>CM070502.1:71646398-72122123 GCA_036346375.1 Guadua angustifolia | reverse complement strand
CATAAAAACGAATTAGCATTGAAGAGGTGTGCAAGAATCACAATTGATAGCATTGAAGAGGTGTCCAAGTGCATGCATATGATTTGGATGCTGAGGAGACAGTACTGGCACCTCTTGTGTTCTCTTTGGAGGCTAGCTTGCGGTTGCATTCTCCGACTTATCTCCCAATTTATGATCGTGTTTAAAGCCTGGCTCTGATTGGTTTGGATGGTTTCATGAGATGGACACCGCATCGGGAGAGCGGGCCGGGTCAGATCTAGAGGCGGGTATCGTGCTGTGTTAGACCATCGTGTTTAATGTTTGAACCGTACCGGATCGTGACAGCCCGTTATGCCCGCCGTGTTGTGCCGTGCCGGTCCGACTCACCTTCCGTGAGCCCAGGCACAACCCATTTGCGCTTTGTACCGTACCAGCCTAAGCCTAGCCTATTTGCACTATTGTGACAAGAGGAAAGGAGCCAGAGGCGTATAGAGTTGAAGCAGTGGATGCAAATATTGTGGGGAAAGAACTAAAATTTATTTATTCTTAAATAGTCATAAAGAGTGAGGAGATGTGTTGAACACGAGTGAGAGAGAGGCAATAGGCGACAAAGAGAGGTAGGGAGACACGCGAGAGAGATTGAGAGACGGGCGAGAGAGGAAGATATTGAGAGATACGGATGTGAGAGAGCTGAGAGAGATGGGCGAGAGAGAGCAACTTCTTGCATCGTCTCTTAATTTCTCTCAGCTCTCTCTCCCTTCTTCTCTGTCTCTCTTAGGTGTCGAAGCGGAAGTGGCATCTATACTGTTGGATGCGTCCATAGTACTCATGCTCTACGGGTCAGTGACCTTCATACTATGCTTCTTTCTCATGCTCTGGGTCATCAGCCTAGCACGACCTGTGGTATAGTAGTGTCATGCCGGATAATGCCGCCCATCGTGTCCAGTTCTCGGGCCCAGCACGGCCCATGTTACAATGTAGTGCCGGCCCGGCATAGCCCACACTACTACAGAAATCATCATCACAGACGGTTCGTAAACATCATCAGAGACGGTTTTGTGAACCGTCAGTAACAATAAGTCTCTGATAAAGGAGATCATCAGAGACGGTTTTCCACCCGTCTGAGAAAATTTATATCCCAGACGGTTTTAATTTAAAACCGTCTGTGATAACTAAATATCACAGACGGTTTCAAATCATAACCGTCTGTGATACTAACTTATCACAGATGGTTACAAATTTCCATCAATATTTCTACAACGATATTTACAAGATTGAACAAATGTGATTGCAAGTCGTCTTCCAGGACATGGAAGACCCGACTTGCAATCACATTTGTTCAATATTTAATTAGCCTACCTAGAGTAACTGTGAAGTACATCTACAATTTTTTCAAAGTACCTGTTCTCCCAACCGGGCACGACGGTGACGCTGCAGAAGAGCATGTCGTCCTGCACTCTGACCGTGGCACGACGGTGACGCAAGCAAGGCCACTTCAGATGGCATGAAGCGATCACACACTCTAGTGTATCAGTTCGATCAGCAGACTATGGTTGTTGCCGTCGCCTCATTATCATCAAGGTATGGTCTTGGTTGATTTATTAGTTGAGTTCCATCAACATTATCATAAGAAGGAGAAAAGCGCTACAAATGTTTATATTTTAAGTCTATCCCGATCGGACAAACTGCTGCCTCAATGCATATAAGAAGTGTAGATATTCAACTACAACATCTATAACGGGTCAGGTCTCCTAAATATTGATGCAGAATACCTAAGTAGATGGAAATTTCAACAACAAACCATAAATAATGGAGGTTCTGCTGAGGGTGTAGGAAAAACATCTAGTTCCAACAAGCAAGACATTGTTAAGTTGTTGCATATATTCAAGATGAGAAAATGTGTATTAAGGATAATATCATGTGACAATACAATGAATCGTACAAACAAGAATAACCACGAGTTTTTGACATATTTTCCGAATGAATACCATTTGATAATTGTATAACTCCAGAAGTTATCAGGCTGCGTGGAACGCGCCTTTTTTATGTACTACTTCGGTGAGCAGGAAGTAACAAACTCTCCCTCTAATGTTGCTCAAATGGGTCTTAGTCAACGCAGTTTTAACCGTACTGCTATTTTTTGTATCGACGATGGTTTGCATGTTGTAGCAAACATAAAATCCACATAGGTTATTTCCCTGACCTTGCTGGTGGCACTGCAAATAAAACCTACGGTTAGTTCTAGAGTCACTATTACGGGGTTTGATATAGGATTATTGTGTATAGCGGATACCGGAAAGTTCAAATCATGCTGTAGTTTACTCCAATCCTTCAACTTTTTGAACGCTCTACAAGATTGCAAAAGGTTAGCTGTAAGGACCCGAATTCACCAATTCGAATCCACTGTGTTTTACCGCACTAGTCCCAGGATCAACGCTAGTACACACAGCTTAACATCAGTAAGCATCAAATCATACACAATGATAAGAACAATAAGACATCATTTATTTAATATAACTAGTGTATGATCTTATGACCACTTACATTATTCAGCCTCGCAAGGCGATAGTAAGATCAATGAGACAAATGCAGCGGAAAGTAGTAGAAAACGTAGATGTCCCATCAGTACACCACAGGCGACTGACAAGGATTGGCCTAGTGACTCGCGTCCTCCTGAAGATCTTCCTTCGATAATTCCTCCACTGTGGTTGGTTTGTTAAGCAAGGGTGAGTACACCAACACGTACTCAACAAGTTGTGCACAGAATGCATTTCTATCATAACTATATGCAGGCTTATTCCAAAGGAAGGCTTATGGTTAAATAAGCAATAGGCAAGATTTGAAAACATATACAGTTCATAGATTGAAAAGACAAGAAACAAATAATAACAAGTAATAGATTCGGTGATTCTCAAATAAACCCAAGTTTCTCATCCTAAGTCAAGATTCCACCTTTCATGACAACTTGCCATCCATCCCAAGTTTTATCTCGAAAACATCTAAACCCTTGACTGTAATCCCCGAGCTTGCTCAATACCGTGAGCACGGCTATCCGAATAGATTGTACACTCTGCAGAGGTTATGCACTTTACCCACACGACATGATAATCTCTTTTATGCCTGGCCATTAGCACACTTCCTTTGGTATGCTTCAGAGAATCATGACAAAGTTTTTACAATGCTCTATCTTAACTCAAGATTACCCGCTAAGGTTTCAACATCAAGGGTCTCGAAAACCACAATGAGGCCCCCTCTTGCGCCATCCGGTTCATTTAAAAGGATGAACCACTCCACCACGATAGTACTCAAGCTAAGATATTGCAAATTAATCAGCTAGGCTGCCCCATAACAACATGTGGTTGCATGATTGACTCAGGTCAAAGGCTCGCAAGGTGTCCTTATGGTTTGATCAAAGCAAGACATACACATACCCTTTGCCCATCGGGCCCACCCAGGCATCCTGCCCTTGCCACTTGCTCCAACCCAAAATCATAACCACCCCAGTTGATTACCAAGCACCACGTGCCATCAACAACTCAATATCATTGTGTGACATCCATTGCCACCACAACTCAATCTCATCGTGTGACCACACATGACACACAAATTCAGAAATTTGTTCCATATTCCATTAGTCAAGATTATTTATCGAAGATTCAAGTACATGTGATGACGTGGCATGGCTAAGCAATTCTATTCCGTTCTAACCATCCATGTTGATTTTCTATTAACCAACTATAATTAACCAACCTAGGGTGACAAGTGGATCATGGCATACAATTTAACAAGGTAGGGTGTAAGTCAATAGGGTATAATATCTAAATCCCAATCTAGGTCAAAATCATTTGTACTCATGAAATAACAAGTGATAGAGTAAACCAAAATAGCATGCAATCTAATTTATGGGTGCAACATGATCAAAGCACAACTTGCCTTCGTTAAGCTCCTACTCGATCCGAAATAATTCCTCGAGCCAGAAATCCTTCCAAGCCTCGCACAATTCAACGTCTCACGAATCGAGAGAGAAAAGCAAATAAAACCGTAACCAAAGAGCAAACAAACACCAAGAACAAATAGCAAATGAACTCGAAAATTCAAATAAAATCCACCATTGAAAGATCTCAATCTTACAAACTTTTGAACTCGAATTACCCAAATCGGAGTTCATATGCAAAAGTTATAATATTTAGAATTTGTGAAAATAGACTAAACTCGAATTAGAGATTCTAAATCTTTCCTAATTATTTTTATAAGAAAATCTGAATTTTCCCGCCCCGGTTTGTACAGACAAAACGTGGTGAAATCTAGATTGATGAACTCAATCTAACAGTTACGGTAAATCTACTACGTGACCTAGTATCAACCATCCGACTTAAATCCAACAGCTGATATTTAATCGGAGACGCTTACCGATTCCGCGGTAACGTGGATGAACCCCGCGCACTTGATTATGATCCGACGGCTGGTGAAATTCCCGATCGGTGATGAAGCGACCACGTGCGAAACTCGTCGAACCTGAAGAAGACGACGATCCCGATGACGCATCCTTCCGGGCAATGTTCGGTGGAACTATGGTGCACGGATGCTTCTCAGCTAACTTCGGCATCCTTCGCAATTTCGAGCAATGGCGCGATTTGCTCGAAAATTTCTGGCCTTCTTTGTTTCTAACGACGACGCCACCGATTTTCTCGTTGATCGATCCTTCGGCGACTCCACGCGCTCCTCGACGGATCCCCGATCGCCGACACGACTCGCCGCGATTTCCTCCGCTAACTCTTCGGCGGCGACGCTTTAGGGAAAAGATGCGCGGCTCAAGGTGATGCTTTGGGAGGAGGTCGGGCCTCTATTTATACCGCGGTGCGCTTATTCAAGGAAGGTCTCGGCGGGCGAAGCCAGACTCAATTCCTAGACAAACTCGGCGCCACTATGGTATAATCGCCACGTTACGCTTAATCGCTAAGCCGCTCGATTTCAGCGACCGACGGAAGGACTCGATGCCTTGCCAATTTCGGCGCACCCGTACCTTTTTCCCGCGTCATCCACGAGCGTGATTTCCATCGGTCAAGCGCCCAAGTCCCACGCGGCAAGACTCCTCGGTCCGGGTACGGTGACTTTGCTCGATCGGACACCTTTCGCCATGTCGACTCTGGCGCCAAATCTCGATCCTTCTCGGTGACAAAGCGGCGCCGGTTCTTTGACTCCGACGGACACGACTCTCCATCTGCAGAATCGACGGCCACGACGCAAAGCATGCTCACACGATGAACTCGATCGATCACACCCTCCGCCACGCCGATGCTTCGAATAGGGCGGTAGCTATGCTTGAATCCACCACGCTACCGGAGAAAACAGAATAGATTTCTTCACGCACGCTGGTCTCCGCAGACGATGCAAATAAGCGCTAATCCATCCGTGACGGTCACCAATTCACTTCCTAATCCGATTCAATCCCGAGAGAAAAAGGAAATCTCTGAAAATACTTGAGACCTTCTATACTCAATAAAATATTTCGCAAACTTTATTTTAACTTTCTCCTTTTATAATTATTTCTTAACAAAACCATATATATTAACTTCAAAAATAATTCAAATAAATCTCAAATTCCAATAACTCGAGAAATTCACAAAAATCATAATTTGCAATAACATAATATTAAATATTTGAAAAGCCAAAAATTTGGATGTTACATTAGCCTAAGCCATTCCAATAGCAATATAAACCTGGAACAACTTACACGACCATGTACGTAGGAAACGTGATTACCTGGTGAGTAATTTTGTGATAAGTGTCAAGTTGTGGTTTCCGCCACGTCCGGAATCAAGGTACTTAACCCGGTTTGTGGCTGGTTCAATTACAATTAGAACCCAGTGAAACCTACACAGGTATATCACAATGGACAATGAACGAAACATAGTTGTGTGCACAAGATGCACCAAAGTATAGCATGTGGTAGCACTTACCCCGGTTATGGGGTATAAGTATGAATTCTTTATCTTTTGTGCTAGCAATGCCTCTATCACGTATTTCTCGACCATGTTTATATCCTCATCCATTGTTTGCTTTGAGGCTATATGTGGGTCGAGGAAACCGATCGATAGTTTCTTCCGTGTCGTTTCAAGTTGCATGTATCTATATATACAAAGGCGAATTATATATATATTGGAGGACATTTATCACTATTAGACGAATGTAGACTGTGATAGCACACACTTATAAGGTCCAGCATCTTATGAGTGCGGCGTCGAGGGCGTTGAGGTTGTAGAGATGGAACAAGTCCAGAAAATCGACCGTGAAGAAGCCCCCCGCTGAGTCGTTGAATAGATGTTCATACTTGAACTTAACGCTAATACTTGTTGTACGTTCGCGCTCTGGCTTTGCAGCTTGTTGGGTGTACCAATTATGCAATTGTTGGCAAGGTATATTAAGTGAAGTTACGCTGCCTTTCATTAGTAACGGCTCTCCTAACTTGTATTTTTTAGCCAACTCAGTAGATGGATAGTCGACTTGTTCTTGCCTTTCTTTCTTCTGTTTGTCCTTGCCTTTCTTTGTTTTGTATGAACCCTTCACGGGGGAGGAATGGGCAGGAAAGAGGTCAACATTATGTACCTCAAGTGGAGTCTGCTCTACGACTGCTGATTTGGTAGCCAACTGATCAGACGATACAATAGGTGAATCAGATCGTTGCGGTTGTTGCACGACAGAAGAGACCACCAGGGAGATGTCGCTGCTAGGCCATTGGATGAATGTGCCAATGGCATCCCCAAGTTTCACGATCTCGTCGTTTGGCGGCTTCTGTAGATCGACAATTTTAAAACTATCATATACCCCGTCCACATTGACCTTGGTGAAACCCGGCGCTATCATGGTACCGTGCACCATGGTCCCCTTAGTGCATGGATACGCCATACCCCAAGCAGCCGTCAGAGGAACGGTGCCATTGTTAATTCTCACTTGGAGATTGCACCGCGTGGCCACCTTAATGTCACATACAGGATAAGTCCCGCTATGTTCATCTATGTCACTTGGAGGAACGGATGCATAGCTGCTCTTATGGGCAGTGGGGCTTACTTGCGGACATACTTCTGGGGCTTGTACAGTATTTCTTTCTTGATTGGTGAGCCTTTCCTCGAGGATTCTTATCCTTTCATAAAATTCTTCTCTGTTCTCCCTCAACTCTTCTCTCAACTCTCCTCTCAACTTGTCCTCCAAATTCTTTATAATATTTGACTCAAGGCTCGGCTTTAATTCTCTTCTTACTTCGGTAGATATGTGGAAGTCGTGCGAATCCAGCTTTTCCATGGAACAAAAACCCTTTGCCTCTTGTACGACCGTGGTGTTCCTTGTTTCCCAAGGCCATGGACGGTGCATCTTTCTCCTCGTCGGGAAAAAGAGCCATCGCCCGATTGTGTACTCAACGCTACTCGCAAGATCCGAACAAGTTATTTCACTTATGAAGTCATGGACTAATTACGTAAAATTGGTAGTTCGATTTATATAATACGGCGTTGGCAGACTTCCTCATCCATGGGTTTACAAAGGAGACGGCGGAGGGCGTGGCGGTGACCTTGCTCTTAACCGCCTCGCACGTTCATCCGTGATCGATGCAAATGGTGAGATACCCTCCTCCTCCTCCGTCCCATTGCGCTCTCTTCCCAGCAGTAGCAACAATTGCGAGTCTGTGGGGTGAGTGTTCCTTGTCTGCAAGGCCTTGTTTGCTTCACTTTGACGCACGAATTCGTCTGTCGTCTTCATCTCAACAAAACGCCGCCACGTGTCCGCATCAATGAACCCATACTTAGAGTATGGATCTATATCCTTCTTGACGAAGTCACTGGCGTATGCTTGAAGGTCTTCCATGCCTTTCTCGCCGCTAGCGGTGCATACCGTCGCACTAGGGAGCGGATTCTTCGAATGTTGAACGATGAAAGAATTTTCGTCAGCAAGGCATTGCGAGCCTCAATAGTCAGCAACCTCCAGGAAGATAGCGTAATCGGAACCCGTTCCCGTGCTACGATCCCGCACATACTCCGAAATGCATCCGCTGCCTTTTTTGGCTTTCTAGGGGCCCCATCCTTTGGATCGATCTCTGTAATGGTATATCGGTCTGTTGGCCTTTTGTTTGGTCCTCTTGTAGCGCGGGTCGATTCTTCTTTTGAGGGCACATCATGTCCTTCAGACGATGAATTAGAGGACGACATCTTCTTTACAAGTTAAAATAGTTTCAGGCGAACTAAAAGAGAAGAACAAATAAAATCACATTAGAGTGAATGAGTTTGTGGATACCATGGCTTGTTATTAGCCTTTTAAAAGAACTAGCCTAAATGGCTTGTTATTAGCCTTTTAAAAGAACTAGCCTAAATGGCTTAGCAAAAGAAGCGAACTAGGAGGTTGCCGAACTTAATAAAAATTTCAAAGACCTCCCTAAAACTAGGACATCCACACAGCAGACAAGCGTAAGAATACATATGGATTGAACTTTGACAGCTAACGAATAATAGAACGAAGCTCGGGGATCTCACATATGAACATGTACAAGATTACGAATAAAGCAATTAGCATAAAGCTCATATTGATTATTTGAATGTTCTCGAGATGTCGGGTTGCCTTAAAAGGCCCTCCTCGCCACAATGGACAAGTAATAGACTAGATTGTGACAACTTTATCTCAATATGATTTAATACTTGACAAAGTTAAGTATAAATCTACTCAATTGCTTATCTTATATGCACAAGAATAGTGAATCATTCAAAGCAAGCTTCTATCGACAAGAAATAACATGCTCGACTTTAATTTGAGCAGAACACTACGAAGCAATGCTAAGGAAACAAGATAGTGAAATGTTACCGTAACGTACCGCAAGATAGATGACAATAGCGATGGCGTAAATATTCACTAACTAAGCATATAAAGACAAGTTTGCAATAGAGCTAATCAAATATATATATGAAAGTGAAATTGATTCGCTAAGATTTGTTGTCACAATTAGTCTATTCCATCCCTAAATCATCACTTGAACATTAAGCCCACACGCAAGGTCCCCAAGCCGCAGATCGACCGGCCCCTTTGCAAGACCGAGAATAATCACAGAAAGTGTCCCAGAACTCACTAACTAGCAGAGCAACACCAAAAAATAGAGCAAATGGCCAGGCAGTGCCTCCAGATCAAGAAACGGCCTCTACCTCGATGGCTAGTTCCCCAGAAATACTCAATCGGTTCACTGATCCTCAGATCAACAGAGAGGGCATCGTATTTGCTTACGTAGCGTTGGATCCGAGCCAACAAAGCCGAGGCAAAGCGCGAGAATCACGGTTGAAGCCCGAGATGCACAAGAACACAACGCCCACCCCGTGGAACACGTCGTTGCGGGGGAGGACGACGATGGGGGAGGTCACCGAGGGGGAGGACGCCGAGGGGGAGCACGTCGTTGCAGGGGAGGACGACGATGGGGAGGACGTCGATGCCGGGGAGGACGCCGAAGGGGAGGACGCCGAGGGGGAGGACGCCGGGAGGGGGAGGACGCCGAGGAAGCACGTCTCGCCGAGGGGAGGCAGCCATGGGAGACAAAATGTCTCAAAGGGTTAGGGTTTGGCGCGTGTGAATGAGCCCTGCGCGCGGGAGATATATATAGAGGAGAGCACATCACAGACGGTTCTAAAAGATAACGGTCTGTGATGTATTATCATAGACGGTTCTATAATAGAATAGTCTGTGATGTTGAGATATCACGGACGGTTATATAATAGAACCGTCTGTGATGTTAAGATATCACGGACGGTTATATAATAGAACCGTCTGTGATGTTGAGATATCACAGACGGTTAGGTAACATAACCGTCTGTGATAAATAACATCACTGCATCGTTATGTTAAAGAACCGTCATGATATATACTTATTCATCGACATTCACTTATCTGCTGATTCGATCGACTCTTATGCTGTGCCACTTTGTTGTATCTTTCGGGAAAGTTGTCTTTAACAGTAATATAGATCTGATTGTGGTTGAAGTGGAGATTCTAATCCTCAATTCAAACCCTAAAATCTAAGAGCAATCACATACAACTATTTCCATATTGCCAAAGTAGACATGATTCTGTTCTTGTTTGCCATAGTCTACATAATTTATTTCTTGTCATCAATTATGTCTGAATGGCCATCTTTGAATCATGTATTTGGAATCATATTGATATTAAGGAATAAATACTTGCTCTTATACTTGCATCTTTTCCATCAATCCAGATGCTTCACAAGCTACTTACAAAGATCATCACAATCCTATATACATAATTCAGATGCTTCACAAGCTACTTACAAAGATCATCACAATCATATGTACAAAGCATGATGGGTCGTATCATCTTTACAATAGCATTAATGTAATATTATTACACATGAAAATTAGTAAGCATGATGACAATGCACCCTTCTCATAACTACGCCACCACATGCTTATTCTTTTGTATGAAAATTAGCCCTTCATGATGATCGACGCGTGTGTAGCTTGCTTCCTCATGTTGTTCTTCTGGGATCAGGATGCCATTTCCGATAGGTGGCAACTCATCAAATTGATTGTACTCTTCCTCATCTACTACATTCTCAACTCCGACAATTCTCCTTTTTCCCCAAGAACTACGTGGCGCTTTTTGTTAGACGAATTCTGGTTACATAGAAGACTTGAACAACTTGGTTAGCGAGTACCAATGGTTCATCTTGGTATCCGACACGTTCGAGGTCCGAGAGTGATGCCATTCTTGTCAACCTTCATGTCCGGAGGTGGACCCAACGGCACCGAAATAGGGAATCTTGAAAAGCACGTAGTCGAGCTCCCATATCTCCTCTATGAACCCATAGTAGGAGCTCCTCGTCAACCCAGCCGGTATTATTGAATGCATCTATGCGACACCGCTGTTACGGTTTGTGCTCTTCATATCCCGATCTCGTGTAAAATGTGTACCTATTTAAGTCATATCCTTTCCATGTGACAACCGTAAAAGTTGGTCCTTTTGCCAACCATGTCGCGTGTCATCCGACGAGCTCGGTGATAGGTCACTCCTTCAACCATTTGTTGAATCAAGGTTATGTTGTCTCGTGATCCAAGACTCTGCCAGATGGATTCTCTTGCCTTAGCCATTGCTTGTGCTCGACGATATAGGCGGACACTACAGCCATGTGTTGCAAAACCGTGAAATGGGCTCGAGCATACGCAACCGAATCAGGCGTGATTGCTTTCCTTCCGATGGTCCCGATACCCTGGAGCCTCCCCTCATGGCGAGATCGAGGCACACCTATCGGTTCGACCTGGGCCATGTAATCGACGCAGAACTCGACGGCCTCTTCTGTTGCATAACCTTCGACAATGCTACCCTCCGGACGAGATCGATTCCGTACGTAAGACTTGAGAATTCTCATGTACCTCTCGAACGGGTACATGCTACGAGGAACAACGCCCGCATATCTTTATCTGTCACAAGGTGAACAATGAGATGGACCATGATATCGAAAAATGATGGAGGGAAATACATCTCAAGATTACATAGAGTCATCACCACCTCAGCTTGCAGAGCATCTAGTCCTTCGGGATCGATGACCTTTTGAGCGATTGTGTTAAAGAAATAACACAGCCTAGTGATTGTCTCTCGGACCTTGACCGGCAAAATATTTCTAATTGTGACAGGGAGCATCTGTGTCATCAGCACATGACAATCATGAAACTTCATGCCGGTTAATTTCAAATCTTCCAACGAAACAAGTCTCTTCATGTTGGAGGAGTAACCGGACGAAACTTTCACACCATGCAAGCACCGCACGATTCAGTTCTTCGCCTTTGACAGAGTATAACAAGGTGTTCCAAGCACGCACGGCCTTTATCGGTCTCTTTCGGTGCTAACTCGGGTCTTATGCCCATATCGACCAAGTCAAGCCGTGCGCTGATACCATCCTTTGTTTTATAATGTTGAGTAAGAGACCAATCACGCCGTCACGGACATTCTTCTCACGTGACATGACATCGATGCAAATGGCGAACTTCTAGGTGCCCCGAAGAAGGTAGGTCCCGAATATTGATCTCTTCTTCCACATGCTCTTTTCACGGGTACTTGATTTACGCCCATTTCCATACGCAACATGCAAATCCTTAACAATGTCATGAACATCTCTCCCGCTCAAACGCCTTTGAGTGAACCATTTTCGCTCCTTCCGTCGAAAAGTTGCTTCATCTTGCGATATGGGTGATTCCTCAAGGAACCTACTGATGACGCATGTACACGGTTTTAAGGAGTGATTCACCATAAACTCTCAGATCATCTAGCGGTGAGTGCGTGCTTTGGTTCCTTTTGTACTGTCCGACAAAGTTAGCAAGGCGGGGTAATCATTTATGGTGCGAACAACAAGCGATTGCAAAGTAAAGTTCTCTCGCTTTACGCATCTCATACGTGTACCCTAAGAACCCACGTTGTTTTTAGATCTTCCACCAATGGAGCTAGGTACACATTAATATCGTTCCCAGTGTTGTTTCGGTCCTTGGATAAGCATGCACAACAAAATATACTTCCGCTTCATACACAACCAAGGAGGAAGGTTGTAGATACTGAGATTTACGGCCAAGTGCTATGCCGACTACTCATGTTACCGAAAGGATTCATTCCATCGTACTCAATCCAAACCTTATATTTCTCGAGATCCGCACCGAATTCTTGAAAGCTCTGTCGATGTTTCTCCACTAGATGGAATCAGCAGGTGCCTTAGCATTCCATCATTCTTACGCTCCTCAAAGTGCCAACGCAATGCTTTTGCCTCCTTTGGGTTCGCAAACAAACGCTTCAAACGGGAAATTACAGGCAGATACCATGCCACCTTAGCAGGAGGACCTTTTTCCACCTCAATGCTCTCGCCATCATCATCTGAATGACTCTTACGCTTGTACCGGGATGCGTTGCACACCGGACATATATGCAAGTTTGTGTACTCTTTGCGGTACAGGATACAGTCGTTTAGACATGCATGTATTCTTTCTACTTCCATTCCCAAGGGACAAAGAACCTTCTTGGCTTTGTAGGTGGTTGTCGGCAACTCGTTTCCCTCTGGAAGCATGTCCGCCAATAGACGTAACAGCACTGTGAAACTCTTGTCGGACCAACCGTTGCTTGCCTTCAATTTGAGTAGTTCAAGCACGGATGATAACCTTGTGTATTTCAACTTGCACCCTGCGAACAAAGGTTTCTCCGAGTCCTCCATTAAGTCCTGAAACTTTCCATATTCCCGTCATCAAGGTTTCTTCGCATCGCGTAAGCATCCGATCCAAATTGTCATCGTGCAACTTTGTCCTCATCGGAAGCACAATCGATATGATCATCCGACATATCATTGACTTCGTCGACGATATTAACACTACTTGTCGCTTTCAGTATATTATGCTCTTCGCCATGACCGGTCCAACATGTATAGCCCTTTGAAACCCCTTGAATCAAGTGTGCTTCGATCTGCTGAGTTTGAAACATCTTGATTTCGCAATCAATGCACGGACATGACATGAATTGCACCCCTTATTAAACATATCCTCCTCTGCTGCTCTTTTGAAAGTGGAGACGCCATTAAGGTACTCAACACTCAGACAGCTTCAACAGACATCCACTTCGATCCATCTACGCTACACATGTAACACTTAGTGTTAAATATTAAGTGCACGGTGTAGTGTGTATGCACACATTCTTAAACTAATTATGCAATCACATACCATAATTACATCACAAAGAAATAATTAACACAATTCAAATTAATCTTCAATATAATAATGAAATTAGAACCCATTACTAACCTTAGATCACCAAAAGACTTGAATTGATCTATAAGCTAGATCTAAACAATCTTTAAATTCTATCCTTAACAAGCTAGCTAGCTACATCATGATCGAATATTATATTATGCAAATAGAACCATTACTAGCTAACCTTATAGATCAAACAACCAACACATGGTTCTACAAGCTAGATATAAAAAAAATCATCAAATTCCTTCCTTATCAAGATAGATGTTGAATATAATGCAATTAAAACACATTACTAACCAAATATCACAAACAACATATGGATCCAGCTACAATTAAGCTAGATCTAATCAAACAATCTTTAAATTAATTCTCTCCTAACCAACTTATATATTGAATTGGATGCATGCAATTAGAGAACTCATTACTAACCTTAGATCACCAAAATCAAATGAATCTACTATCACCCTTCGAAATCAATGGCTTTCTTTCAAAAAATCGCCTCACTTCCACAGCCGCCACTTAGGATAGAAACCGAAACCCTATAAACGAAGTGGATGGATCGAGGCTCTGTTTTTACGGGAGACGGTTTTATCACAGACGATTTTATATTACAGCCGTCTGTGATGCAAGAAATAGCACAAACGGTTTCTAAATATAACCGTCTGTAATGACTACTGTAGATATTACAGACGGTTGTTTTACATAACCGTCTGTGACATCACAGACGGTTTTACTTCGAAACCGTCTGTAATGAGTACTGTAGCCATCATAGACGGTTATATTTAGAAACCGTCTGTGATATTTCTTGCATCACAGACGGCTGTAATATAAAACCGTCTGTGATATCCGCACTGATGGTTTGAGTACATAACCGTCTGTGATGTTCCATATTACAGACGGTTTTTTAAAACCGTCTGTGATCGTGCGTCTGATATAAGCCTCGCTGTAGTAGTGCCACCTCACGCCGTGCCGGGCTTTGGATCGGATTGTGTCGCTATGCCTCGGACCGGCAAAGAAAAGTCCGACCCAATGCCCACCTCTAGTCAGATCCAATCGAGACCTGCCCCAGCTAATCCCCAGAACCTGAAGGGAACAAACAGTGCTTGGCTAACTCTTACTCAGCACAGGAACAAAGTGGAGACACGTTGAGCCTTCTCTTTGATGTTTGATCCTAGCAGTTTTGGTCCAATTGGACCTACAGAATGATATCATCATCTTCTCCTTGAGCGGGACCGAAAGATATATAGCTGCTTTGTTTCCAACCTCACAATTCAATTAAAAAGTTTCTTCTGAAAGAGCCATATTCATTAATCAGAAAGTTGCACTTGCCATTTCGTGAGATGGCAGAACAGGAATAGACGGTGTTTCTTCTTTTCTGTCAGGCATCAACTTCTGCAAACAGTAATTTCTTTCAACAAGCTATGACTAATCAACTGTTCTGCTAAATGAAGAAATGATTAGTCCAGATCATACGCTAACCAAATTCATGGTCATGCTCAAATCATACGTCTCCCTATATTGTCAGCAAAGGGCATGTGTCTCCCTGCATCTTCAGACCTCTCCTAGGTTGCCAGCTTGCGGGTCGGGTCGGGTGCGGGTTTTACAAAACCCGACCCGACCCGAAACCCGAATTGAAAAACCCGACCCGAACCCGAATAGCATATCGGGTAAAAACCTATACCCGAACCCGAACCCGACGGGTACCCGAAATCCGACGGGTACCCGACGGGTTTGTGTATTACGGGTGGCAATAGGTTGGGTCGGGTGTGGGTTTTGCAAAACCCGACCCGACAAGAAACCCGAACCCAAAAACCCAAGTCAAACCCGACGGGTACCCGAAACCCGAACCCAAAAACCCGGTCAAACCCGACGGGTACCCGAAAACCAACCCCAAACCCGGCGGGTACCCGGAACCCGACGGGTATATGCGATATTTCGGGTACCCGATGGGTACCCGCGGGTGAAAATTAAAACCCGAACCCGACCCGAAGAACCCGCGGGTAAAAATTAAAACCCAAACAAGACCCGATCAGGTGCAAAATCCGCGGGTACCCGAATCCGCAGGTACAATTGCCACCCCTAAAAACATCGCCCGTGCTGTTGCTGGCAGGCAAACTCTTTACTTGCCAGTTGCCACTGCCATAATGCCCTGTTTGCTTTCTGCTGTCTGCTTGATCACAAGCCATGTCATTGCAAGGGCACTGGTTCTTGATGGGGTTGCCTGACACAATAGTTGAAGTCCGTAGCTACTGTATATCCATCACAATGGCTGATCTAAAGGCTATGTACTATTGTAGCATGCGCATGCCAATCTGTGAATTTTGTCTCGAAGCTAGTAATAAATCCATGCACCATAGCTAAAAACACATTTTTGCAATTGCAACGCTTGCAATTTGGGGATTTTACTCAAAGCATGACCATAGGATGGAACAATCCAGATAATTCCGGAATCACTCGAACGTTTATAATCAAGATGGCTACAAGGAAAATCTCCAGCAGTGTTGGCTCCCTCTTGCTACAAATTGGTCCGAAGAAGAACAGGCAAGGTTAAAGATCTGCTAATATCCAGGAATTGGATAAGACCATTGCGCCGGATTACAAATGAAGTGCAACTACAGGAGTTCTTTCATCTTTGGCACGCGCTGCAGCAGGTTCAACTACAGCCGCAAACGGAGGATCAGATCACATGGAGATGGACGTCTCCTGAGGAGTATTCAGCAAACTCGGCATACAGGACCCAGTTCTTAGGGGCCGCTCACGATCACAATTACAGGATGATCTGGTTCGCACCCACGGAGGGGAAATGTAGGTTCTTTGCTTGGCTCTTCATCCAGGACAGGATTCTTACGGCGGACAGATTAGCCATCAGGGGGTGGCCTCATTCCACCACATGCGTCCTTTGTGGATCGGAAGAAGAAACCGCATCCCACATGATGCTAATGTGCCCCTTTGCAAGGCAGGTCTGGACAAGGGTTCTTCGCTTTATACAAGCAAACCTTAGTGCCCCAAACCCTCTCATGGCTCAACCGGGGAATTCTACTTGGTGGAGGAACTCTCGTCTCGCGGTGGCCACGGCCAAACGAAAGGAGTTTGATGGGTTGGTTATTTACGGTCTGTGGAACTTGTGGAAGGAAAGGAATTATAGGATCTTTCAAAATAAATATAGTATGGTGCAGCAGGTGGCTCACGCAATCAACACGGACGTACAAAACCGATCGACGGCTCTTGAGATGCTTTGATTTCTAGCCGCCTCATTTTCCGTCGCTAAGCTCTAATTTGGCATAGTCCAACGTTGTAATTTTCCTGTGGTGGTGTTTTCCTTTTTCCGGCGGTGTGCTCCCCAATGTCGGCCTGTTTTCTGTCTCGGGCAACCGCTTGGTTGTTTCCCTCTATGTAAACCTTTGTCTATTCTCTCCTTTAATGCATTTGGCAGAGCTCCTGCCTATTCTTTAAAAAAAAAACTCGAACGTTTATCCACTAGTTAATACTACCTTTCCTATTTGTTGCAGACTTCCGGCGACGGGAGCGATTTGAGCCGAGCCGGTGGCTCGGCTCGAGCCAGCCGGCCGGCTCGGCTCAAAAATTTGTTTCGCGTATTGGTCCTTTTGTAAATTACGAATAGGTCCTTCGCGATATTCTGTGAGAGGAAAATTTTTTCGCTAAAATCACGTTCGGGTCCCTTGTGCGCCATTTTACGGAAAAAAACTCCCGTTAAATTCAAATCGCGAACAAGTCCTTTTCTAATTTTTCAGGATAGCGGACAGGTCCAAAAATGTAACATTCAAGTCCTTGCTCCTTACGTTTAGGTCCTTTCTCGTTTTTCCCCGAAAAAAATGTTTTCGCCACCGGAAATATTTGTGCATCTCTATCTCTAGAATTTTTCCGCACCTTGATTTCCCATCTCGATCTCTGATATTTTTTACAACACGTATTATTACTCGGTGAGCGCCAGAGACTTTTAGACTCGACAAAAGAAAGTTGTCATCTCTAATAATTTCTCACCCTTTTCCCTCTAGACTTTTTCCCCACCACGGTTTTTCAGCTCGATCTCCAATATTTTTTCAAATAATTCGTTGAAAGAGATATTTCTACAACTCTATCTCTCTGTTTTTTCCCCGTTTCGCTCATTGTTTCGACGATTTTAAAAATAAAACGCCGTCGGAAGATTCTACGAAAAAACGCTTTTTCCCCACCGCGGTTTTTCAGCTCGATCTCCAATATTTTTCAAATAATTCGTTGAAAGAGATATTTCTACAACTCTATCTCTCTGTTTTTTCTCCGTTTCGCTCATTGTTTCGACGATTTTAAAAATAAAACGCCGCCGGAAGATTCTACGAAAAAACGACACGCGCGGCGTAGCACGTCGTGAAAAATTTTGTTTTTTCCCAGCCGTCCTGCTCATTATTTCGACAATTTAAAAAATAAAATGCCCTTTTTCCCACCACGGTTTTTCAGCTCGATCTCCAATATTTTTCAAATAATTCGTTGAAAGAGATATTTCTACAACTCTATCTCTCTGTTTTTTCCCCGTTTCGCTCATTGTTTCGACGATTTTAAAATAAAACGCCACGGAAGATTCTCTGAAAAAAGCGACCGTCGCGTGACATAGCACGTCGTGAAAAATTTTGTTTTTCCGGTAGTCTGCTCATTATTTCGACAATTTAAAAATAAAATGCCAAAAAAAGAAATTTTTTTCTGAAAAAAACGTCACGCTACAGCGTGTTACTGTGAAAACGCCACGAAAAACTCGATTTCCCATCTCGATCTCTGATATTTTTTAAAACACGTATTATTACTCGGTGAACGCGTAGACTTTTAAACTCGACAAAAGAAAGTTGTCATCTCTAATAATTTTTCACCTTTTTCCCTCTAGACTTTTTCCCCACCACGGTTTTCCAGCTCGGTCTCCAATGTTTTCCAAATAATTCGTTGAAAGAGATATTTCTACAACTCTGTCTCTCTGTTTTTGCTCTCGTTTCGCTCATTATTTCGACGATTTAAAAATAAACGCCGCGGGAAAAAAACTTCTACGAAAAAACGCCGCGAAAAATTTTGTTTTCTTTCAATTGTTTCGCTCATTATTTCGACGATTTAAAAAATAAAACACCGCCGATAAAAAAGAAATTTTTCTACGAAAAAACATCACGCGCGGCGTTTTACGCCGCGAAAAATTTACTAGTTCGATCCTAATCCAAGAGGCAACTCGAAGGGCAAAGGCAAACTGCGCCCGATCGGAATAGACGGCAATTGGGATAGGAACGGTGTGCTGCTACTGACCTGGGAGAAGCGGTGGGAGTTTCGGGTCAGCGACGATAATCCGTCCTCGCCGGCGTCTTCTTTTTGGTCTGGTCGGAGTGGGATGGGACCTGAAAGGGGAGGTGGAGATAGGTGTGATATAGAGTAAGGGAAGGGCCTTTTCTACAAAAATATACGTGCCGCTTGAATAGCTAGCTGGTCGCACGGTCCATAGAGATTAGAGATACGGAATGGAACCGCGATAAAGGTAGGCTGCAACATTCAGCGAGGAACTATTTCGAATAGCCCCTTGCTAGTTCATTTTTTAAAAAAAAAACACGTCTCCAGAACGAAGCGCACTTTTTATCGCGGTTACCCCAAGTCCCAACGGATCCTTGCTAGCCTGGACCGCCCAAATCTGATGGAATTGATAAACGGAGAAATGCTTCTTCTTTCTAATTCAAGTTGAAATACATATGGAAAAAATTGAAGGGTATTTCAGAAAAACAGAAATCTCGTCAACAATACTTCGTCTACCCACTTCTTTTTTAGAAGTATATTGATACATTTGCCTATGATTATGGATTAAATGATTCTGAACCCGTCTTATCGGCAACACGCCGTGACGTGAGTTCGATATGAACATGTTATGTGCAGTTTACTGACAAATGTCTGCATAACCTAAACTATAGCCAAATTCTTCATTTAGGCAGGTGGCTACGTGATCGGTGTCGAATCTTCAGGTATCCAAATTTGCCAGCACCTGGAGATGAACCCTCAAATACAACTGGCAGGTACCCGGTGGCTGCTTTGTATCTTTTCTGAATCTGCCAGCACAAGATATTTGTATGTTAGCATTCCATGAATGCACAAATACTATGGTGAATACTCTCTTGGGGAAGGATTCATCTGGATCATTCGGAACTCTGGGAGTGACAAGTATAACCATGATTTGTCGCCCTTACATTTTGGGGCATCCAGCATGAATCATTAATCAAAAAACAACATACAGAAACTTACCTCAAAAATCTCTTCGCTGCTTTTCAGGCAATTTTTTCCAATTACACAAACCGACCCGCCAGACCCTCCACCAGTGATCTTTGCACCAAATAGATTAGGACTTCCATTTTGCGAGATCTTCCTGTGCTGGATTTCTTGTACAAGATTGACTAGCCTATCAGTCCCGTCAGAACCAAGCCCACAAGCATTGTAGCTGTAATGGCACTGACACAAAGGAGAAGAAAAGGGGTGAACATACTGCCACAATTGCTAATTCATATTTTTGACATTTACTTGATTAGTGAGCTTTCCTTTATAATAAGAACGGTGGTAGATAAAGAAATTGCCAAAGAGGACGAAGTTTACCTGATACATAAGTTCTCCAAGGGCTGAAAGTTGCTCATCTGTTTTAGCTGCGGTTAACAATGCTTTGAAGGCCTACATGCCAGAAGCATTAAAAAAATCAAAATGGCAATGAAAGGGAAAGATTGTACCAGATAATCTCTTTATTAAGAAAAATCATGTAAGCTAGTTTCCAAAAGGATGTTATGATCATCAATTTTTATCTAAGCAACTTTTGATGTTATTTAACTTCAAATAAGACAGAGTGCTTCTCTCTGTGCAGCATGTATCATAGAACAAGTTTTTCAATGCTTCTAACTTCTCATCTCTAAAAAAAGTTACTGTGTATTTAAATCTTAGAAAAACTGGAAACACAGTAGTGAGAAAGCAAAATAAAAAGGAATCACCTGCAGGAGTTAATCAACAACCATTATGAGTGGAAGAATAGACAATATAGTTTAAAATATCAAACCTCAACACGGAAATTCTCGTATATGGGATGTCTAGTAGGAGCCTTCACGCTGTAAGATCGTTTTGGGTCAACAACTGTTACCGCGTCATTATGATCTCCATATTTCTTCAAAAATGCATCCCCAGTAATGATCTCAGGAATATCTTTTGCATAAACACCTTCATATCTGGGGTAGAAGAATTAGCATAAGAACCAGTGAACCACAAAACATGGAATATGCGATACAGAAATATAGAAATCTTCTGTCAGTTTTAGTAACATATAAATTAAACCTGTGAGTTTGTAGGTTGCATAAATACTCCAGGGAAGCTTCAGATTTTAGAAGATCAACACCATGATCTTCATATTCATCACAATTTGTCTTGACTGATTGTGTAGGAGCAGAGGGAAACGATTGTGGAAGTAGGTCAGATGCAGCACACTTAATCATCTTGCGTCCCATGTAAGTGCCTACCCTTACAGATCCGTAATCAGCCCCACCAACACTGCATAAAACAAAACGAGAGTACAGTTAGCTCCAGTTCATTAGTGAAATCAGATCTTGAGAACACAATACTCAATCATAACATCCACCTATGCCGTATCCCAGAATCGAGACCCCAAAATCTTATATGAGTTGGAATGCTAACCAACTCTTTCACTTCTGCTGGCTGCACCAAAATTTGACTAATTAAATGTAAAGAAGGCACAGAGTTGGACTGGAGGAAAGATTAGATCTACCAGCTAGTGGAGCTTCATAACCCTCACTAACCTGGCAAACCATTGCAAGAAGTTTGTTAGCTTCTCCACAAGCAGATGTCATTTGGTCCATTACACCACAAGGAGCACCAACGATGCCATTCTCAACCTGTACAGTTGTTCACCAATGAGTGGTTCGCTTGAATAGAAGATGAAGTGATGAACATATCACAGTTTGAAGCCACCAAGGTGTAACTATATTTTATTAATAACGAACCTTTTGACAGAGTATAGCAAGATCCCTTGGAGCAATTTTTAAACCTACAGCCAAGGAAATCACACCACATGAATTGATGTCATTTAGCATGTCCAGTTAAGTTAAATGTGCACCAATAGATTTTGAAGAACTTGAAAATTCTACCAAAATTAACAAAAATAGCAAGCATTCTATGCTATAGCTATTTTCTTAAAGGAACAAATATTGTTGTAGTCAATATACTAACCGTAGATGGCAGCAATAGCAGACATAGAAGCAACCTCCACTGATGCAGAAGAGGAGACACCTTTGCCTTCAGGAACAGAAGAAGAAACCTGAGGAGTCAACAAAAAAATACCATAAATGACACATAAAAATATTCCGGTTACAAGTGTGTATAACAGAGGAAAACTCGATTGATTAACATGTTGAAACAATAAAATGTGAAAACATGATCTATGATGACTAATCAACAAACAATTTCTTTTTCTGACATAACTCTTTAAGTGTATCTCCCCAATATAAGAAAGGTCAGAAAGAGATGGAATTTACATATTTTAAATTGAGATTGTGTTATGATGACTAATCAACAAACAATTTCTTTTTCTGACTTAACTCTTTAAGTGTATCTCCCCAATATAAGAAAGGTCAGAAAGAGATGGAATTTACATATTTTAAATTGAGATTGTGTTTTGATGAAAAATAACAGATAGGGTAAATACTGACCAGAATGCTCATGCTATCTGTGAAGCGCACACCTAGCTCAGTCATCAACACAAGAATTGTCCCAGCAACATATGCAGCCCATCTGAGATAGAACAATGTTGTCAAACAAGAATGCACATGGCAAGTTATCATTTATAGAGGAAAACTAAAGGTATTTCATACTTTTGGGATGGGTCCTGAGAGAAATATTCTTTGGCCTTATCATAGGATATTGGTTTGTCACCATCCATAAAATCAGAAATATCCATATCGAAGGTTGGTGCACGATTACTCAATTCAGAACCAAATGATACCTGTGCAAACATATTTAAAAAGAAGATCCAGTTGTCAAATGAGTGCATTAGACATTCGATTAAACATGCTACATAGATTTTAGATATCCAATGAACCATGAAAAAGATAAAGAGAGCCTGGAGATTTAATGATAACAGCATACAATTTGTAACACTGGCACTGCTCCTCCATTTGCTAGTTGTCTAGCCTGTGTATGCTTCCATAGCTTCTGCTTGAGAGGATCGCTTCTCTGAACAGCAACATGACAGGCCTCTTGAATGGGCATCTAGTAATTGGACCAACACAATGTCAATCACACATGCCACATTAAAAAAAACCTTTAAATTTATTTCAAAAATATATTGAATCAATTCTTTAAAGTTGATAGTTTACTAGGAAAAATATAATGCGGATAGATATCAAATGAGATTCCAGGTTCCTAGATAACAATGAGACAACCAATCCCTGCTACAAGCCTACAACCAATTCATTCTTCTGGAGGAAAAGGTTGAGACCTAAACAAAGTTTCCAAACAGGCAAACACTAAGATGTGGAGTTATTATGCAACATGCATGCATTCTGAAATATCCAGGTGTTTGTCAACATATCATATCACAATGTGCACAGGATAAACCCCGTGTGGAGGGCATATATGAGGAAATATATGCAAGCGGCTTCAATGGCTTGAAGAGGGGAGGCAGAGATAGTACACCCATGCAAGAGAGAAGAGGGAAAACACACCAAAAGGGGAAAAAATACAGAATGACAGAATCCATAAACATTGAAACTTCATTTTTACTATGTTTGTAGAATTAACACGCATACACTAGAAAACACTAAAATTTTTATTTTACATAAGTGCATGATATTTTATTACCTAGTGAAAGTGTACTAAGTAACCACTCCATGGAACAAATGGCACTTGCTCTTGCATTTGACCTTACCTGCAATACAAGACTTCCTGAATAATCTGCAATACCACCCATGATATCTAATCGTCCAGGTGCTCTTGCAACATATATTTCCTCCTGCAACAGATCAAACAATTTCATTAATGTTGCATATGAACAAATGACAATAACTTTTCACTATGACATCAACGAAAATTATCACACAAAATGGAGGATGTGTCATCGGACATGGTCTCCACACGGGGTCTAGTAGAGAAGAAGCACAACTTGGCTTACAAGGTAACAGAATTTACTGTTCAGGGATAGGACTGGCAGAATTGAGTACCTCCCAGTCAAACAGCACAGAAGCAGCAGCCCTCTCTCGGGTTTGCTTCTCAGGGCTCCTTGGATCATTTCCAACTAGTCCTGATAAACTTGTCAAAAAGGCCATCGTATCACTCAATCCTTGCATGTCCCCGTGGAGTATCTCAAAGTCCTCAAAAGATCTGACAAAAAGGTAAACATATTGTAATGAGAGTATAACAAAAGTACAAATTTGGAGAAACCACAAATGATATGAAGAGGAAAAAAAGGATATACAAACTTACGACTCTGCACTTCCGTTAATCTCATGAGATGTGTGTACTGGACGAACTCCAATTTCTTTCTCAGAGAGAGAATACCAGTCCGGAATTCCGACATCTCTCCCTGGGGCCCTTTGTAGTTCATATCCTAGCACTATGGCATCACACAATCGTCTTGCTCCGCTCAACTATAGTTTACAATAGAGCGTGTTGATTGCATAAGGGCAAAAGTTATAAAAACATTGTTTACAATTCTAGAAGTTTATAGGGTTTGAATGTTCCAACTTCCAAAGATCCAAAGCATCAAACACAATCCATTTTGCATTAGCGGTTAGCCACGAGAGAATTTTTTTAAAATAATATTATTTTTTTTAGAAATTGCGACATTAATACTCGGTTTAAAAAAATTGCAAAAATAATATATCTTTGCCAAACCGTTTGGCGAAAATAGGTTAATCCGGCGTTAATACTCGTTTTGAACCTTTATCACCTAGATTAGCCTATTTTCACCAGATGGTGTGGCGAAAATAGGTATTTTCGCCACACCATTTGGCGAAAATAGCTATTTTAGCTATTTTCGCCACACCATTTGGCGAAAATAACTATTTTAGCTAGTTTCGCCAAATGGTGTGGCGAAAATACCTATTTTCGCCATACCGTTTGGCGAAAATAGGGTCATCTCGGTGATTAGCATTTAAACCGCAGGATTAACCTATTTTCGCCAAACCGTTTGGCGAAGGTATATTATTTTTGCAATTTTTTTAAACTGAGTATTAATGTCGCAATTTCTAAAAAAAATAATATTATTTAAAAAAATTCGCCACAAGATGAACACTTCCATAAAAAAAATAATATTATGCAATTTTTTTTAAAATTTCCAGAGTGAAACTCTTTTATCAAGGTGTATTAGGACAAGCAGCAGTATATTTCTATGTTTAACTTATCACTTATATGTAGCGTGCAAGCAATAAAAGTTTAGTATGAAATTGTATGCAGCTAAATAAAAGCAAACTGTAGGTTTGTAATAACAATAAAGGATATCAGAAGACTCACTTGACCAGAAAAATTCGAGGTACAACAGAATGGAAAAATGAAGCGCATTGATCACAGTTGAAATATATGTACAGAAACTCACCTTACCAGAAATATACTTCTTCCCAACAGCAGTATCCTGAAGGATATGTGCAGCCACCTGAATGAGCAATTATTAGCTTATCTACAAAAGGGTATTAGAAATACAATCCGAAAATTTAGTGAAACACATGAACATATTATCTATTTGATTTAAGGAAAAGAGAAGATGGATATTAAGTTGTTGCTTCTTGACTTAATTGGAAGAACTGATTCTGCATGCAATTTAAATGCTTCTATCTATTTGGTCTTTCATTATAACAAACAAAGTTAGGTTCTTCTACAGAAATATAATCCAAATATGGTTGCTAGATTGATTTGGCAATAAACATGCACAAGCCATATCTTGGACTACGAAGGAGATTACCTCACCACCATTTATTGGACCATCATAGAAGGGCTCAAGTGTTATAGCACGTAGCAGATAAGGTTTCCAATGCCCAGTAAGTAAATCCCTCCGTATCATCTCAATGCCACATTGGTAATGCTTTTGTTTGAAGGAGCAAAAGAGAAAATAGAACAACATGTCAAGGTACTTGAATGACAACCCTATAGCTATATATTATAACGCAAGGTGAGGCCTGGGGATGTTTCAACCTCAAGCATATTCCGCAAAAATGGTTCTTCATTAAAATAATCTCTGCGAACAAATACAAATGGCAGCTTGTAAGCCAAAGCCTCACTCACGGTGCCATATCCAATTTTCCCTACAATAGAATAAGCAGTATTGTTATATGCGACAAGCAAGAAAAGAAGCAGAACTGTTATATTTGTGAAGCAAGAAAAGAAACAAGATAGCGCATAAGCCTTAACACCAAAGAATATAACATTGTCTTTACGTACCAAGCATGCAGTCAGATGCTGCCATTAAATCAGGTGTGTAAGCATCCTTTGCAAGTTTAATGAAATTTGGAGGAAGCTCTTGAGTATCAGATGCACCGCATACCTTTCAGAAAATAACAGTCGCCATCAAAGTTGGCCAGGCATTAAAGAGACAGGGAAATTATTATAATCAAACAAAACATACCAAACAGAGCCAACCATCAGGCAACCACTCTTTATTCAATTTCCATCCTGACGGCTGGAGAAGAAAATAGCACCATTACAATGACATAAATATTTGCAACAAGGTTTGTCACAATAAATACATATCACGACAAGGCAAAATTGATGACCTTTTAGAAGAACTGTAAGATGTGATATCAAAAGGATGACTAGTTCTATTGGAAATTTCTACCCTACTATTGAAATAGAAGCATTACTTTCATTTATGTCTTGCTTAAATTTAATATCAACAGCAAGTTCAGGTTCTGCATGATGTGAAAGCTGATATATCAACTATCCTAGGCTCCTAGCAAACTCGAATTATAGAGAATAAGCTCAAACTGATCTATCATGGTTATATTTTACTTTAAACTAATAGATTGAAAAAAAAAACTAAACTGGTCTAAATAAGGAATATCAATTTAACAGAGATACACAACTAAGTGAACTAACTGACATCATCACATCAGTTAATTCAAAAATAAAGTACAGCATCTACATATAAGAAAAAGCAATGTCTTTGCTAATTAATGGCCCACCTGCCCTCCAAAGTTGAAAATGACCACCTTAACATCATTTGTGATTCCTAGTTCCTTTCTCACCTGATACGCGAACATTTTGAAAGTAAATTAGAAACCAAGAATGTGGGTTAAGTCATTAGGACAACATGCTCCAGCAGAATCGTACAAACCTCGGATCTAGATTTGTGCAAACTTCTCACCACAATAGGTATATCAATGACATCACGGAAAGCAGGCACTGCAGAAAGTAGAATTAACACTTTTTTCATGGGAACTTCAATCCATCATATCTATGGAAAAAATAATCATTCAGACGCAGCGACGTACTAGGGCAGTATCCAGGGAGTCGTAGTAAGAACTCACAATGTGAGTAATCCTCTGCTATCTACAGTTGTCGTCAACACCAATACATTGTTATTAAACCAATAGAATAATTCTCAGCTTGCATATGTACACATTGAGCAGGAGAACATTAAGGAGAGGAATAGATGTTGAAGACAAGAATTATATTTGAATAAAAAATTTCCTCAATTATTTTTTTCAAGAAATTTTGCTCTGGAATCTGGATAGTTGGTGGAATTTAGTAATCAGTACAAGGCAACCAATTAACAATGGAGTTAAGAGCAATCCACATGTATCCAAGTTTTTATCCTAACTTTCATAAGTACGATTGTAAGCAAACCCCTTCCATTTGCACCAACTTGGAAAAGGAAACAAAAGGCACCTGCCACACAATTGAGCGATGATGATGTCCAGCTGCTACAACATACTCTGCATAAATGAAGTCCCAGCTGCAAATTGCAGAAGGAAAATAAAAACTGAGATATTTATACATGTTAGGAACTTCAAAGTAACAGTTCAGAGGCAAACTTCATCGTTATTTGGAAGTTACTCAGAGCTATAAATTTTTGTGGTTTAAAATACACTAGATAACCTGTGTACACAGCACCAGGAAAAATGTACAGGACACACCAGGAAATGTATATCATGCGCATTACATTGTTTTTTGTATATAAAAAAAAGGAATGTACATTACGTTGATGGTACTACAAAATAGGCACAAGTTAGTTGACTGTAGGAACTACAAAATGATTCCCTGATACCTATAAGCTATCTAATAACTGATTCTCGAATTCTTTGTAGAGCATCCTAATAATCTTTGTGAACAACTAACCTGAAATTCGTGACGCACACGGAGCGAATGCCAGCCTCTGCAGCCACCCTACACGCCACGGGGACAACATCCGAAACCTACCCAAGATCAGCACCACATTTGCTTCAGATGTTGTAAGGATTCATAGAAACCCAAATATAACAGTAGAAATCGATTGGCATCCTCAGAAATACCAATAAGTCGGCCTTGATCGAGTTCAGCCACTCCACTTCAGTCCTCAGAATCGACTCACGGGGCACCACGGCCGTCTGATGGTACTGCATTTGGCACCACCAAGTCAATCACAATTCATAAGCAAAACCATTACAAGAATTGACAGTATGATACTGAGAACTAGGGGAGTCTACTAGAGTAATATTGTGGTGGTTGGCAAACCTTCTCGAGTGAGGCGAGGCGGTCGACGGTGAGGGCGTCAGCCTGGACGGCGCCGCAGTCGAGAAGGACCTTGCGGATGTGGAGGTTGGGGGACTTGATCTCGGTGGTGAAGACGAACTCCGGCGCGCCTGTGACCACGTGCACGTCGTGCCCCGCGGCGATCAGGTGCCTCACCACCTGCAACAAAAGCAGCCGACTGAATAAGCCAGAGCATCACCCCGTGCACGCCTCAGAGACCACCAAGAGAGGGAGGGGAAGGGACCTCGAGGGCGCGGGTGGCGTGGCCGAAGCCGTGGCCGGTGATGTAGTAGGCGAAGACGAGGTGCTGCGGCGGCGCCGACACGGCCGCGTCCTCGTCGCCTCCCAGAATCCTCATGCCCCGATCGGTCGCTCGTATCCCCCGATTCTCCCGGGGCTCCGAGCTTTCTGGAGTTTGTTTGTTTGTTTGTTTGCGCTACGGCTCTGCTCTTTTATACGCCAGCCTCGTCTCATCAATTTCTCCCGGATAACGACGTGGACGTTCGGTTCCATCCGAATTCCCGCGCCGTTTGCTCGACTGCAATTTGCGTGAGGTGATTTTCACTTTTGTCTTCCTCGCTGATGATATTTATAAATCTATCATTATCGATATGTGATTAGGGTTGAAAACGGTTCGGATATTTTCCAACCGATCCGGATATTTTCGGATACGGATTCTGTCGGATCGGATATTTTTCGTATAGTATCGGATCGGATACGGATACGGATAATTTTTTATCGGATACGGATACGGATTCGGTAGCTCATTATCCGTCGGATACGGATACGGATTCGGATAATCCGGATAATAGTGGGTCGGATATCCGGATAGCATATGGGCTGGGCCAAGACTACTCTTTTGGCCCAAAAAGGTTTCTTAATTTCAGAATTGTTTTCTAATTTAGTTAATCTCTAAAGTAAGTTTCAATTATTAAAATTAGCAAACTAACTCTAAAAATTATGAAATTTTTTTGAGAAAGTTCTAGTAACAATATAACATTTAAAAAATTATTTTCAAGATTTTATCAGCTTTTATTTTTTTCTCAAAATTCAAAAACTCCTATTCTTGATAGGAAAATATATTAAATAAGTAGCTAAAAATGCATAAAAACTCATAAATACATAATTTATTATTTTAAACATAATTCAACTAAGATTATAAATCTTGAGTCATTACATGTAATTGTTATATACTTTTCTTAGAGATATGATATCTAGGTATTATCAAACTTTTAGTATGTTATGTGTTTGCTTCTATTTGTATCTCTCGAGTAAATATTATCTTTATTTTGTATTTTAATCTATGTGTATGATAAACTAATCGTATGTGTGTAATAAACTAAATCTTATATAATTTTGTTTGCGATATGGTATCTAACTATTGTCTAAGTGAATGAAAATGCTTACATTTGTTCAATTTTCAATAATATTTTGATCAAATCAATTAGTTATGTGTTTCTGTTGATTTTTTATGTACAATTTAAAGGGTTATCATGTTCCGATAAATATTCGAAACCGTATCCGATTCGATTCGTATTCGATACTATCCGTATCCGTATTCGTATCCGGACTATCCGTATCCGTATCCGCATCCGAGAAAAAATATGAAAACAAATATGGTAGAGCTATTATCCGTCCGTATCCGATCCGTTTTCACCCCTATATGTGATACATATCATCTATTTTTTTTTTGAAAGTAAGGACAGGAGCTCTGTCATTCATTTCAGAAGAGAAGAAACAATAGAATTACATAGACACCGATCCCCGCCAAAGCAAGAGATACACCAATATGGAAGACCTAAAAAGGACTCCCCAAGACCCCACAAACACCAGATAAAAACACCGATACATTTTATTGCAACGACAAACAAGACGACCCATGATCCTAGCCTAGCCTTGTTGTTCAAGACAATCGGCGATGATCTCGGCCAGACAGAGCCTCAGATCCACGATGGCGCAAAGCCACCCCCCGGGCCTCCTCAGGCTGCAGGCCCCACCATTCACGGTCCTCTTGAGCGCCAGCTCACGCCGCCTTCTCTTGCGACGCCGAACACCTGCTGACTCGGACCCTCTCCAGCCCGGCCGCCATCTCCGGACGAGCTGCAATTTCAACATCTGGCTGACTTCGGATCGCCTCCTCCTACACGGCACAGACTGAGAGCCACCTCCGCCCAACAAACCCAGATCGCTGCCTGAGCTCCAGACTGTTGAGCCGAGCCGCCGACTGCCGACCACCCAAACGAACCTGGACTGCCTGCCCCAGGCCTCACGCCTCACCAACCTCCGGGCCATCTCGCCCGCACCGTTTCATGCCGACATCCGCAAAAGACCCCCCATCGCCTACCTCAAGGACGCCTGGAAGACGCCCAGTATCAATGCACCTGCTCCGGTTGAAGCCCACCCGGAGGGAAGACCTGACCGCCGCCTCGACCGCTCGAGCCTCGCCAACGCTTACAGGACAACGACGACCACGACTCGCCGCCGAGGGAACACCAACCTCACCCAGCCTAATGGACCACCGATCTCGCACCACCCCCGCCTGGAACACACACGCCACCGCGCCGATCGGATCTAGCAAAGAGGAGGCGATCCGCCGAGCGCATACCGCGAGAAGCAAAGACGAAGGAAGCACAATCAGGATCCCAACGCCGGCCGCGACGACGGCCCCGCGGAGCTTCACACCACCAGCCGCCCCGATCGACGCCGTCGCCAACCCGAACTCAGCGACGGGGCGGACTTCGGCTCTAGGGAATGGGGAGGGGGAGAGAAGAGGAAAAGGGGAGGAAGGTGCGGAAGATGCCCCGCCGCCGCCGTCGGCCAGCCGGCAGCCACGGACGGTGGCGGCGAGGAAGACGATGTAGCTTGGGGGCACTCGAGGTGGAAATTTGAAATCGCCTCCTGAGTCGCCGAGACGCCTCAGGAGACGCGTCCTCCTTTTTTATCGCGTGCTATATATCATCTATTATACTCACTATCGTAGCACGTAATCATCATAGCTTCTCTGTTTGTCAAGCCCAATTACCGTAGCATGTACCTACTAAGCTTCCGTCATACCTGAGCTTAGGTATCACTACCTCATCCAGTCGCGGATCTAGCCATCTGACGCAGTACACGAACGCTGCGCTATTTTTAGTGTCAAGGACAGACTATTTTTTTTACAATTTTATTCGGTATTAGATTTGAAAAAAAAAATACAGGGTTTCAAATGATAAGGACTCGCTCCTTCCTTCGTGTACGGATGGATAAGGAAGATGCATGTCAAGTCAACTTGCTAAGAGATGCCATGGAAGCAACAGCATAAGATGTATTTGGTTGTTACCTCCCGTTAGTTTCAAATCGCGAACAAGCCCTTTTCTAATTTTTGAATAGCGACAGGTCCAAAAAATAACAACTAGGTCCCTACTTCTTACGTTCATGTCCTTTCTCCCTTTTTCTTAAGGAAAATGTTTTCGTCACCGAAAAAACCCGGAAAAAATATTTTCGCCACCCAAAAAACCCGAAAAAAATGTTTTCGTCACCAAAAAAATACAGATTCGTCGAAGGTTTATAGCAGCTTATGTGTTTGCCAACGGGTCATAACTAGCGTTTTTTAAAAAAATGTGGATTCATCCAAGATTTATAGCGACAGTGGATTCGTGCGGTCCTAACGACCCATTTTTTAACAAAGCGCAACAAAAAACGAAAAATGTTTTCGTCACCCAAAAACCCGGAAAAAATGTTTTCGTCACCAAAAAAATACAGATTCATCGAAGGTTGATAACGCGTAGAGTATTAGGCTCGACAAAAGAAGGTTGTCATCTCTAATATTTTTTCCCCTTTTTTCTCTAGACTATTTTGACCGGTGGGTGGTTTTGTGAAAATAAAAAAAAATTATTTTCCCGAGCGCATGCTATCAAAATTCAACCGGCGCAGCGTAGCGCGCTTATCTACCTAGTTTTTTTTATTTAGATAATCTTCCAGCTGTTGAGAATTGGAGACACATCCCTTGTTTATTACTCCTTTTAAGTTTGAGAATATCAACTCTATTACAGCGGAAGATTTCAGCCAAAGCCAGCCCATTCACGCGTCACTGTGCACATTTGCAGAAAAGCCCTTCCGTTTCTTTGAAATTATGGATAGATCCTTGTAATTTTACGTGAGGCGAAGATATTTTTCCTTCGCATTTGGGTCCTGCACGGTAATTTCTGGAAAAGCCTCCGTTAATTTCAAATCGCGAACAAGCCCTTTTCTAGTTTTTAGGATAGCGGAGTCCAAAAACGTAACATTCAGGTCCTAACTTTTTACGCCTAAGTCCTTTCTCCGCTTTTTCTTGGGAAAAATGTTTTGTCACTAGAAATATGTGTGCGTCTTATCTCTAGACTTTTTTCCCACCTCGATTTCCCATCTCGATCTCTAATATTTTTAAAGCATGTATTATTACTCCACCTAACGCGTTGGTCTCGATATTTTTAAAACATGTATTATTACTCCGTGAACGCCAGAGTGTTAAGCTCGACAAAAGAAGGTTGTCGCTCTAATAATTTTTCACCCTTTTCCTCTAGACTTTATCCCCACTTCGGTTTTCTAGCTCGGTCTCCAATATTTTTCAAATAATTCATTGAAAGAGATATTTCTATAGCTCTATCTCTACTTTTTTCCCTGTTTTGCTCATTATTTCGACGATTTAAAAATAAAGCGCCGAAAAAAGAAATCCTCATAAAAACGACAGCCGAAAGTGTTACGCTGAGTCTCTAATATTTTTAAAACATGTCTTTTCCCATTTTCCGAAAAAAGTTTTCATCGCCGTAAATATTTGTGCAAATTTATCTATAGACTTTTTCCCATCGATTTCCCATCTCGATCTCTCGATATTTTTGAAACATGTATTATTATCTCGTAACGCTACGATCTCTAATATTTTTAAAACATGTATTATTACTCCGAACACGTAGAGTGTTAAGCTCGACAAAAGAAAGTTGTCGCTCTAATAATTTTTCACCCTTTTCCTCTAGACTTTTTCTCGCGGTTTTCCAATTCGGCCTCCAATATTTTCCAAATAATTCATGAAAGAGATATTTCTACAACTTTATCTCTATTTTTTCCTCATTTCGACGATTTAAAAAATAAAGCACGAGAAAAAATAAAATTTTTCACGGAAAATGACACGCTACTAGATTACGCCATGAAGTTTTTAATATTTTTAAAATATGTATTATTACTCGTGAACGCGAGAGTATTAAACTCGACAAAAAGAAGGTTGACATCTCTAATAATTTTTACCCTTTTCCTCTAGACTTTTTCCCCATCGGTTTTCCATTTCGGTCTCTAATATTTTTCAAATAATTCATAAAGAGATATTTCTACAACTCTATCTCTATTTTTCCCCGTTTCGCTCATTATTTCACGATTTAAAAATTAAACACCGAAAAAATATTTTTCTTTAAAAACGACACCATGGCGTGTTACGTCGCGGAAAATTTCCTAGTCCGAACATATGATGTGAGCTTTTCCATCGTAGGCTCCTCTTCACCATCGGATTTGACTTACAAAAGCTGGATCTCAGCTATTCAATATGGCGCAACAAAAACCAGTGAGGTAAAAGAATTATTTAGGGCATGTTCGGTAGAGCTTTAGATTTCAGTTTCTCCTGAAATCTGAAATTTGTAGACTAAAATAAAGTATATTAAGTTTATATTTTTGATCTAAAATGTAAACAAGATGATCTATCTAAACACTCTTAATATACTCACAGCTTCAGCTTCATGAATCTAGTGAAACTAAAATTTTCAACTTCACCAGATTCTTAAAATCTGAAGAAACTGAATCCCTGCCAAACAAACCCTTAGTAAGTCTGCGGCAAATCCCCTATCTAACGCAACAAATATACCGTTTTACAGACATTGCAACATTCTCTTTTCAGGACGCAACAAAAACAATGTCGATGCAACTAATCCTTCACTCGATGCAACAAAGTACGGACTTCTCACTGCAATAAATAGTCATCCTGATGCAGCAAAAATAAAAAGTACAGTGCAACAAATTTAAAAACCCAACTACATCACCGAAAAAAACGAACTATGACACTTCTCAACATGTAAAAAGATAGTTGCAACAAATTAATTGTTTCATTTCATTTCATGCAACAAACTGATAAAGTTATTGTAACAATTCAGAAAACGCTAGCAGCCCAACCTATCAACGGAGGTGAGGGTTGAGCTCGTGCATGGAGGATGCGGCGACTAGCCGGGTGCCTCGTCGCTTGCAGGCTCATATTCACCTCCCCTAGCTCCTCCTACTATGCGTTTGACGTAGTCCCAGACATTGGCGGATCCAGAGGGTGGGCGGTGGGCCCCGCCCACCCAAAGATTTATGTCTGGCGGATCCAGAGTGGCGGGTGGGCCCCGCCCACCCAAAAATTCTAAATCAGACTAATCAGTTCAGCCGTTCGGCTCCTGGTGACCTCCATGCGACCGTGAATTCGCGCTTCGGAGCGGTTGCTCTCGCCTCGCGGTGACGGCATACATGTGTGACGAGAGACTTGGGGATCCTCCTAGCGGCGTGACTCAAAGCGACTAGAAGATCGCGCCAAGTCACTGGTGTCGTGTTGGTTTTTGTTGCTTGTCGTTTGGTCCATATTCGTGATACTAGAAAAGCAAAGAGTGCAACTATACTTCTTCATCGATATTTTTGTTCTTTTTGCATGCGTGAACTATGCTCCACCTCCACAATCTGGACCTCCAAGTTTGGTTAGTTAACTCTTCATAAATCCTGATTAATTTCGTTTTTAGAGTTTGATTCAGAAGGGTAAGATCAATTCTGCATTCATCGAGACATCATATTGGAGGTAATATCTTTAAACGCTGATCCGATCGGATTTATTCTTGTTGTGTTAATTTCAAATTTACATCTAGTTTCTACAATTAAAATTTCACAACAATCAACGGTAGAATCTTTGGGAATTATTATTTTGGTGAACGTAAGTCAATCTGTTTTTATTTGGTGTGGCGTTTGATTCAGTAAAATTGCGAAGAAAATAACTTTAAATCCGTAGATCCGATCAAGCTGATTTTTGTTGTGTTAGCTTGAAAATTGAGTCTAGTTTCAATAGTTAAAATTTCACATCGATCTAACGGTGGGATCATCAGAAATTACTGTTTTAATGAACGTAGGTTAATCTGTTTTTGTCGAATCTGAATCAGTTAATTGGGATGTTTCAAAAATCAAAAATAATTGGACCACCTATACCCAAAATCCTGGATACGCCACTGAGTCCCAGACTTCTTCGAGCTCTCACGGGCGTGTTGCTAGTCCTCACCGTCGAGGCACCTCAGTTGCTTAGGCTACCGTCCGCCGTGGCTCCATGGCTTCGTGTGCCCAGAGAAGGAGGTGAGATGGAGCTTGGAGAACATAGAGATAATGAGAAATGTGAAGCACCTCGCTTGCCCCGAGAGAGAGAAGAGGAAGATCCAGTGCGCCACCATGATTCCCTTTTTGCTAGCCAGAGGGGAGAGAGAGGAAGCTTGGAGGATATAGGAACGAGGAGTAGGAGAGTTGGTGTGCGGGATTAGGAAACTTGGGGAGAAACAAAGGAGGAAGGTGCGAGAGGGGAGAAGGCTACTGCCGCAGAAAAAAGTGCTTCGCGAGTCATTCAAAACTATGGTCACGTTTGAATCCATTAGCACTAACAGTTAACTGTTAAAATTAACTAAAATAAATCTAAATAGTTTAGCTAATAGCCCGTGCTAATAGTTAGCTAACAACTTAGCTAATAGTTATCTTATTAGTTGATTTTTCCCTGCTAATTTCAGCTAATAGATGGTCAAAAGACCAATTTACCCTCGGCCCCCACCGCGGTACAGTAGCCAAAAAAAAGATACAAACAGCTAATTAGCTGGCAACATATCTAGTGCTAAAGGTGATTTCAGTGCTAATATGCTAAAATCTAATCTGGACCCTTGGATCAAGTTTTGAAGGTTGAGATTTAACTAACCAGCTATGTGTAAAAGCATTTATGACAATAGGTTGCTTGCCACCTCCAATGTGAAAGCATTAATTGAGTGAGTTGCTTGACCTTCACCTCAGTAGATCTCAACCTTCAAAACTTGATCCAAGGGTCCAGATTAGACTTTAGCATATTAACACTACAATTACCTTTAGCACTAGATATATTGCCATTAATGCAAGGGTACAATGGACATTTACACCCACAACTAAATTTTCAACCACCTATTAGCTAGTAGATCCAAACAGCTCCAGCTAATAATTAGTCAGCTAAGAGCATCTCCAAGAGGAGCCCTAAATAGGTTGCTAATTGAAATTATAGGGTTTTGATGGAAAAAAAGCACTCCAACAGAGGTTGTATTTTGAGAAAAATTATCAAAATAGGTTTAGGACTCGGAGCCTTGTTGCTATATTTGGCAACGCTCCTCTCCAGCCCTATCCTATTCGCGCGTTTAGGGTCTAATTGCTGGAGTCAATAGTTATTTTGGGCCCTAATTCTTTTAGTTTAGACCCTATTTTGAGGTATAGGACTCCATTTTAAGGCCTGATTGTTGGAGATGCTCTAATAATTAACCAGCTATTAACCATTAGCCAACTAACTATTAGACCTAATGGAACCAAACACGCCCTACGAAACCATCCGATGCAAAGCGTTGTATCGGACGTATAGGTCCGATTATATTGGTGAAGATAATTACCCAATCCATGTGTGGTTAATTGCAAGCTTTTGTGTAACATGTAATACTATATATCGCATGGACTAGTACATTCTTTCTTCAAAAGATCAAACTTGACCGGTGCAGTCATTTTAATGTAAGAACCTGCATCTGATTGCCGGCAACAGAGGCCTGCAGGGCTGGAGATGCTCTTCGTTATTTCGATCGGTGCATGTTCTCCGGGGCTGTTTGATTCTCAGTCCATATAAAACCATAGCAAACTTTAGGGGTGCCAAATCGTGGGCATGACCAAAATCTTTGGTAGCAAACTAAATGCTGAAAAAAATTTGGCATGCCTATGATTAGGCCACATGTCATCATAAGAGAAAATATTACCAAAATTTGGTCCCCAATTTTGCCGCCCATATTTTGGCCAGAAACTTGGCAAGAATCTTGCCAAATCTTGCCCATGGGCATGGACATGCCAAAATTTAGTATCAAACCATGTGAAGGCAAAAATACAAGGGTATTACCAGGGATTACAAAACCGTTTTTCAAAATTCAGCCAAAATTAGCGTACGGTTTCAAAAATCGCGCTAAAACCGCCGAAACCGCTAAAACCGAAGGTTTGAAAATCAAAAATTTGAAACTTTTTGAAAAATCGAAAACCGCTCGGTTTTCAACGAAACCGCGTTTTCAAAAAACCGCCGGTTTTCTCGAAAACCGCCGTTTTTAAAAATCGACTTCATTATATGAATGTTCTTCAACGGTTTTGAGCGGTTTTGACGAAAACCGCGTTTTTGGCGAAAATCGTCACATAAATTTTTTCAAAATTTTTAAATTTTCTTTTTTAATTAGAACGGTTTACCGAGCGGTTTTGAGTTTCGAACCGAGGCGGTAAGGCCGGTTTTCGAGCGGTTTTCGACGAAATTGTGAACCCTGGGTATTACCATGTTCGAGTAAAGTTTGGTTACTATTACCATTGTTCGGGTAAGGTTTGCTTTGCCATTGAACCAAACTGCCCCTCCATGCATGCAAATTTGTCTCTTTAAGTAAGCGTTTGGTTGTCTGGATGAGGTTGGATGGGATATGACCATCCAGTCTGGATGGGATAGAGTCATTCAAGTGGTTGTTTGGTTAGATGGATAGGGATAAACTAATTTTTTGTTTGGTTGGGTGAATAGGGATAAACTAATTTTTTGTTTGGTTGGGTGGATGGATGAGCTAGTTGTAATCAAGGTTTTGAATTTCGGTTTGAAATTTTTGAACAAAATTTAACCAAAATTTGAACCTTTTGAAATGTTCGGATAAAATTTGACCACAATTTAAATTTTTGGACAAAATTTGAATTTTTGAACAAAATTTGAATTTCGGACAAAATATAATTGAAAATTGGATTTTTGGACAAATTTTGATTTTTGGACAAATTTTGACCAAAATTTGAATTTTTGAATAAAATTTGACCACATTTTGACAAAAAATTGAATTTGACTGAGTACACTTTAGCGAAATTTGAATTTGAACGAGTTCACCTCTTAATACAGCAAACTGGATAAGCTCATCGAGCTTTTTTTTTAGGATGGCTCTATCCAGCATATGGAAGGAATATTCCAAAAAACTGAATATCCATATCCCATCCATCCACCCAACCAAACAAAAGGATGACTTCAAATCCAGGGACCGCTATATCCCATCCACCCTTGTCCACTCAACCAAACGCTACCTAAGTTCTTCAGTGCATTTCCCAGTTCAAGTTCTAACATATAATTATTTTTATTCGGTGCCCACCATGCTCAGGTCCTAGTCCTCTTCGCCTCAGGCATTCATGTTTGCAATCGCCTCTGCGATCTATGTGGTTAATTTGTAGAGCAGTTTATCGAATAGATCAGGAGTTTGTTTGAAGAGACAAGAAAGATTTTTACTGTTTTTTCTCCAAGTTTGTGTTGTGAGTTTAGCTTGAAATAAAATTTGTCGGGAGTTAGTTGTGAAGCATTTTTCTCTTGTGTTTTCATATGACGAAAATTATTAAATTAGTGAATTAATAGTTATGTTCTCCTTGGACGAGTGCAAGAAGCGTGGACGTGCAAGCGGAGGAAGACGACTCCCGTGGCAGAAAATACTAGGCACGAGCTACACAACGGGGATGAACACAATGATATTGGCAATGTGCTTTTTAAAATGTGCTTCCCATTGATAAATAGAACCTAATTAATTTCCTATGGAACTGAAATGTTTTGTAGTTTTTATGTAGTGGTGGTCAATCAAATTAAAAACAGAGAGTCCGTGTATGTTGCATTAAACAAATTGGTTCTATTTTGGACACTAACCAGCAACACCGTTTCCTACAAGATTTCGTGGTCGATTGATTATCAAACGCAGGAGGCGGCTTCCAAGATGGCTGCAAGTAGTACTAGCAATCAACAAGAGGTGCAGCTCTCTCTCTCTCTCTCTCTCTTGCTGTGCTATTCCTGCACCTTTGGATGTCAAGAACTCAATTTTGGTGGAGGGAAAATGTGGATTTCTCTGGCCGATTTGTTGGGAGTATAGGTTTTGGTTGCAAACAATCACATTTTAGCTTAAATTGCGTATACATTGCTCTCTATAGATTCTCGCAACGTGAAATTACATACTTTGTCATGGTCACTTGCGATAAGACTTTGTCCCGATGAAATGCAAGGAGGTTGACATCCACCCATAGGCATTGCTTCCCTACTTAACATTTCGTAGACATAGGCTCAGGATGCTCGATCGGGTCTAGAGTAGTCATAGAATTCAGCGGAGGTGCGAATATCAAGAAGCCATTGCGCATCTAGTCCACTCTAGCTTTTTTAAAAACAAAACTAACCCTTCGTCAATGAATTTGTAAAAGTGATCCTCTCCCTCACTGCAGTACCAAGCTACTTTCGTGCTCTCCAGATATGGTAGGAGATAGATATCATCTGCTAATCCTTCCGTGGCAGAAAGAGGGTCATTTTTGCAAAATCATTCACGGCGTAACTAGTTTTGCCAAAAAAAAAACGGATTAAGACGGACTAGATAAGCACATTGCGCCAATATCAACTAGTAGTGGTGCAGCACAGGCCAAGCATGTAATAAGTTTTTTAATCCGTAGCAAACTATGGGCAGTCAGCTAGTGATCTACTACGTCTCTTACGATACGTGGATTCCTATGCATGGTTGTATTTAGCATTTTAGCAAACCTACAAATCTAGCTTTTTGATTATAATCTTGTTTTAGCTTTTGATTAATTTGTTAGAATCAAAAGCTAAAACAAGATTATAATCATAAAACATGTCCGAACAACTACCAAAATACAACCATGCATAGGAATCCACGGAACTCCCGAGTTTTAACAAAATCTATTTAGGAAATCCACCATGCAAACATGATTACAGCATAAAAATCGAGCATGGCCACACAAAATCACGGCGCAAAAGGGAGTTCGGAACAAAACTGCAAAAAGGCATTCAGATGTCAAACCCAACATGCTAGATCAATTAATTAGCAGTCAACGTAACAGGGTTGTCTTGTAACACGATAGTCAACGCTAGGAGGAGCAATTATGCACACGGTAATCACTTTTCAAGCGATGTAAAGTAGCCAGCCACTTCTGCACTACTGGTGAAGGCCAACTAGAGGATCTCTTCATCCTTCGTGTAAGCAACAATGAGTCAGGACGCATTGTCGCCAGATCTGTCACCTTGACCACATAACATGGGCTGACGGATTTGGCAGTGACGGCGGGGTCATACAGTGTTGTTGCCACTGGTGAAGGTTCTCGCCGTCGACTCCCCCAGCAGTTGCTTGAGGCACTTCCTCGACGTCCATAGAAACAACTTCTGTCTCATCAGCCTCCATTGGCACTTCAAAAGTTTCTGTGTTTTCTGGTTGGGTTGTAGACCAATTAGATGTAATAGCGATCTGCGGTGGCACCCAAGGAACTAAAGCAAGCAATTGCTGCGCCCAAGAGAATTGTCCTCCAGCCCATAATAGTTCCCTTGATCGAAAGCTTGATCTGAAAGAAAAGAAAAATGGTGAGGTTCTATATAATCCAGAATAAAAAACTAGAAATAAGCCATGACCAACTTACTCTTTAGACCACGTATCAAGTCTGAGCTGACTATGATTGAATGGTTTGAGATACCAGGACACAATGGGTATAAAATTATTAAAAAAGTTTTGATATTGGTAATATATATGCAGATGAATATTTGATTTTAATTCATCAAGAACTAGGTAGTGGTGCAGCACAGGCCAAGCATGTAATATCTATACTAATATATTCCTATGCATGGTTGTATTTAGCATTTTAGCAAACCTACAAATCTAGCTTTTGTGATTATAATCTTGTTTTAGCTTTTGATTAATTTGTTAGAATCAAAAGCTAAAACAAGATTATAATCATAAAACATGCCCGAACAACTACCAAAATAAAATCTTTTCCCCCCGGAACTCCCGAGTTTTAACAAAAATCCATTCAGGAAATCCACCATGCAAACATGATTACAGCATAAAAATCGAGCATGGCCACACAAAATCACGGCGCAAAAGGGAGTTCGGAACAAAACTGCAAAAAGGCATTCAGATGTCAAACCCAACATGCTAGATCAATTAATTAGCTGTCAACGTAACAGGGTTGTCTTGTAACACGATAGTCAACGCTAGGAGGAGCAATTATGCACACGGTAATCACTTTTCAAGCGATGTAAAGTAGCCAGCCACTTCTGCACTACTGGTGAAGGCCAGCTAGAGGATCTCTTCATCCTTCGTGTAAGCAACAAGGAGTCAGGACACATTGTCGCCAGATTTGTCACCTTGACCACATAACATGGGCTGACGGATTTGGCAGTGACGGCGGGGTCATACAGTGTTGTTGCCACTGGTGAAGGTTCTCGCCGTCGACTCCCCCAGCAGTTGCTTGAGGCACTTCCTCGACGTCCATAGAAACAACTTCTGTCTCATCAGCCTCCATTGGCACTTCAAAAGTTTCTGTGTTTTCTGGTTGGGTTGTAGACCAATTAGATGTAATAGCGATCTGCGGTGGCACCCAAGGAACTAAAGCCAAGCAATTGCTGCGCCCAAGAGAATTGTCCTCCAGCCCATAATAGTTCCCTTGATCGAAAGCTTGATCTGAAAGAAAAAGAAAAATGGTGAGGTTCTATATAATCCAGAATAAAAAACTAGAAATAAGCCATGACCAACTTACTCTTTAGACCACGTATCAAGTCTGAGCTGACTATGATTGAATGGTTTGAGATACCAGGACCAGCGCAATCAGGGTTATCTACTGGCTTGTATAAAACAAGTGCCATGTCCTCGCTAGACAGATGAGATGGCATGGCACCTTCCATCATGTCTTCCACACTGGGCATGCTAACACCCCTGTTGATTTCCTCTCCCAGCATCTCATGTTGAAATGCAATGGAAAGAGCCGGTGGTTCTTCTTCCATAATAGGTGGAAGCCCAGGGTCCTTCAAATAATAAGCAACATTTACTTAGCAAAATGTAACAACTACAAGAAATGTCTGAATAAAGACTTACAGCAAATGTCAAATATCAAATCAAACAAATCCTAAAGATAGAATGCTCATTAACATACAGAAGCAATAAAAATATGCAACACACAGACCTTTTTCCTACAGTCTATCAGATACTTGCACAGCTAAATGCCAGTAATCAAATATCAACTCAAACAAATCCTAAAGATAGAATGCTCATTAACATACAGAAGCAATAAAAATATTCAACATACATACTTTTTCCTAAAGGAAATTAGATACTTGCACTGTTAAATACCAGTAATCAAAGTGAAAGCAAGGAAATAATGTGCTCATTAATCAGAATATGTCAACAAATGTGTACAGTACGGAATCCCATGTATAATGGTGATGTCATGAGAAAACAGTGCATATCAACACAGGATGAACCTCAGTACATGTCTACGCTAAAGAAGAACCACTTACTAGGTAACGAGAACACCACTATCAAAATGTTTCCATAAGTGCATGTAAATGATAAGACATTCCAATCAAATAGGATGAGCCATAAAAAGGTTCACTACAGATTGGTTAATTGCGTAGAGCCTTATAAGAGCAATAAGAAAAGTCACTTTCATTAACTGACTATTTTAGCAAGAAGCTTCTGACAATGCTTTGAAGCATGCAGAGGTACTCATATTGGTTAAAGCCTTCAAAGAGCAATAAGAAAAGTCACTTTCATTAACTGTTGAGTTAACGAGAAAACGGTGTAGAAACTGTGCATGGTGCTGACTAAACCTCCAATAATATCTAATCGATTGAGCGATTGCATGAAGGTGCTTAAGACAAATAGCCACTGACAAAGCTCATGGACATTACAGTAAGCATAGAAACATAGCAGCGAACTAAAGTACAATCTAGGGGATTCTGCTATCGAATTATTTCGTTTCTGGGAATTTGTAATTATCTACAATACAGCAGCATAACATTACAAGCAAATCTAACATCAAACAAAAACAAAGGGGCTAGATTCTGATTCATCATACATGAACTCCATGAAACAGCATGCAGATGTACTCAAGCAACTCCAAAGTACTAACCAAATATGTCTCAAGGCGCACAGGGGATAGAGACCAACAGTTGCTAGAATTGCTATCTGAAATAGAAAAAGATGGAGAGGAAAACAAAGAGTTTTTGTGTTGGTCCAGAGGTAGTGTTTATGAATGGCACTGTAATATGTTTAGTTCATTTACTTTTTACTTTTGGACCGTGCGTTTGTTTGGGTATGAACCTTGTTCTAGCTGACTGACTTTATAAGACAGGGTACAGCAGAGAACTATTTTCTATTTTGTTTTTCGCTTTTGCTTTCCTATAGTGGACTTTTGTGATTTCTAATAATAGAAATCGGAAAGGTTTGTTTCCCTTCTATTATTCTAAAAACTAACCAAATATGTTTATTGTTTAAAATATGGGACAAATGAAGCACATACAAACTAAATAACGATCAATTTAGCGATGCATTCATCATGCCTCTACAAAATCACCTCACAACCACAGTAGAAGCACAAAATTAGGACGTCGATGCGCATCACTCAAAAAGTCGCAGAAATCACTAGCAAGAACTACAGCGCGAGGTACCAACCAAAATGCACTAAATCACCTAATACATCCAATGTACTCCACCAAGTCGCAAACCTAGCATGCATACTCAGCAAGCAGCTACTACCCAATGGCCTACACGACCAGGTTTAGAGATAGACGCCTGAACTAAACTGCAGAATCTAAAGCTAAACTGGTAGATCCCAGCATGAACTGCACCAAAACCATCCACATGCGAGTCAAGCACACAACTCTCAAACCTAAACACTTGCACGCAAGCAGGGACACAGCACGGAAGCTAGAACAAGCAAAACCGTAAATGAAGAAAAAATGGAGGCGGCGGCGCAGACCAGTCTGCGGCTCTTGGCGGCGGGGCAGGAGAGGGAGAAGTCGGAGAGGCCGTCGACCACCTGCTCCAGCTCCTTCCTCTTCCCCATGAACCCCACCATCATCCGAGCCCCCTCCAGCCTCCGCCGGCCCAGGAATCCGCCTCGAATTCCGCGGATTCCTCGCGAGATCCGCTCGAATCGAGGGCTAATCGCTCGGATTGGGCTCTCGAATGCGGCGCGGTTGCTCCCCGATAGGATTTGGGGCGCGGCGCGGGTGGGGGGTTTTCGCTTCGCGGGATCTTGGAGAGGGTTTCGTTTCGCTCGCGTGCGCTCTTGCCGGGTTTGGTTGGGCCGCGCTGAGTGGATGGTTCCAGAAAACGCGTTGGGGCCAAGCTCGGTCGCTTACAGGTGGGGTCGGAGTCCGCTGTGTGCTGGTTGATGTGTTGGCAGATTGATATATGTCGTTTATCAGCATTTTTATGGTTAGAGATAAAATTATTTGTGTAATTATGTTTGAAAAAAGATCAAATTTGTAAAAAAAAGTTTGTTAGGGAGCTAAAAAAATAATAGAGAGAAACTAGCGCTCGAACATCCGATTTCTGTTCATCTCATCGGATACATCTTGCAACATTTTTTTTCTACGTTTACAATATTTTTTGTCAACGCGTGAAACATTTTTTTTAAACGCTTGCAACATTTGTTTACTGTAGCGAATTTTACTGTTTGTCGAAGGAAAATGTTGCACGTGTTGTAACAAAATGTTGCACGTAAAGAAAAAAAATATTACAGTGCATTCGAAAATTTCAGACTCCGAGTACAAGTCATTCCGAAAATAATGACATCCTCTTGGTATGTCTTTGCCGTTCCGTGACTCATGGTCGTCGGATCTAGCGTTGGATGGTTAGGATTAAGGCCAACGTGATATTCAAGGGCATCGATTTCTGTTTGGCTTTGATCTCCACCTTTGGATCAGGTAGCCTTCAGCAGTGGCGTATTCAGAAACTTAAAAAGGAGAGGGTTAAAATTGAGATATCCAAATTAATATATATATAGGGGGTGTTTGGGACAGCTCCAGCTCCACCAAAATCTGTGGAGTTGGTGGAGCAGGGTATTTCTAGCTCCAGAAATTTGTGGAGCTGGAGCTATGGATACATTAAAAGTGTTTAGGTAGATCATCTTGTTTACATTTTAGACTAAAAATATAAACTTAATTCACTTTATTTTAACCTATAAGTCTCAAAGATGAAATTTGGAGTGGGATCTAGAGCTCTCCCAAACAGGGCCATAGTATTTTTTCAAAACATAGAACATGATAGAATGATATATATAATATAAAAATACCAACAGTTATCTAACAGTCGTATATAATATAAATACGTAACATTACAAAGGAAAAAACGTACCGATCATTACTTATTAAGAGTTGATAGTTGATATTTACGGGATTTTATGTTTTGAAAACGTTACAAAATATCTTCCATGTCTATTTTGGAAAATATGTCTCGCTCGATGTAGTATACCATGAGATCATTTAACCAGTCATCACTTATCTTATTACACAAATTTGTCTTGATAATCTTCATTGCCGAGAAAACCCTTTCAACTGTAGCTGTACCCACAGGTAAAACTAATACTAATTCAATAAGCCTATAGACTAATGGATAAACAACATGCTTTTTTGTTTCAACCATCATCAACGCGAGACTAGCAAGATCATCACAACTTGAAAATTCTTCTCTTCTCAAGTTATCAATGAATAAGTTAAGTTGTGCTTCTAAAACCACACGATCATATGATAAGAAATCATCTGAATAAATATCTGAAAGCTGAAGAAGCCTACCATATTCAAAATTTGCAAATGAATCACTTGGGTCTAAACAAGCAATGCATCTCAAAAGCTCTATCGAAGATTCACTAAACCGATTATTTAACTGGTAGCTTCCCTAAATTTGTAGATGAGTTTTCCTTAAATTTGTCTAACTTAGGGAGGAGGGACAGGTGGGGCTCTAGCCCACCTACGCCCCCCTTTGGATACGCCATTGGACACTGGATACGCCACTAGCCTTTAGTGTCCGTGGCTAGGACTGCTAATAGACTAGGATAAGTCTAGACTTTTGGATTAGGAAGGTTTGAAACTCCACATGCGTTGGATTATTTGGATTTGTAGCAATTTAGATCAGATCTAGGTCATACTTGGTTCAAAGCCTAGACCTTAGACTTTTCTACTAAGGCAATGTATCTTGTGCACACAGGCTTTCCATGTACACACCGTGCACACCAACTAACGAAAGTCGTGAAAAATTCTGAAAAAAATTGTAGATGCACTTCATAGATCACTCTACCTATGTATAAAATTGTAGGTTCAAATTCATTATATATAATGAATTTGATCTTGAAACTTCATACATAGGTAGAGTAATCTATGAAATATATCTACAATTTTTTTCAGATTTTTTCATAACTTTTGTTAGTTGGTGTGCACGGTGTGTACACGAAAAACCCTGTGTGCACATGATACGTTGCCTTCTACTAAATATGCTAAGTTACCTCACAATAATTTCATCACCCTCCCCTAAAAATATATATATAGCCATCAACGGCCTCACACAGGATTCGGTCTCCTCGCATGGGCGGCGCCAAGGGGCGGGCAGGGCCTGGCCCCTAATCAAAATAAAGTTTAGTAGATATTAATTAATAGTAGCTAGCATTAGCAAACAGTAAATAAAGGTCTAGTCTATTTTCAATAGGTAAAGATTTCATTTTTCTCAATTTGATGTATGCAATGCTTAATTTCTCTTACTAACTTAACAAATGGATTATATAAAAGCAGTAAAACTTTCCATTATTCAATGGTTGATAGGTCATTACGATTGGTTATAACTCTTCCTGTCAATAAACAACCACAGAGCGAGTATTTTCAGTTATGAAACTTGTCAAGACCCGCATTCAAATAAAATAGGAGATGACTTTCTTGACATTGCATGATAATTTACATTGAAAAAGAACTAGCGGCGAAAATTAGTTCGGATAAACTTATTGACTTGTATGATCTTCTAGGTAGTCGTAGAACTAAATTTAAGTTAATAGAGATGTAAGTTTCTTAATCTAAAAAAATATGTCATATTTTTCTTATGTAGATATGTGATTATGCTATTTTTAAATTTAAATGCATCGATATTGTTATAATATTTTTTTATGGATACTACGATAATTTTTAGTTGCTCCACGTGGCCCCTCCTAACCTAAAATCCTGATTCCGCCCCTGCTCGCATAGGATCAGATCCTCGTCACGGCACATTCTCGTGACGCAGTCCCCATTGTAGCACAAGCTCAATTAGTCAGTCGACGCCACGACGGTGATGGAGATGTTGATGACGAGCTCTCATACGTTGGAGCGACACCTACTCCACGGCCATGCTTCGCAATTCGCATTGGGGGGGGGGGGTGACAAGTAGGGGTGGAAATTAAGCTCGAGGCTCGGCTCGATGCGGCTCGGCTCGGCTCGGTGCGGCAGCGAGCCGAGCCCGAGCCTACTAATGAGCTCGTTTCGGTAACGAGCCGAGCCCGAGCCGGCTCGCGAGCGGCTCGTTCGGCTCGTTCAAAATTCAGAATTTATTTACATACCATCCAGCCATTACCATTTCAACATTCCTAGCATTTCAACATTCCTAATCCTCAAGCAAATACCCACTAGCATTTCAACATCACTGTCTGTCTAACTCACCTGGAAAGTAGAGACCGAGCAGAACCTTGGAGCAGAGCGAGTAGCGAAGCCGGCGGGAGCGGGGAGGCTAGAGCACTGCCGCAGTTGCCGGGGAGGTGGTGCCGACGCCGACGGGGAGGTGGTGCTGCTGGGGAGGTGCTGCCGCCGAGGTGGAGCCGTGGAGGGAGAGCCGAAGACGGCGAGGTGAGCTGCGAGTCAACTGATTTTCAACCGGCCCACGAGCCTAACGAGCGGCTCGGGCTCGGCTCGTGGCTCGGCGAGCCCGAGCCGAGCTCGGTTTTGAGCTCGTTCGTCCCATCGAGCCGAGCCTGGCTCGGCTCGAATTGACCGAAGCTCGGCTGAAGCCGAGCCGAGCTGGGCTCGGCTCGATTCCACCCTAGTGACAAGGCCGGGAAATCGGATTTGGTGACAACGGAGTCAGGAAGCCAGATCTGGTGCCAATGTGGTCGAAAACGGCTGGATCCAATGTCGACGTGGTTGGTGGGGGCAAGATTCGGTGGCGGCCTAGTGATATAGAGGTCCATCGCTCGTGCTAGTTGGCTGCGACCTCTGGTTCGAAAAATATCAACTTAAAAAGTTTTGATTTAAATTCAACTCAAAATTTTTAAATAGGAAAGCTTCAACTCAAAAAAATTTAAAAAATTCAAATTAGAAAGTTGAAATAATACCTTAAATAAAGTTCGAAGGAATCGCGGCCTCTCAGCGATTTGGTTTTTACACGATTAGACCCTCAAAATGTGTAATTACGTGTAGGTCTTTTCCGTGGTTTTTTATGAAGAGCACCTTCTGATTCAGAAAAATCACGAATCTTTCGTAAAAGCACTCTACATAAATACCGAAAAAATAGCGTAGTTACGTTTTGATCATTCCAGTTGTTTTTCGCGAAAAGGACCTTTCGATTTAGCACAATCGCGGATCCTTTTAACCGTTTTGCATGTTTTCTCAACGATTTAAAAAAAAACACCGCCGAAAAAAAAACAAAATTATTTCTCGAAAAAACAACGCACATGACGTGTCACGCCGCGGAAACTATCCTAGTACTACTTATGGATGAAGCTCCAAAGTTGCTTCCAGCAACGCACCATTTTCTTTCTGTACAAATGTATACACTGTATGCTGCCGCGTACATCTCCTGGCCTGGAGGTTCAATCAGATTGAACGCCCATTGCGTGTTTGTTCTTTCATGCAGCTGTTATAGATTTTTTTTTCCCGTTTGCATGATCGGCACTACAGAAAAACGATATTTTTTTGTCGGTCCACGATATTTTTGTCAACTTAATATAGACCGACGACAATAATATTGTATTTTCGTCGGTCCAAATGAAGCCGATGAAAACACAGTTATTTTCCTAGGATAAATAACATGCATGATGTCATGCTCCTTCGATTGCAGAGTCATGCTTGAACCGTTTGTGAATCCTGAGTCGTAAGAACAAAAGAGCAATCAACTTAAATAATGGGAAATACAGCTAAATTCTTCTTCTCAGAGACCAAGAACTCAGAGTTAAACTTGTTGTCAACGACATGACAGCGTATTCTGATGCTGAAGAGTTGACGTGCGTGCGACATGGAAGAAATCAAGAACCATTTTAGTTTAATCAAATGTTTAAAAAAACAGTAAACAAAAATAAGGTGGATTAAGGAACAAGGAAGTGGCCGGCTACTTAGTCCTAGTGCTGTCCGTACCTCATGCGATACTTTCGTATCCTCTGTCGAAGAAAAAAAATAACAATATTCCTTTCGTACCATTTCGTCCTCTTCCAGCCACTCTGTCATGAACCTCGCCGCCAACTCACAAACTCGATAAATTTTATGGCTTTCTTATGCTCTTGGAGGATTCTCTTCTCTTCTATTCTAAGTGGGATATATAGAGAGAGAGAGAGAGCGAGCTAGGGCTCAGTGCAGTTCAATGAGGACCGTAGCTTAGTCATCAGCATCGTTCAACCGTCCAAATGAACGGTTCAGATCAAGTTACAGTGCTTCAAAACAGTGTATGCTACAGTATTACATAAACAGTACCCTTTCTAAAATGAGGACCTTTTTGATCTAACACTACCAATTGCGGTGGATCTCAATTCATTCTATGTGTGTGATCCTCTTGCATTTGGGTCCCGCCCATCATGTCATGGGATTTTCAGCAGCTTGCATATTTCACAAGTGAATGAACCATTCGTGCATTATAATTAACTACTAGTAATTCATGCACTATTTCTTTTTTCTTAAAAAAAGTGCATACGAATGTGAAAGGTTCGTGTATAGTCTGATCGTCTTAGGCTTGCACAACGAAGTTACTTAGCAACACACCTTATATCTTTAAGTTTAGTTATCTTTAAGTTTAGTTTTGGTAGTACTTTGGCAACATATCCTATACACTGTTTGTTGTGGTGGGGAGGTTTTCCTGCCCCATTTCCAATTCTAATCGGTGCTCTTTTCAAATTGGCCACCGGTTCAGTCCTGCCGATCTCTACAGTAATTCCCCAAACGTTCGGCACCCGGGGGCTTCTAGCTTAAACCCTGTTTTGAATTCAAACGGGCCTTCTCTTGGCAATCTCTCGGCTTACTCGGCTCCAGGGTTTTTGAAGCTTCCCGATGACCTCTCGACAAATACTTAATTGTTGGCAGAGGTGACAGGGTTTGAGGAGGGATCGCTTAGTGCTTTGTCTACATCCATTTGCTTGAGTTTTCCAGCATTGTCCCTGATGGTTCCCGCCACTGGTGCCCTGGGGCTGTTGTCCCCATTCATCCTGGTCCGTCCAGTTGCTTGCGAGGATAAAATCCTGCCCCTCTGCTTTCAAGCGTTTTTTCATCAGCTTTCTCTCAACGGCCGAAATGGAGGGCAATCTGGTCCCTCGGGGTCCCCATGTTTTCTCCGTCCCCTCTGTTCCCCGGGACCCGCGCCCTCATAGCCTCTTCGTCTTCCCGGCTAAGTTTGCAGTCTTCCTTTCATCTTCCGGCTACGTCCTCTCCCACAGCTTTCTTGGCCAAACCCGCCATTGACAATCTCATGGCCAATTTCCAGTTTGATCAAGGCCGGTTTATCCCGCAGCATGTTCAGATTGACGAGGGAGGCCCTCTCCGGATCGACAGGGCCGTCATTCATGTCAGTGGCTTCCCTCCCAGGCTCCATGAGGACTGGGTTCTCGCTGTGGATCAAGACGGGGAAGTTCCTCCAGAAGACTATGACGATCTCCTGCCCCAGGTCAGGGATTACATTGAAGAGGAATTTCAATTTCCTGTTTTTCAGTCCTGCCGTAGTGTTCTCGGTCTGGGTCTCATCCAACTCAGCAGCTCCTTTAATCGGGATTTACTCATCAGTATTGGAGATCACTTTGTTGGGGGTATTAGGATTCGGTTTCTCCAGCATGATAGGGGGGTGAATGCTAGGAATGCTCCTTATGCTAGGGTGGGATGGCTGATGTTTCTGGGCTTGCCATTGGACCTAAGGTCTCACTCATACCAGAGCGAGCTTGCGCTCCTTTGGCCGTCTCTTTGCGTTGGCGTATTGACAACCGGACAATGTCGCATGTTTTAGTTCAATGCCAGTTTGACCACCCGGCAGACATTCCCAGAAGACTTGTTATGAGGGTCGGCTCTGGTGCCAACGGAGCAGCTTGCTCTTGGACGGTTATGGTGATCATCCTCTTCCATGAATTTGCGGATGCTAACCTGCTGCCTGATGAGGACCCTCCTGAAGATCAGAATTTCCATCAAGACCACCCGCCCGTTCCTATGGTTCCAATTCTCCCTGATGCCCTTGGGGATCCAATTTGGGATCAGGTGGCCCAAATCCTGAATTTCGGCAAGAAATTTGTCCCTTTCGGGTCGTGAGAATGATCGCTGACCAATCGGGACTTCTTGTTGGCGCCTCAAAGTCCGCATCAACAAGAGGAGTGGCAGAACCTGGTCTTCTCTGATGATGAGTCTTCGGTCAGGGACTCCTCGTCTGCCTTCACTGAATTGCCTCTTGGGCAGGAGAGTGCTTCGGGTCTTGCTTCTGTCATTCAGCCCATTGTTACCCCGAGCTCATATGAACTATCAGTCTGCAGGGTTTCTAGTACCAGCTTCTTGCTCAACGTTCTCAATGATGCGGGGGGGGATTGAGACCCGCTACAGAGTTTCTGTCCCTTCTAGCTCTTCCCTTCATTGTCTCATTAGGAGCTTTGACCTGGATAGGCTCTTTAAGGTCAGCTTGGTTTCTCCAAGTTGCTTGATCCCCTGTCTGCCAGATTGGTCTCAGATTTTACTTCAGGCACCACCGACTTTAATCGACAGCCAGCCAGCTGCTGACACTTCTAGCTCTTCATCTGCTATCCTACTGCCTGAATGCCACGACAGAATATCGATTGTCTACAAAAGAAAGAGGAAATTGGCGCCACCCATCACCAATGATCAGCCGCTGGCCAATTGGCTTGATGTCCCAGTCAAAGAATGCGGCTTCCCTGTCGGAGGAGCAAGAGGTTGCAGGATAAATATAAAAGGTGAGCTGGCCAGCGTGTCTTCCTGTTCAAACGAAGCAAGTCTTCAAACTCCGGGGGCAGTTCCTCCACAGCAAGTGTGCATGGTAACTCTCAAACTCCCGAGGAACCACATTATTTCCCTTCCACCAAGGACATTGAGTTGCTTAGGCATCTAACTCCGTTCATTCCCGTTCCGGTCTTACAGAAGGTTGGGATGGAGCAGTGCGGCCTTCTTCCTAAGGAAGTGGCTAAGGAGGTTCTTCTCAGGGTCGGCCCAGAATGAAGTGCAGTTTGCGCGAGCTTGGGCAGGGGATCAGCCTGCTGTCGTCTTTTGGTGTCTGCTTTTGTATTTTGGGTTTTAGCTGGGTGTTCCGTACCATGAACTCTTTGCTGTTGTTCCCATTCAAGGGCCTCAATGCTAGGCATGCTACTGTTTATAATTTCCCTGTCAGTGCTAATTTCCTGTGGCAATGGGTCTTGTTTTGCTGGTTCTTTGTCGGGGGGTTGGCTGGTCTCTTCCTTTTGTTGGGGGGGTTCCCCTCTGAATCCCAAGACCAGGGAGACGCTGTGGCCGTTCGCGCCTTCACCCATCTCTCCTTTCCTTCTGTTTGGTCATGGGTTGTTCTCGTTGGCCTATCGTTGCCGTATGCCTGTTCTCCTGCCCAGTTTTCTTAATGCCCATCGCCAATTCTTTCCGCTCCTGGGCCATTCTCAACTGGAATATCCGAGGGCTTAATGATCCTAACAAATGCAACCTCCTTCGCCGAAAGATTATGGATTCCGGCTGCTCAGTTTTATCCATTCAAGAAACTAAAATGGCCTCAATTAATCACTCGACCCTCAAAACTTTTGCGCCCAAGAGATTTAATCAATTCGCTTTCATTCCGTCTCAAGGGGCATCTGGAGGTATCCTGGTGGCTTGGGTGGGTTCGTCGCTGTTAGGGCAGGTTATTTTTTCGGCTTCTTTTGCCATCTCTGTCAGATTTACCTCTCTTCACAATCATCAGATTTGGACCTTAATTTCGGTTTATGGGCCTGATACTGCTTTGGTAAAGTGGATTTCTGAATGGGGATTTCAATTTGTCTGGGTCCCCGGTGTGTGAAACAAGCCGGAGGAGGCCCCATGATGCTCAGGTCTTCAATCAGATTATTTCCTCCCTTGACCTTATTGAGATCCCTCTCAAAGGTCTGAAATTCACCTAGAGCAACATGCAAAGTGATCCTTTGCTGGAGCAGTTGGATTGGTGCTTCACCTCGCCTCACTGGACTCAATCCTTCCACGCTACTGGTGGCTCCGTTATCAAGAACTACCTCGACCATATTCCTGTATTGCTCAGATTAAGACCCATATTCCAAAGTCTCCGGTTTTCAGATTCGAAAACTACTGGTGGGATAGGAATGGCATAATGCAAATCATCAATCAGTCCTGGAATCATCATCACGATCAGGCTTATTGTGCGGTTACTAAGATCAGAGCTCAACTCACTTATCTTCAACACAACCTTTTAAAATGGAAAAAGAGCATGTCCCTCATCCAAAGGTTCATGTCCAATTGCTCCCTCCATATTGGTATCCTAGACAGGATCGAGCAATTCAGGCCTTTATCAAGCCCTGAGAGGAATTTCAGGACCACCTTAAATCCCACCTGGCCAGCCTCCTGATCTCTCAAAATATCTATTGGAGAAACCGCTGCTCCATCCGTTGGATGCAATTCGGGGACGAAAACACCAAATTTTTTCACAGCAAGGCTACTGAGAGGTATCGTCACAACCTCATCACTTCCCTCACTAATGACCAGGGAGACATTCTGTATGACCACCAGGCCAAAGCCAACCTCCTGTTCACTATATTCAATGACAGAATGGGGAAATCATCTAACCCTGCCTTGCTGTTCGATCTTCAAGGCCTCATCCCTCGTAGGAATGATCTCCAATGGACTGTTGATCCCTTTTCCTTACAAGAGATTGGTGATGTGGTTGCGCACTTCCATTCTGACAGTGCCCCGGGCCCTGATGGTTTCAATGGGGAATTTTACAAAAAATGCTGGCACATTGTCAAACAGGATTTTTACAATCTCTGCCAGGAGTTTTACAATGGTTCCATTTCTCTGGAGCCCATCAACCGGTCATTCATCATCCTCATACCCAAGTGCAATAACCCGGAATCTCCTAACGACTTCAGACCTATCTCCCTCATCAACCTGTCGATCAAATTGATTACTAAACTGCTAGCGAACAGGCTTAACTCCATCATGGGCTCCCTAGTTCACAAGAACCAATATGGCTTCATTAGGGGGAGGTCTATCCAAGATTGTCTGGCCTGGACTTACGAATACCTCAATCTCTGTCATCGCTCCAGGCAAAAAGTGGTGCTTTTAAAATTGGACTTTGCCAAGGCGTTCGATACCATTGAGCATAGTCTTATCTTTGCCATGCTCTCGGCGTTGGGTTTTCCTGATAAATGGGTCGCCTGGGTTTCTGAAATCATTGGCTCAGCTTCTTCCTCGGTTTTGCTTAATGGGGTGCCTGGCCCCTCCTTCGCCTGTAAAAGGGGAGTGAGACAGGGTGATCCCATCTCCCCTCTCCTTTTTGCTCTTGCTGTTGACTTGGTTCAATACATCCTCAATAGGGCTTCGCAGTCCGGGATTCTGTCGCTCCCCATTAGCTTGGAGCAACAGGTTGATTTTCCCATTGTTCAATATGCCGATGACACGATCATTTTTGTCAAAGGAGAGCAGAAAGAAGTATTCACTCTCAAATGCTTGCTGCAATCCTTCTCATTTGCCTCGAGCCTCAACATCAACCGCCAAATCTGCTATGTATCCTATAAACATCTTTGGACACCGAGGCCAGAGCTTTTGGCTGGCATTATTGGATGTAAAGTTGACAAATTCCCTTTCCATTACCTAGGCCTCCCTATGGGGGTTTCTAGACCCCGTATAAAGGACTTCGACATCCTTGTCAGTAGAATTCACAGAAGGATCTCTTCGTTCTCTTCTCTTCTTTCTTACGGGGGCCGGCTGCAGCTTGTCAACTCGGTTATCTCCTCAATGGCTACCTTTGCTATGTGCACGCTGAGGCTTTCGGTGGCGGTTGTTCACAACATTGATAAGGCCAGAAGAATTTGTCTTTGGGGCAAAAATGAGATTAACGGCCGATGCAAATCCCTCGTTAACTGGAACAAGATCTGTAAGCCTAAGGCTAAAGGGGGCCTGGGGGTCATCAATTTGAGGGTCCAGAATAATGCTCTTCTCCTCAAATTTTTGCATAAATTCTTTAACAAGATTGACGTCCCCTGGGTTAACTTGATCTGGTCTTCCCACTACCAGTCCATTCTCCCTCAAGTTGCTCCGGCCAAGGGATCTTTCTGGTGGAAAGATGTCTCCAGTCTTCTCAATCAGTTCAGAGGAATCGCTCGGTGCACCGTCGGCCAAGGTGACACTGCCCTCTTCTGGGATGATATTTGGAATAACATGCACCTGAAATCGGAATTTCCTCAGCTTTTTTCCTTTGCCCGGAATGTGAATTTGGATGTGGCTGCCTTCTTCCATAATCCATTGTCTCCGACAACTTCCATCGCCTCTTCGGACCAAGCTTTCCAACGACTTACTCTTCTTCATGCAAAGATCAATGATTAGACATTCGAACAACAACTTGGACGAATGGTCCTACATTTGGAACTCCAAAGAATTTATTCCCAATTTATGCTACAAGAGAGTTTTCACTCATCTGTCTATCCCCTGTCCGATTAAATGGATTTGGAAAGCTAAATGCTCCACCAAAATCAAAATTTTCTTTTGGCTGCTCTGTTGGGATCGCCTAAATACTAAGAATCTCCTTAGAAGGAAGAACTGCCATTCCATCGACTTACATTGTGTTTTATGTAACCTCTCGGTTGAAGAAACTAGAGATCACCTTTTTTTTCTATTGCCCCTTCGCCATACGAGATGTTGGAATGCCCTTCAATTTATCTCGGACCCGGCAGTCCATCTTCCAAAACATTTCGATGTCGTCACCGAGCAAGTGTCCCTTTGCATGGACGTTATCGTGATAGCGGCTTGGGGAATTGGAAGCAGCGAAATGACAATATCTTCCTTCGATGCTCAGTGCCTGCGAACTTCTTAGCTTGGAAGGATTGGCTCCTCTCTGAACTTCAGCTGCAGTCCTTCAGATTGAATGATACCTTAAAGGAGGTTCTTTTAGTGTGGGGTTTAAGACTTGTTTAATTCCCTTTTCTTTTCTTTCTTTCCTTTTGCTTGTTCTCTCCCTTCTCCGGTTTTCTGTTTGTTTTGTGTTGGCTTGCTCTTTCCCCCGTTGCCGGTTCCTCACCGGCTTGGGTGTTGTTTCTGTTCCTTTCTCGTTTGCAATATATTTCCTGGCAGGGGTCTCCCCTGTTCCTTTTGCGATCAAAAACATATCCTATACACATAGGGCTTCCTATGTACACACCGTACACACCAATTAATAAAAGTTATGAAAATTCTGAAAAAAATTGTAGATGTACTTTATAGATTACTCTTTTTTGTACTATTTAAACTTGTCAGAATTTTTTAAGAAGTACATCTACAATTTTTTTTCAGAATTTTTCATGACTTTTATTAGTTGGTGTGTACGGTGTGTACACATGATATGTTGCCTTCATGCATAAAGGCTAGCCTGATCTTAGTAGGTGAATTTAAAACAGAAAGCAATTTTTCTAAGAAGGGTTCCAGGACTCTTGAGGCATGCATGGACATGCTTCTTAGGAAAGACCGGATTACTCAACCAGCAAAACAGCTGGAAGAACAGCTAGCTAATACAGCTAATTGACTCATTCCTTAACAAAATTTAAAAACAGAACCAAAATCATCACAGCCTACACAGCTTCAAATCTCCAGCATAAACTAGTGAAGAGCATCATAACACACACACACAAAACCATTCCCTCCGTAGACACATCTTACCAACACTCACCGACAGCCAGGCCCCACCAACCGATGAGACGAAACAGGCCCACACACCAGTGACACATTTGTAACATAAGAAACCATACCCATGTGTAATAAAATTGTAGCTAAAACTGTATCCGCGTTAGAAGCAATGATAATTTTGCACCTTAATATAATTTAATAGGAAAAAAAAATAGCCCCATTGCTACAAGGATACAGCTATACAAGCTCCAAACAAGAACAGCAGCTAGCTGAGCACCTCACATATATACTTTGATCCCTTCTCTTAATTATCTTCTCCTTGTATCCACCACCACGTGTTCGCGCCCAAGAAAGCTAGCTTCTTGGGCAGGATCATATGGCCTAGCTCTTATGAGATTCTTTCATCCACCAAGATCGCTCATTTCGGTTTGATCTTGAAGTCGAAGATACCTGAAAGAAGCTAGAGGAGGAGGAGGAAGAGGAAGGTGTTCTGGTTCTTGGATCCATGATGATGATGGTGATGGGATACTTCCGGGGGCCGAGGCTGAGCGGGAGGAAGGCGGAGGGGGAGAGCCTGCGCACGGCTCTGCTCGTCGACTACGCGGCGGCCGGAGTGGCGGACGCGGTGCCCAAGGGGTACTTCGCGGTGTACGTCGGCGCGGAGGCGAGGCGGTTCGTGGTGCCGACGAGCTACCTCTGCCAGCCGGAGTTCCGGGAGCTCATGGAGCGCGCGGCCGAGGAGTTCGGCTTCGGCCAGGCCGGCGGGCTCCGCATCCCCTGCCGTGAGGAGGACTTCGCGGCCACCGTCGCCGCGCTCGAGGCCGCCGGCGCTGCGCGGCAGCGCCGGCGGCCGAACAGGAAGCGCGGCGGCGGCGGCAAGATCAACACCACGGTCAAGACTAGGTCGTTGTAGCCATGCATGCATGCTGATCATGCAGACATAGTAGAAGAATTCTCTGCCTCTTCTGGATTGGTTTGGTGTGGCTGTGTCTTGGTCATGGCCATGCATGGTGGTGTGTTGATTGATCCAAATCGCCATTGGTTCCATATGTTGATTAACAATGATGGTGGAGCAGTAGATGTGAGATCATGTGATGAAAAATTGGTTGAATGGTGAAATTGGCATTGTAAAGTGACTTTGGTTATAGCATGTGTGGTGCTTGTGCATGTGCTATGTTGATATGATTATTATGCGGTGATAGCATGATGGATTTTGTTTGATGCAATGCACTCATGTGAGTGGTTGCATGGATTGATTTTGAGGCAAGTCGTGGACTTGTGCTCGGATGTTTTAATTATCTTTGGTGATAGCATGATGGTTTTGCTTGATGCAATGCACTCGTGTGAGTGGTTGCATGGATTAACCTTGAGTCAAGTCGTGGACTTGTGCTCGGATGGTTGTTGTTTATTCGTGTGCGGTGTTGCTCGAGGCGAACGTGGTCGATGTGGGACGGAACTAGGTTCATGGAGGCGAGGTTCGGGACTAGGTTCAGGAGGAATCGAGATCTGGTGGTCGAGGATGTCATGCGGGGACGTTCGGGCTAGAGAAGCGGTGCACACGAAGGTGGTTAGTCACGTGAGTGCGGCGGCGGGCGTCTGGCGTGCATGTGTGAATTTTGGGTTATATGCATATATTGGGCCATGTGTTATTGGGCCAAGTGGATATGCATATATGTGTTAGGGTTTTGAGTTGTATAAAAACCCTGGAAAACCTAATCAATCAATTGAGACTTTTTGCGGCGGCTGTGTGGCCGGTTTTATGCGACTTTTGTTTTCCGGCCGGCGGTTCATGCATGCAGAGAGCAGCGTTTTGATTTCCAGCGGCCAGAGATTTTTCCATGCATGCGTCTGGCGTGAGTGCACGGCTGGATGAGTAGTGGTGGCGGTCGGCGTGGCGTTGACCGGTTTTCCATACGACAATAGCCTTGTCCGGCGACACCGCTGCGAAGCGAGAGGAGGTCCTTGCTTGCCGATCTCCAGCGGCAGAAGAAAAGCAAAGAGGCCACGCTCCGTCGATGAGTTCGGCGACGCAACTCGCTACAGTAATCTCGCGTTGCTACAGTAATTATCGCGGTTACTGTTCACAGGCGAGGTTTTGCTACGGTAATTCGTTTTGATTGCTTCATTTCTTTTAGTAGATTGAATCATTGTATCTTTTTATTCAACAAGTTTAATTTTGATTTGATCCATCTAAAACCTTCTTGGGGCATTAATTTAGTGTTCCTCAAAGTTTTGTAGGTTAATCTTTTGTAGATTGTGATTAATCACGAAATTAGGGTTTGCTTGATTTTCGTCATATTTTGTCACAGCAAGCTTGCAAGATTTATAACTTTTGATCTGTAGATCCGATCGACCTGATTCTTTTTTTGTTAGATGCGTATTGGAATCTAGTTTCGTCTGTTAAAATTTCAGGTCAATCCAACAGCTAGATCTCCAGGAATTTACAATTTACCGAACGCATATACTCTGTTTTTGTCGAATCCGAGAGCAATATTTCATAATTAATTTAGGGGGTTTTGTGAATCAAGAAAATTTTGATTTTAGCTTCCGCGCAATCATTCACCCCCCCTCTGATTGCTAGTTTAGTTTATATCGATCCTACAAGTGGTATCAGAGCAAGGTTTTTCTAATTAATCTTAACCGGTGATTAGAAACCGTAGCGATGGATAGGTATTCGACAAAACCTTGTGTTTTCGATGGTGTTGATTTTCAGTTCTGGAAAGCGAAGATGGAGGCATACATTCAAGCTCAGGGCTTTGCAATCTGGGAGAAGGTGTACAAACCATATCAAGTTCCTGAGAATGATCAAGTCAATGAAATCAATCAAGCACAGGTTGAAGCGAATAGCAGAGCACGAAATTTGATCATTCAAGGATTGGGAAGAAGCGACTTCGACCGCGTGATCCATCTCAAGTCGGCATATGAGGTATGGAAATCTCTTTGTGATTATCATGAGGGTTCTAACACTGTCAAAGAGGTTCGTCAGGATATATATAAGAAAGAATACATGCGATTTGAGATGAAACCTGGTGAGTCGCTAGATGATTTCTTTGCACGCTTTAATAAAATTCTTAGCAATTTGCGTGCTGTTGGAGTTAGCTTTGATGATGCTGCTAATGCTAGACAATTGCTTGGTGCATTAGACATGTCAATTTGGGAGATGAAAGTTACATCCATTAGAGAATCAACTGTCATGAGTACACTTACTTTAGATGTTCTTTTCTCTAAATTAAAAACTCATGAATTGGATGTTCTTGCTAGAAAGAATGATCATAAATCAATTGCATTGACCTCCCAATCTAGCATGTCTCAGAATAATGTTTCTTCAAGTTTTGCTTTGTCTTTCTTGTCTTCACTAACCGATGAACAGATTGAAGAATTTCCTGAAGAAGACTTGGCACTACTCTCTTCTCGTTTTAATAAAGCTTTGCAGAATGTGAGAATGAGGAAGAGAGTTGGTGGTGGCCCTCCAAGATGCTATGAGTGTGGTGATCTCAACCACATTCGTCCAAATTGTCCTAAACTTGCAGGTAAAGCATCAAGGGAGGAGAAGGACAATGACAAAAGAAAAGAGAAGAAGAAGTTCTCTCCAAGCAATAGAAGGAAGAGCTTCATCAACCGCAAAATTGTCCACCGGGTCCTTTCCGCTCTTGAACAAGTCAATTTGAGCGATGTGGATTCGGAGAGCAGTGAAGATGACACAACAACTCCAAGCAAGCATGAATTGACAGGGTTGTGTCTCATGGCTAGGAGTGATGAAAGCTTCACCGAGGGCGATCATGACAGCGACTTCAATGAGGTAGAACCTTCTTCACGATGAATTAACTATTCTTTGTTGTTCGTCTTGGAAAATTGCTTGACAAACGCAACAAGAAAATTAAGAAACATGATGTTCTTGTGGAATCTTTGCATGCTGAAATTGCTAGACTTAAATCTTTGATTCTGATGATGATGCTTGCAAATCATGTGACTTAATCTACAATGAGCTTACTTTGCTTAGGAAAGAACATGTTTCTTTGTTAGAACAAGTTAATCTGAAAAGAAAGAAAATGAGAAACATGTTAAACATGCTAGTTGTTCAACTGTTGATTTGCATGATACAACTCATTGTTCTAAATGCTCTATATTGGAATTGAAGTTGCATGATGCAAATGCTAGGGTTTCTCAAATGACCAATGCTATGCTCACTCATGAAGTTCTTTCATGCTCAACTTGTGCAAGTAGAAAGGAAAAGTGGGCGTTCCATGTAATAACTGTTTAACTCTTTTCGAAAAGTTGATTACTTGGAAAAATCTTTAGAACGTTTCACTAAAGGAAAGAAAAACCTAAACATGATTTTGGATCAATCAAAAGTTAGCACTCATCACAAAGGTTTAGGTTTTGATTCTTATGCTCATCATAAATCACATGCTTCCACTGTTGTTAAGACACTTGAAAGTGGAAAATTTGAGATTGTCAATGAGCCTAAGAAAACTATTTTCAAGTCTGCTGGTGTGTTATCTCCTACTATGATAAATGCAAATGCTACTTCTATTTCTAAAGCTAAACATCATGTTAAGTACACTTGCACTCATTGTGGTAGAGATGGACATTTAGTAGATTTTTGTTTTAGGCTAGCCAAACAGCAAAAGAAAGAAAAGGCTAAGGCTAGGTCTAATTTCAGGAAGGCACATTTCACTCCTCATTTTGTGCCTAGGGTGATGCAAACACCTTTTGTTACAAAAAACACGAGAAAGGGCAAATCTGTTTTTATGAACAAGCATACTCGTGTTGTGCCTACTCGTCGTGTGTCTCAGTACTGGATTCCCAAATGCTTTATTTCTAACCCCAGTACCGAGGCCTCGACATCTTCTCGTGCTATGTAGGTTTTTCAGATGCGGGTTGGAGAACAGAAGCTTAGTGGATCTTGGTCTTTTGTGAGATGGGATCAAGACTTGGATGGTTCTCACCCTTGAGATGATTTTCAAGAGGCATGTGCAATAATTCTTCATCTACTTTGTGAGTTATTTATACACTCATGTTCTTTACATTCACAGATAACTAATTGTGGCATGAGATGAAATGATTGTTCATATGCTCATATGTATCCCTTGGCATGTTCAATAATGTTATATCTTATATCATGCTTTTCATTGTTTGGATTCACTTATCATGATTCATGCTTATGCTTAATTGAACATACCATGATAACTCAAGCACATGTATATCATCATCTCCTCTCTATTGATCTCATTGGTTATCCATTTGAGGGGGAGTTATTGTTTTTTTTTTTGTGTGAAAGTCTTTTTCGGATGCTTTTGGGAGGTTTGTTCTTTTAAACCTTTTGTTGTTAAGTTTATTCCCTTCAAGTGACAATTTTGAAGAAGTTTTTTTTAAAATGGTTGTTTTGAGGGAGAGCTTATGAAAAACCTTATAATATTGTGTAGCATGTTTTTTATTTTGTGTGTTTCTTAAATGAAAAACAAAAAAATGAAAAACAATAAAAAGTCTTGAGCATTGTATTTCATACACATATGTCATTTGAAGCCATGTTTATGCTACAAGGTCTTTGCAACTTCTGTTTATACATATATGGTGTAGTTTATGTCATGACTTTTTAAATGAAATGACAACTTGAATTAAATCTTGTCATGGTTGAACTTTCTTGGCTATCTTAATCCTGCTCGAAAAAGTGCTAAAAGTTAAGTGCTAAAAAAAATGATTGTTGATAAATGTAAGAACAAGGTCATGTACTGTCGCACTTCTTCTTTTCGAGACTGCTTATCATTGCACTTTGATATGAACTTGGAAGAGGTTGTGTATGACCGAAACCATAAAACCTTAAGCTTGTGATTGCTTGGCATGGTTGAAAAGTAAGGCTGATGGTGCATGTAATTCCTTGCAATTGTGATTGTTGCAATCAAATTAATGAATCAGTTTTTCAAAGTACAAATAAAGTGCACAAAAATTTAATGTTTTCAGGTTTTAAGATTGTTGAGAAAGGAGATCATGCCATGCAAAAATTGTTAATAGTACTTGATTTCTAGTTATGCTTACTCTACATTGTTTATGTGTAGATTTGAGGGTGCAAATCTTGTTGATAGCATGACTTGGTGATCAAGTCGTTACATTTGTGCATGATTCATAATGCTTAGTACATAAAAAAAAGGAAAACAACAACATAAAGGGGGAGAAGTTTCTTTTTGTTCTCTTTTTGCATTCTTGATGAATCCATTGTCAAAGGGGGAGAAATTTTGGAATCAAAGGGAGAGTTTTGTGTTACACATTGCACATTCACACACACATTTCTTCTTTCTGTTAGGGGGAGTTTCTCTTTGTCATAGGGGGAGATTTCTTTTTAGATAAGGGGAGATTTTGTTTCTTCTTTGTAGGGGGAGATTTCCTCTCTTTATCTTTTGGTCACCTTGCTTATCTTTTTGTTTTATAACAAAAATTTCTTACAACTGTTCTTGTGAGGTGAATGCCAATGTTCAGGTCCAAAGGGTGTTGCCAATGTTTTCATCAAGGGGGAGATTGTGAGATCATGTGATGAAAAATTGGTTGAATGGTGAAATTGGCATTGTAAAGTGACTTTGGTTATAGCATGTGTGGTGCTTGTGCATGTGCTATGTTGATATGATTATTATGCCGGTGATAGCATGATGGATTTTGTTTGATGCAATGCACTCATGTGAGTGGTTGCATGGATTGATTTTGAGGCAAGTCGTGGACTTGTGCTCGGATGTTTTAATTATTTGGTGATAGCATGATGGTTTTGCTTGATGCAATGCACTCGTGTGAGTGGTTGCATGGATTAACCTTGAGTCAAGTCGTGGACTTGTGCTCGGATGGTTGTTGTTTATTAGGTGTGCGAGTGTTGCTCGAGGCTAACGTGGTCGATGACGGGACGGAACTAGGTTCATGGAGGCGAGGTTGGGACTAGGTTGAGGAGGAATCGAGATCTGGTGGTCGAGGATGTCATGCGGGACGTTCGGGCTGAGAAACGGTGCACACGAAGGTGGTTAGTCACGTGAGTGCGGCGGCGGGCGTCTGGCGTGCATGTGTGAATTTTGGGTTATATGCATATATTGGGCCATGTGTTATTGGGCCAAGTGGATATGCATATATGTGTTAGGGTTTTGAGTTGTATAAAACCACGGAAAACCTAATCAATCAATTGAGACTTTTGGCGTAATTTGTGTGGCCGTTTTTTATGCGACTTTTGTTTTCCGGCGGCGGTTCATGCATGCAGAGAACGGCGTTTTGATTTCCAGCGGCCAGAGATTTTTCCATGCATGCGTCTGGCGTGAGTGCACGGCTGGATGAGTGGTGGCGGGTGTGGCGTGGCGTTCGACCGGTTTTCCATCGACAATAGCCTTGTCCGGCGACAAGACGCGAAGCGAAGGGAGGTCCTTGCTGCCGATCTCCAGCGGCAGAAGAAAAGCAAAGAGGCCACGCTCCGTCGATGAGTTCGAGCGGCGCAACTCGCTACAGTAATCTCGCGTTGCTACAGTAATTATCGCGGTTACTGTTCACAAAGCGAGGTTTTGCTACTGTAATTTCGTTTTGATTGCTTCATTTCTTTTAGTAGATTGAATCATTGTATCTTTTTATTCAACAAGTTTAATTTTGATTTGATCCATCTAAAACCTTCTTAGGGCATTAATTTAGTGTTCCTCAAAGTTTTGTAGGTTAATCTTTTGTAGATTGTGATTAATCACGAAATTAGGGTTTGCTTGATTTTCGTCATATTTTGTCACAGCAAGCTTGCAGGATTTATAACTTTTGATCTGTAGATCCGATCGACCTGATTCTTTTTTGTTAGATGCGTATTGGAATCTAGTTTCGTCTGTTAAAATTTCAGGTCAATCCAGCAGCTAGATCTCCAGGAATTTACAATTTACCGAACGCATATACTCTGTTTTTGTTGAATCCGAGAGCAATATTTCATAATTAATTTAGGGGGTTTTGTGAATCAAGAAAATTTTGATTTTAGCTTCCGCGCAATCATTCACCCCCCCTCTGATTGCTAGTTTAGTTTATATCGATCCTACAAGTGGTATCAGAGCAAGGTTTTTCTAATTAATCTTAACCGGTGATTAGAAACCGTAGCGATGGATAGGTATTCGACAAAACCTTGTGTTTTCGAAGGTGTTGATTTTCAGTTCTGGAAAGCGAAGATGGAGGCATACATTCAAGCTCAGGGCTTTGCAATCTGGGAGAAGGTGTACAAACCATATCAAGTTCCTGAGAATGATCAAGTCAATGAAATCAATCAAGCACAGGTTGAAGCGAATAGCAGAGCACGAAATTTGATCATTCAAGGATTGGGAAGAAGCGACTTGACCGCGTGATCCATCTCAAGTCGGCATATGAGGTATGGAAATCTCTTTGTGATTATCATGAGGGTTCTAACACTGTCAAAGAGGTTCGTCAGGATATATATAAGAAAGAATACATGCGATTTGAGATGAAACCGGTGAGTCGCTAGATGATTTCTTTGCGCTTTAATAAAATTCTTAGCAATTTGCGTCTTTGTTGGAGTTAGCTTTGATGATGCTGCTAATGCTAGACAATTGCTTGGTGCATTAGACATGTCAATTTGGGAGATGAAAGTTACATCCATTAGAGAATCAACTGTCATGAGTACACTTACTTTAGATGTTCTTTTCTCTAAATTAAAAACTCATGAATTGGATGTTCTTGCTAGAAAGAATGATCATAAATCAATTGCATTGACCTCCCAATCTAGCATGTCTCAGAATAATGTTTCTTCAAGTTTTGCTTTGTCTTTCTTGTCTTCACTAACCGATGAGCAGTTGAAGAATTTCCTGAAGAAGACTGGCACTACTCTCTTCTCGTTTTAATAAAGCTTTGCAGAATGTGAGAATGAGGAAGAGAGTTGGTGGTGGCCCTCCAAGATGCTATGAGTGTGGTGATCTCAACCACATTCGTCCAAATTGTCCTAAACTTGCAGGTAAAGCATCAAGGGAGGAGAAGGACAATGACAAAAGAAAAGAGAAGAAGAAGTTCTCTCCAAGCAATAGAAGGAAGAGCTTCATCAACACAAAATTGTCCACCGGGTCCTTTCCGCTCTTGAACAAGTCAATTTGAGCGATGTGGATTCGGAGAGCAGTGAAGATGACACAACAACTCCAAGCAAGCATGAATTAACAGGGTTGTGTCTCATGGCTAGAAGTGATGAAAGCTTCACCGAAGGCGATCATGACAGCGACTTCAATGAGGTAGAACCTTCTTACGATGAATTAACTATTGCTGTTGTTCGTCTTGGAAAATTGCTTGACAAACGCAACAAGAAAATTAAGAAACATGATGTTCTTGTGGAATCTTTGCATGCTGAAATTGCTAGACTTAAATCTTTGATTCCTGATGATGATGCTTGCAAATCATGTGACTTAATCTACAGTGAGCTTACTGTGCTTAGGAAAGAACATGTTTCTTTGTTAGAACAAGTCAATCTTGAAAAGAAAGAAAAATGAGAAACATGTTAAACATGCTAGTTGTTCAACTGTTGATTTGCATGATACAACTCATTGTTCTAAATGTGCTATATTGGAATTGAAGTTGCATGATGCAAATGCTAGGGTTTCTCAAATGACCAATGCTATGCTCACTCATGAAGTTCTCTCATGCTCAACTTGTCGCAAACAGAAAGGAAAAGTGGACGTTCCATGTAATAACTGTTTAACTCTTGTTCGAAAAGTTGATTACTTGGAAAAATCTTTAGAACGTTTCACTAAAGGAAAGAAAAACCTAAACATGATTTTGGATCAATCAAAAGTTAGCACTCATCACAAAGGTTTAGGTTTTGATTCTTATGCTCATCATAAATCACATGCTTCCCTTGTTGTTAAGACACTTGAAAGTGGAAAATTTGAGATTGTCAATGAGCCTAAGAAAACTATTTTCAAGTCTCTTTGGTGTGTTATCTCCTACTATGATAAATGCAAATGCTACTTCTATTTCTAAAGCTAAACATCATGTTAAGTACACTTGCACTCATTGTGGTAGAGATGGACATTTAGTAGATTTTTGTTTTAGGCTAGCCAAACAGCAAAAGAAAGAAAAGGCTAAGGCTAGGTCTAATTTCAGGAAGGCACATTTCACTCCTCATTTTGTGCCTAGGGTGATGCAAACACCTTTTGTTACAAAAAACACGAGAAAGGGCAAATCTGTTTTTATGAACAAGCATACTCGTGTTGTGCCTACTCGTCGTGTGTCTCAGTACTGGATTCCCAAATGCTTTATTTCTAACCCCAGTACCGAGGCCTCGACATCTTCTCGTGCTATATAGGTTTTTGGATGCGGGTTGGAGAAGCGAAGCTTAGTGGATCTTGGTCTTTTGTGAGATGGGATCAAGACTTGGATGGTTCTCACCCTTGAGATGATTTTCAAGAGGCATGTGCAATAATTCTTCATCTACTTTGTGAGTTATTTATACACTCATGTTCTTTACATTCACAGATATCTAATTGTGGCATGAGATGAAATGATTGTTCATATGCTCATATGTATCCCTTGGCATGTTCAATAATGTTATATCTTATATCATGCTTTTCATTGTTTGGATTCACTTATCATGATTCATGCTTATGCTTAATTGAACATACCATGATAACTCAAGCACATGTATATCATCATCTCCTCTCTGTTGATCTCATTGGTTATCCATTTGAGGGGGAGTTATTGTTTTTTGTGTGAAAGTCTTTTTCGGATGCTTTTGGGAGGTTTGTTCTTTTAAACCTTTTGTTGTTAAGTTTATTCTCTTCAAGTGACAATTTTGAAGAAGTTTTTTTTAAAATGGTTGTTTTGAGGGAGAGCTTGTGAAAAACCTTATAATATTGTGTAGCATGCTTTTTATTTTGTGTGTTTCTTAAATGAAAAACAAAAAAAAATGAAAAACAATAAAAAGGTACTGAGCATTGTATTTCATACACATATGTCATTTGAAGCCATGTTTATGCTACAAGGTCTTTGCAACTTTCTGTTTATACATATATGGTGTAGTTTATGTCATGACTTTTTAAATGAAATGACAACTTGAATTAAATCTTGTCATGGTTGAACTTTCTTGGCTATCTTAATCCTGCTCGAAAAAGTGCTAAAAGTTAAGTGCTAAAAAAAATGATTGTTGATAAATGTAAGAACAAGGTCATGTACTGTCGCACTTCTTCTTTTGAGGCCCTTATCATTGCACTTTGATATGAACTTGGAAGAGGTTGTGTATGACCGAAACCATAAAACCTTAAGCTTGTGATTGCTTGGCATGGTTGAAAAGTAAGGCTGATGGTGCATGTAATTCCTTGCAATTGTGATTGTTGCAATCAAATTAATGAATCAGTTTTTCAAAGTACAAATAAAGTGCACAAAAATTTAATGTTTTCAGGTTTTAAGATTGTTGAGAAAGGGAGATCATGCCATGCAAAAAATTGTTAATAGTACTTGATTTCTAGTTATGCTTACTCTGCATTGTTTATGTGTAGATTTGAGGGTGCAAATCTTGTTGATAGCATGACTTGGTGATCAAGTCGTTACATTTGTGCATGATTCATAATGCTTAGTACATAAAAAAAAGGAAAACAACAACATAAAGGGGGAGAAGTTTCTTTTTTGTTCTCTTTTTGCATTCTTGATGAATCCATTGTCAAAGGGGGAGAAATTTTGGAATCAAAGGGAGAGTTTTGTGTTACACATTGCACATTCACACACACATTTCTTCTTTCTGTTAGGGGGAGTTTCTCTTTGTCATAGGGGGAGATTTCTTTTTAGATAAGGGGAGATTTTGTTTCTTCTTTGTAGGGGGAGATTTCCTCTCTTTATCTTTTGGTCACCTTGCTTATCTTTTTGTTTTATAACAAAAATTTCTTACAACTGTTCTTGTGAGGTGAATGCCAATGTTCAGGTCCAAAGGGTGTTGCCAATGTTTTCATCAAGGGGGAGATTGTGAGATCATGTGATGAAAAATTGGTTGAATGGTGAAATTGGCATTGTAAAGTGACTTTGGTTATAGCATGTGTGGTGCTTGTGCATGTGCTATGTTGATATGATTATTATGCCGGTGATAGCATGATGGATTTTGTTTGATGCAATGCACTCATGTGAGTGGTTGCATGGATTGATTTTGAGGCAAGTCGTGGACTTGTGCTCAGATGTTTTAATTATGCTGGTGATAGCATGATGGTTTTGCTTGATGCAATGCACTCGTGTGAGTGGTTGCATGGATTAACCTTGAGTCAAGTCGTGGACTTGTGCTCGGGATGGTTGTTGTTTATTCGTGTGCGGTGTTGCTCGAGGCGAACGTGGTCGATGACGGACCGGAACTAGGTTCATGGAGGCGAGGTTCGGGACTAGGTTCAGGAGGAATCGAGATCTGGTGGTCGAGGATGTCATGCGGGGCGTTCGGGCTGAAAACGGTGCACACGAAGGTGGTTAGTCACGTGAGTCGGCGGGCGGGCGTCTGGCGTGCATGTGTGAATTTTGGGTTATATGCATATATTGGGCCATGTGTTATTGGGCCAAGTGGATATGCATATATGTGTTAGGGTTTTGAGTTGTATAAAACCACGGAAAACCTAATCAATCAATTGAGACTTTTTGCGGCGGTACGTGTGGCGTTTTATGCGACTTTTGTTTTCGGCGGCGGTTCATGCATGCAGAGAACGAGCGTTTTGATTTCATGCCGAGATTTTTCCATGCATGCGTCTGGCGTGAGTGCACGGCTGGATGAGTAGTGGCGGTTGTCGCGTGACGTTCTGCGGTTTTCCATCGACAATAGCCTTGTCCGGTGACAAAGACGCGAAGCGAAGGGAGGTCCTTGCTGCCGATCTCCAGCGGCAGAAGAAAAGCAAAGAGGCCACGCTCCGTCGATGAGTTCGAGCAGCGCAACTCGCTACAGTAATCTCGCGTTGCTACAGTAATTATCGCGGTTACTGTTCACAGGCGAGGTTTTGCTACGGTAATTTCGTTTTGATTGCTTCATTTCTTTTAGTAGATTGAATCATTGTATCTTTTTATTCAACAAGTTTAATTTTGATTTGATCCATCTAAAACCTTCTTAGGGCATTAATTTAGTGTTCCTCAAAGTTTTGTAGGTTAATCTTTTGTAGATTGTGATTAATCACGAAATTAGGGTTTGCTTGATTTTCGTCATATTTTGTCACAGCAAGCTTGCAAGATTTATAACTTTTGATCTGTAGATCCGATCGACCTGATTCTTTTTTGTTAGATGCGTATTGGAATCTAGTTTCGTCTGTTAAAATTTCAGGTCAATCCAGCAGCTAGATCTCCAGGAATTTACAATTTACCGAACGCATATACTCTGTTTTTGTTGAATCCGAGAGCAATATTTCATAATTAATTTAGGGGTTTTGTGAATCAAGAAAATTTTGATTTTAGCTTCTTGCGCAATCATTCACCCCCTCTGATTGCTAGTTTAGTTTATATCGATCCTACATGGAACAATTATCCCAGTGGCACATAGGAAGCACAGACCAACTTTACCATCATAATTCTTGAAACACAATCTTGATGTCGAAGATTAGTTCTAGTAAAGAAAATAGATGCTTGTACGACACAGGAATGGCTTTGCAGCTTCTAGGTTTTGTATCTGTCAGGATACATGTGCGAAAGATTGTATGCTATGTATTGTTCTTAAGCTAGTGCTCTTGGCATGTGATTGTACGGCATCTTTCTTTTCTATAACTCTCTTTAAGTCTTAACAATATAGTCTAAGACTACGCAGAATATGATGTAGCATCCAAAGATCAAGGGACTGCATGCAATTTAACAAGAGGTACTAAGTTAAAGCATCGCCTTTCCTCGAATTCTTGCAGATTTATTGAATGGTTGTTTTGCTAGTCAAGACTGAATCATTGAATATTGTACATATAAACAAGTACTTAAGGACCAAAGATGGAGTTGTAATCATTGCAAGTGCTGAGCAAGAAAGCATCCGAAGTGTAAATATATAGAAAAAAAACTAATGTTTACCTACTTAAGGTACAAGTATACATTGACTGTGTATGTGTACATTGACAAGTATACATTTCTAAAACCTTTGTATATGTACATTGACTGTTGCTTTTATTTCGTTACTCCTCTATTAATAAATGGCAGAGCTCCTGCCCTAACACTTTTAAAAAAAGGTACAAGTATACCCTGAGTTCAAACAGCACAAAGAAAATTGTTCAACTTCAGAACTTAGAAAATGGAAGTGAAGAACAAAGAAGGGGGAAGACAGAATTACTAACGAAGCAGGAGTTTACCTTAGATACTTGATGTGAACCCTTCATTTTTACCCAAAAGAATGTGAATATTTCATTTCATCCGTTTATACATATTAGAAAGCTCATCAATCACACTCTCTTCCCCTCTCCTCCTTAGAAGACCAGGAACCAAGAAAGGAACAAAGGGTATAAGACAATTGGACAAATGAAGAAAAATAATGAAACGCATCATCTGCACAAGATATCATGCCCTGAAGAACAGGAGCACATTGCTTCCTTCTTCCTGCCCACCAGCCTCAGGATGCCCTCAAACACCTCCACATCGCAGGGGATCCTCAGGGCACCCTCATGGCGGAACCCAAACTCCTCCTCTGCGTCCTTGAGCAGCTCCTCGAATGCCCAGTGCACCAGGTACTCTGTGGGGATCACAAACCTCTTCATCTCCTCCCCGACGCACACCGCGAAGAACCCCTTTGGAACGCTGTTCTTGCCGGCCTTCGGTGCGAGTGCAAGCCTCTTCCACTTCTTGAGAAGCTGCTGCAGCCTCACAATGTCTCTGATCTTGTTGCTGCTTGCCCTGCCTTGCTCCCCCATTGTCGGTGCGGATAGCTGCCTCCCTCTGCCTCAGGCTGCTGCCTCCTTGCTTGGTTCGAAGAGCAATGTGGGGGGAGACTGACAATATATAGGGGGTTGGATCAGTGTTTAGTTGCGACTTGGCGTGTTCGCAGGGTTAGTTTCAATGTTCTAATCAAGGGTTTGATACGATGCTTTGTTTAAGTTTGTGAGATCCATTTTTTATGTTGCTGTTCTTAGCATAATAGACTAATGCAAAGAGAAGCAACGGGCACCACTAATTGCTGAGTGTTTTTTTTTTCTATCACATTACCTGATTATCTGTACTGCACAGTAAAACACATCTAGTGCACACTCTGAAGGACTCGACTTCATTCTGCATGGGAGAAAATTGAAAACTTGAACACATCAATATCATCACGTAGAAAGTAAGGAGTCAGATACAGGACAATTTACTGAACAAAGAAAAACAAGTAGGTACTACTAGGGTCCCTTGTGGGGGGGTTCCCTTATTTCATTTTTGATCAATTGTATTTACTAGAATGCTAAGCGTGAAACTCATGAAAGATTCCTGACAATTCATGCACGGCCATTGAGTTCATTTTTTCTAGAATTAGCTGTTCTTTCAATATCAAGTCAAAACCTCCGTCTTATTAAGGATGATGCCAAGTCCTGGGCCAGTGCAGGAGCGTCGAAGCTCCAGTGCCTTCTAAATAGCCTCTAGTTCCCGCGCCCCCCCCCCCCCCTCTCTCTCCCCCTCGTTTCGTTTTTTCCTTACTTCCTCATTTGGGTGCGATCTTTGCACCCTGTAATCCCTCACTTGTAATTTAACTTTTTCTCCCTGTCTAATATATCCACGGCGGCTGCCGTTTTCAAAAATATCAAGTCAAAACCTGACTGCTTCCTGGAGAATTCAAGTGTGATCCAACTGATGAAAGATTCCCCCACCCTGCCAATGATGAGCAAAGGACCCCGGAGATTAGCAATCAGCACCAACTCTGCTCTGCTTATCTGAACAACTACCGTGCATGATTTGCTTCAATCTCATCATTGGTGCAAGCAAATGGATAGTTCATGGATTGGAAAAGTACTCCTCTAGTCCTAGCTTTTGGTAGCATCACAAACTGCTCTTGCAAGTTTTAGTGTTTGACTCTGAAACAAAAGGTATTTATACAAGTTATATATGCACGGCTTCAGATTGTTTGTTTGTGAGTTGCTTCAGATTGTTTGTTTGTGAGTTTTCTTTATGGTATTAATCATTCACAACGACACCTTTTTCTAGCTAAGGTAATTGATCTTTCGTATCTTCTTTTTTTAATATAGGGGTTATTAGGTCCATATCAATGTTCAAACTTGATAGTATTTCACAATTCTCATGTTTAGCAGCTCCTGAAAAGCACAGTTCGTCAGCATCCACCTCCACCTGAATAAAGAAGTGCTGTATGAGTTTCAGTTGTTGGAACAAAACGGAAATATGAATGTGCTGTATATTACTAGAAAATTTTTCGCGGCGTAACACGCTACGCGTGTCATTTTTCAGAGAAAAAATTTCTTTTTTTCGACGGTGCTCTATTTTTTAAATCGTCGAAATAATGAGCAAAATGGCTGAAAGAACACGTTTTTTTTTTCACGACGTAACACGCCGCGCGTGTCGTTTTTCGTAGAAAATTTTCTCTTTTTTTCGGTGGCGTTTTATTTTTTAAATCGTCGAAATAATGAGCGGAACAGGTGAAAGAACACAAAAAATTTTGCGGCGTAACACGCTGCGTGTGCCGTTTTTTCGTAGAAAAATTTTCTTTTTTTTGCGGCGACGTTTTATTTTTTAAATCGTCGAAATAATGAGCGAAACGACTGAAAAGACACATTTTTTTTCTACGGCATAACACGCCGCGCGTGTCGTTTTTCGTAGAAAAAATTTATTTTTTGCGGCGCCATTCTATTTTGTAAATAGTCGAAATAATGAGCGGAACGGCTGAAAGAACACAAAATTTTTCGCGGCGTAACACGCCGCGCGAACGGGGAAAAAATAAAGAGATAGAGCTTTAGAAATATCTCTTTCGACGAACTATTCGGAAAATATTGGAGACCGAGCTTGAGAACCACGGCGGAGAAAAAGTCTAGAGGAAAAAGGGTGAAAAATTATTAGAGATGACAACCTTCTTTTGCCGAGTCCAACACTCTACGCGTTTACCGAGTAATAATACATGTTTAAAAAAATATCAGAGATCGAGATGGGAAATCGAGGTGGGAAAAAAGTCTAGAAATAGAACCGCACACATATTTCTAGCGACGAAAACATTTGTTCCCAGGAAAAACGGAGAAAGGACCTAGACGTAAGGAGCAAAGACACGAATGTTACGTTTTGGACTGTCGCTATCTGAAAAAATTAGAAAAGGGCTTATTCGTGATTTGAATTTAGCTGGAGGTCCTTTTTGTAAAATGGCGTGCGAGGGACCCGAACGTAATTTTCGGGGAAAAAAACTTCCTCTCACAAAAAATCGCGAAGGACCTATTCGTAATTTATAAAAGAACCTAAGCATAAATTTTTTTGACGAGTCGGCCGTGGCCGAAGCCGAGCCAGCAGCCGGCTCGGCTCAAACGCCAGGAGGCGGCTCAAAAACTTGTGGAGGCGTGAAGTCTGCAGGAAATAATAGATGTATAATTACTACTGTGAAGTCCCAACTACTTGTGCTTAAGAACAATGGCAATCATGTTTCAGGCAGTAAACTACCAGGAAATTAGACACTTTTATGTACATGGTCAAACTCGACTTGCTCATATGTTGCATATTTAAAATAAATATTGTTACTGTGAATTTCTGCCGTCAATCAGAATAAAATATTCCCTTTTCACTGTCCAATAACTGACGCAGATAATTGTTTACCTTTGTCATGTGGGGACGTACCTACTCCAGACGCAGGAAGAACACCGGAACCAATGCCCAGCAAGGTCCGGCTTAGCATTAAGATAGAAATAATTTACATATGCTGATTCGCTAGCAAAGTAGTTTCCTTATTCTGACAATTAGTTAGGAAAGGATAATTTGTTACCTAGTTTGTTAGAGGACCTTCGTTATATAAGAAGGCGGATGTTTCAAATAAAGGATATAAGAAAATTGCCTCATACCTCTCCCTTACCTCCGGTGTTAGCCCTAACCTCCTTTGCATTGCCGCCACAGCTCCCTCATGGCCGCAGAAGGCTAGGGCGTGTCCTCCTCCGTCTCACAGTACTTCCTTCGCTCCCACTCCACCATTGCATCCTCGACGTGTGACAACTTGGTATCAGATTCGTCCGCTGCTTCTCCCACCATGTCCAGCGAGGATGCAATCGATCCAATCTTGGCGAATTGGGCGCCATCATGCGGCGATGATGGCGGCATAAAGCGGTCATCCACGCTAAGATGGATACTCTCGCTAGCACCGTCCGGGACATTGACAATCAACAGCGTGCCCATCATCTAGCTATTGCTCGTTTGGAGCATGCGGACGGGCAGGGCAGCAGTCTGCATGAGCCACCTCCCCCGCATTCTAGCGGCATATTGCCAACGCCGCCCGGGCTGTCGGGTCAGGAGAACGGCCGAGCTCCAGGGCTTGCTTCGCCAAGGCCAACTATTCGGCGCAACTCCGGCTCAGATCGCCTTCCCCTTGAACAGCCAACACAGCCCTAGGCAGATCGTGGCGGCCTCCCTCGCTTCTACAAGCTCAATTTCCCGACCTTCGACGGGAAGGAGGATCCGCTGCCATGGCTCAACCGCTGCGACCAATTCTTCCTTGGTCAGCGCAACCCCGAAGAAGACAGAGTTTGGTTGGCCTCTTTTCACATGCTCGGTGCTGCTCAATTGTGGTACCACCGGGTGGAGCATGATATGGGAGCACCATCGTGGCGCCACTTCGTCGAGCTTGTGAATAACCGATTCGGGCTGCCCCTGCGCTCCAATTCCTTAGGCGAACTGGCAGCGTTGCGCCGAACAGGTTCTGTATCTGACTTCTCCGAACAATTCTTGGCCTTACTTTGTCGCACTGATCCCCTCTCGGAACATCAACAAGTCCAATTGTTTACGGCCGGGTTGGGAGAACCTCTCCAGATCGATGTGGAACTTCAAGGGCCGCTGACATTGGAATCAGCTATGAGCCTCGCTCGTGCCTATGAGCGCAGGCTCTCAGCGCCATCGTCCACTGCTGCACCATATCGCCGACCTTGGCGCCCTCCGACCACGCCCACCTCTGGAGGACCACCGCCGGCGCCTTATGGCGTACCCGCAAGCGACATGCCAATTCCTGCACCAGGACGCAGCCCACTTCCCCGACGAACATTATCGCCTGCCGAGATGGAACGCCACCGAAGCATGGGTTTATGCTATCACTGCGACGAGAAGTTCAGTAGTGGCCACCGCTGCAAGAGACTTTTTGTGATGGAGATTGTGGACACCACCGACGAGGAGGAACCTGAGGACCCAGTTGAACCAGCAATCTCGTTGGCCGCGATCACGGGCATTACACCACGCTCCGGCCAGACCATGCGCCTTCCGGTTACCATCGCAGGCCACTCCTTCATGGCTTTGTTGGATTCAGGATCCACGCATAACTTCATCGCCGCCCGCGTCGCCCACACGGCTGGGGTTCATGTCCAACCATGCTTAGGGTTGCAAGTCTTGGTGGCCAATGGTGACCGCATCTCCTGCCCTGGGGTTTGTCACAACATGCCGATCGCCATTGAAGAGGTACCCTTTGCCCTGGAATGCTACGTGCTCCCTTTGGATGATCTCGACATTATTTTGGGCGTCCAATGGCTGGGTACACTTGGTCCAATTGTGTGGGATTTCAATCATATGACCATGTCTTTCAGCCATGCCGGTCGCCAGATTATTTGGTCCAGCACACCACACGTAGCTCCAAGAGTCGCACTTCAAGTTTGCACAGGACAGGACTTACTGCACACACTCCTGGAGGATTTCAGCGACTTGTTTGCCGAACCATCAGGGCTGCCACCCGTCCGTGAGCGTTATCGCCGCATCCACTTGAAGCCGGGCACGAAGTAATAGCAGACGTCCATACCGTTATGCTCATTTACGTAAAGATGAATTGGACGCAGCGGTGTACAACCATGCTGCAACAGGGTCATCCGCAAAAGCTCCTCGCATTTTCGGCCGGTTTCTTGGTCAAGAAGTCGATGGTTCTGGCGCTTCGCGTCGATTATCGAGCACTCAACGACTGCACCATTAAAGATAAATTCCCAATTCCAGTGGTGGATGAACTCCTCGACGAGCTTCATGGTGCCAAATTCTTCACTAAGCTCGATCTCCGTTCTGGTTATCACCAAGTGTTAATGCACCCAGCAGACATCGAGAAGACGGCTTTCCGCACACATCAGGGCCTCTTTGAATTTTTGATCATGCCGTTTGGGTTAACCAACGCTCCGGCAACCTTCCAAGCGCTAATGAATGAGGTCCTTCGACCGTTTCTCCGCCGTTTTGTTCTCGTCTTCTTTGATGATATTTTAATTTATAGCCCTTCCTGGTCCGAACACTTGCGGCATATCCGCACCATTTTTCAAACCCTTCAGCATCATCGGCTCTTCCTGAAACGTTCCAAGTGTTCCTTCGGCGACCAATCAGTCACATACTTGGGTCATGTGATCTCCTCCACGGGGGTCGCCATGGACGCCTGAGAAGCAATTGTTGTCAGAGTGGCCTGACCTCTCTCCGCTCGAAAGCGATCATGGTTCCTCGGTCTCATGGGTATTACCGCAAGTTCATCCGTGGTTTTGGTGAGTTGGCCGCCCCCCTCACCCAGTTATTGAAGAAAGAGGCTTTCAAATGGTCCGCGGAAGCCGACACAGCATTCTCCAACTTGAAAGCGCCCTTGTGTCGCGCCAATTTTGCAATTGCCAGATTTCAATATGGCCTTCACGATGGAGGCGACGCCTCGTGTCATGGCATCGGCGCCGTCCTGCACCAAGGAATGGGCGCTATTGCTTTCTTCAGTCGGCCCATGGTTCCCCGGTACGCCTCGTTACCAGCATATGAACGGGAGTTAATTGGTCTTGTCCAAGCAGTCCGCTTTTGGCGACCTTACCTCTGGGGCCGTCCGTTTTTGATACGGACCGATCATTACAGCTTAAAGTTCTTACTGGACCAGCGCCTGTCCACCATTCCGCAACACTATTGGGTCAGCAAACTCTTGGGATATGATTTCTCTGTTGATTACAGACCAGGCAAATCCAATGTTGTTGCTGATGCCCTTTCCCGTCGTGACGCCGAAGCAACAGCCCTCGCCTGTGCTATCTCCAGCCCACACTTCGCCCTTTTTGATGATCTTCGTGCGGAGATACTGGCCGATCCACTTCTCCGTGAACTCCGCGACAAGATCAGCAACGACCAACAACAGGGCCCATCGGGGATTGTGGATGATCTCATCACCTTCAACAACCGTATTTATATTTCACCCACTTCCGCTTATTTGCCGGATATTCTCACAGGCGCTCATCGACGCCACGGCCTGGCGTCGAAGACTCTTCATCGACTGCGTGCTGATTTCCATATTCCCAATGCTCGCCGTGTGGTGAAAGACTTTGTCTTGCGTCTGACTTGTCTGCCCGGTAGAATAAGAACAAACAGCTCCACCCGGCCGGTCTTTTACAGCCCTTGTCAGTCCCTTCGGCAATCTGGTCGGATATTGCCATGGACTTTGTTGAAGGTCTGCCCCGGATCGGTGGCAAGACAGTCATCCTCACCGTCGTCGATCGCTTCTCCAAGTCGGCCCATTTTCTGCCGCTCAGCCACCCTTATACAGCGGAGTCAGTCGCTCGGGCTTTCTTTGATGAAGTCGTATGACTGCATGGGATCCCTTCTTCAATAGTGAGTGACCGTGATCCAGCTTTCACTAGCAATTTTTGGACAGAATTGTTCCGGTTGGTGGGTGTTAAACTCAATTTCAGTTCGGCCTTTCACCCTCAGTCCGATGGACAATCTGAAGCTGCGAATAAAATCATTATTATGTACCTCCGATGCCTTACTGGAGATCGGCCACGGCAGTGGCTTCGGTGGTTACCATGGGCTGAATTCTACTACAACACAAGTTTTCAAGCGTCACTCCAGACTTCGCCCTTCCGTGTGGTGTATGGCCGTGATCCTCCTTCTTGGCGCCAATACAATGCCGGGGATTCCCATCTGCCGGCTGTGGATCATTTTCTTACCGATCGCAATGATTTCCTGACGAAAATACACGGCCGTTTGTTGCAAGCCCAACAGCACTACAAGGAACACGCTAACAAAGGTCGTCGGGATCTGCAGTTTGCCTAGGGTGATTGGGTCTGGCTTCGTCTCCTCCATCGTCAAGCGTCCTCCATCACTCCCCGCGGGCACGGCAAACTTGCTCCTCGCTACTACGGGCCCTATCAGGTTGCCCAACGAATTGGTTCAGTGGCATACAAACTGCACCTTCCCCCTCGGGCTAAAATACATGATGTTTTCCATGTGGGTCTCCTCAAGCCATTCGTCGGGGACCCTCCACACCAACCTCCGGCCTTGCTGACCATCCTCCATGGCTGCGTCATGGGTTTCAGCCAAGGTCTCAAGGCACGGCTCGCCAGAGGTCAGCATGAACTCTGGTTCAATGGGAAGGATTATCACCGGCTTGACTTCACGGGAACCGTTAGACCAGTTCCGGCAGTTATATCCTGACTTCAAGCTTGAGGACAAGCTTTTTGAGGAGGAGGGGAGAGATGTCATGTGGGGACGCACCTACTCCAGACGCAGGAAGAACACCGGAACCAATGCCCAGCAAGGTCCGGCTTAGCATTAAGATAGAAATAATTTACATATGCTGATTCGGTAGCAAAGTAGTTTCCTTATTTACAGCAATTAGTTAGGAAAGGATAATTTGTTACCTAGTTTGTTAGAGGACCTTAATATACATCTCACACCTTAATTTAACTAGATATGCTATATATGAATCAGATGGTTCTCTGTTTTGGCCTGTGCACATTCACTCATCAGAGCTTCCTTGGAGGTATTAGGTAATAGGTGCAGCACAGGACACCAACTGCTGCTATACACGCATCTGAACTAGAGCCATGTTTGGTTCACTCATCTACACATCTTAAACAAAATGAAAATATTACCAGGATTCAGCATGCATCGAAAAGAGAACAGAAATTGTTGCATCAAATGCATAACCGAAGTAACTGTTGCTACCTTCTTTCTGACATAATGAGTCATGCACATGGCAGCTGAAAACATAGCATCTGAGCAGATCAAAGCTGATATGAAAATATGAAATACAGAATACCAGAGATCAGACAGGAAATGGCTGCACATGCCATGGCCGCAGCTAGCTGACACAAATTGCACAGATCTGTCATACTGCTCCCTGCTTGGCATGGATGGTGGCACTGGCACATGCATTGCGATAGTAGAAGCACATGTTGTGCCATTTTCACCTCCATATTCTTGTAGATAATAACCGAAAGCCTGCAAGATGAACATTGGTAAATGCAAATTCTTCATCGTTGTCTAGACAAAAAGGTACAAATTCTTCATTGTTGTCTAGTCACGAAGGTAGTTACAGTCTTAAAGAAACTTCTTCTGGTAGAAATTGAGCCATGACACAAAAGCATAACGAAAAGGTCTATAATAGATAATAACAATCACTTGACACAATCATTTTCAATGATAGTAACTATGAATTTAACTGTTACTAGAAGTTATATGCTAATATACGAGGACAAAAAGGCCCTTATAGGGGCTGTTTGGTTGCCTGCATGCACAGAGATTTGCATCTACAAATGCAGAATCTTTTTTTCTTATGTTTGGTTGTCTGCATCTAGTTTTGAGCCTGACTCTCTGGATGCAAGGTTCTCCATACAGCCTGACTCTGGAGATACAGAGAAAATGGACGTATCTCTGGATGCAGCGCATGACAGCCTCGTGTTCTGCGCAAGATACCACTGTCAGCCACAATAGCAAACTATGCATACGGTGCCACGTGGGTATGTAAGTTTTCCTTTTTTCTTTTTTGTTTATATCTTTTTATTAGCATCTCCGATTACCGAACCGATTTCAAAAATGGGTTCCTGACATTTTTTCGAACAAAACTAGACCACACTTGCTATATAAATTTCAAAATACTTGCCTACTAAACACTCAACCAAACACCGTCTCTGCATCTGTGCATCCCGTATCCCATTAGCCTGGCTGAGTCGAACGGGCTAAACTCGTGAGAGAAGGCAACCAAACAGCCCCATAGTGTCTTCCTTGTCTGACAAAACTTGGGATGTGTGGATAAAATTTGAAACAATGCTTGAGTAGTTCAGCTGTCACATAACATGAAAAATTATCAACCTGCAATGATATGGAAAGGAGTGTACTGGGTGCATCAAATATGATCACTTTCTGCAATCAAGCCTACCAGATCTAGGCAACCAACCAATTAGGAAACTTCAGGTTATAAACTTTAAGGTCCAAAACAAGCACACGTACAATGATTACCGTGATCAGGACACCACACTGTCCACCAAAACTTTATAGATAGGTTCATTCATGCATATATTTTTTCTTTCTGTGCCCCTAAAGAGTTCAATGGTTCCAAATAGACAGCAGTGTCTGTCCAATTCCAAAATCATAAAATATCCATATGTCAAAAATATAGTTACAGTGCTGTGCTTACACCTTAACCACACCAGATAAAATTATGCTGCGAAATTAATCATTTGTATACAATATCTAGCCTTTTTGCAGCTCCCTTGAAGCTACAAGTCAGATGTGAAATACAAGCTACGAACAACTGTCCAAACTCCAAAACAAACTCAAAATAATTCTGTTCAGTCCAGAATATGTGTTTTTTTTTAAGCTAGCAATATCATACAAAAAGCACAAATCGTTTCGATAAATATTATATTTCATAACTCCTAATTATCTTTGGCTGTCTTCTCTTTTAACTTTGCCTTTGGCTTTGTTGATATTAAGAAAAGGGCAGAACCTTATAAATCTGACAGATATGGCAAATAATGTAAAAAAAACCTAGCAAATAATAAACTGGTAACAAGATTAACCGGAAACAAATACAAAGAAGTTAAGCTAATGTTACAAAACTGTGATATTATTCTAGTCACCAAGCAACAAGTAAAAAAACATGGGACCGTTTTTCTGCACAATGTGCTTCGTGCCTTCGTTAGCTAGAATGAACTAGAAACATCAACAAATCAAACTTCTTCCACAGATGATATTATAGCACGAGCATAACAAGCACATACACTGTCAGCCAACTAGCTAACTGAAAGAGCTAGCACATTAGATCACATAAGTCTGCTCGGTAGCGGTGATGCCACAGGAAATGAAACAAAATTCCGTTATATCTCGCTAGGCAATCTTGCAAATGTCCTCATACTCGGCAGCCTTGAGAACCTTCCCATCATAGAGCCCCTTCTCAATCTGCACTTTGGCACAGAATCTCTGGGTGTCGATCCACTGAGAGCAACCTTGCATTCGATCCCCAGTAAGCCCCGTTAACAATCGAGAGATTTCAGTTCTTGCAACCTTTAAAATTCGTTTTTTTAGTATTTGACACCCTGGCCCATTGTCAGTGACTCAGATGAACCTACATGTCATACACAGAGCCGAAAAGACGCACGAATTAAGTGTCATTTTCTGAAATTTCAGTTAACAATCCGCACCAGCCCACCAATCTGCGGGATCACTGTCTCAAGCTCGTCTTGGTCGACCCTGAGAACATGCTTGCTCTCCAGCATCTCAATCTCCCCAACATATTTATCTATCACCCTCTTCACCACCCCCCTCTGCTTGCAGTACCCCTTCTCCACCAGCGACTTGCTCATCACCTTGACCACAATCCCTGGGCATAGCCAGTAGTCCTTCCGATTGCTTCGCTCCTTGGCCTTCTCCTCCTTCATCATCAGCTCATCCAATGCTGAGCTGACCTCCTCGCTTGCGCTGGAGTGCAATTGCAATCTTCCCTGCTGCCTTGTTAGCCTCTTTTGAATCATCCGAGCCCGAATACTCATTTTCGCTACCAGACTCACCCTCGGCATCATCCAGGTTAGCCCCATCATCGATCGCCATTAGCCTTGGCCATGTATTGCTGGGCGCGCTCGATCTGTCGGTCAATCATGCGCTCCTGCCGCTCGTCCTCCGCGAGGTCAGACTTGATCCTCTTGCGCTTGAGCCTCGCCTTGACGGCCTGCTCGGAGTCCCTGTCGATGTAGGTGATGAACCACCCCTTAGGTGTATCCTCGACCTTGCAGTGCCCCTCGCGGCCAAGGAACTTGAAGAACTCGGTGAGCGTAGCCCACCGCGTGGAGTTCATGTGGACGTGGTGGCGGTCGGCGATGTACTCGTTGTAGACGACGGTGGCGGCGATGCCGGAGTGACGGTGGGCTCGGCGGAGCAGGGTGAGGAAGGCCTCGAGGAACTCTTCGGAGAATCCCTTGACGACGCGATCGGGCGCCTGGCCGAAGACCTGCATCTGGCGCTGGTGCGACTCCGACATGCAGTGGCACTTGAAGCCGTTCTCGTCGCAGCACTGCTTCTGGCACATCTGGCAGTACCACCGCAGCTTTTGCAGCCCCTTCACCTTGATCCGATTCGCGATCGCCTTCGGCGTCAGGAACTCGTGCTTCCCCATCTCGCCGCCGCCGGAGTGGGAGGAGGATGAGGAGGGGTTTGCATAGTATCGTGAGGTGCGCTGTGAGAAGAGGCGGTGTTTTCGGCGGTCGAGCGGCGGCGGCCGGAGACATCGGGGAATACTATTGGTGGAGTGGGAACTGGATTGAGGAGCGCATGGATACAAATTTAGCCGAATTTTATAGAAATATTAATGTTACATTAGACTATTTATATAATTTTTTAATTTTTTTAATGTAGTTTAAACTATTTTTTATTTTTTCAAGTTTGCTGGTAAACCTTTTAACATGACAGTAGCACTGTCTAAATTTTTAAAAACTAATGAAGCTCGATCATCATCTGAAAATTTTACGAGAACATTAGTAATGCATCATAATCATTCATAAAAATTTCAAAAATTTTAACATGATTTAAACTATTTTTCATTCAGATCAAACTTGCTGGACAGTGTTTTCTCGAGACAATAGCAATGTTTGAATTTTTAAAAATTCCTTAGGCTTAATAATCATCTGAAATTTTTATGGGAATATCACTTATATGTCACAAGCTTCCAAAAAAAATTTAAAATATTTTGACATCATTTGAACCATTTTTTGTTCAGTTGAATTTCGTCAAGATTTCGGAAATTTCGCCCAAAGTTTTGGATTTTTTGGCACAATTCCGTTTTTTTTTTGTTGCAAACGGACCGAATTTGAATTTCGGCCAAGATTTGTCCGAAATACCGAGATTTCACGGAAATTTTGAATTTCAGTTCCAAGCGAGATTTTATCCAAAAACGAAATTTGAATCCTTAAAGAAGCGTGGTTTGAAATCTCGTTTTGGGTGACATCTCGGTTGGCCGAAATCTTTCATCGAGATCTCAAAATTTCAGATAAATTCTAGATGAAATAAAAAATAAAATTTAGATCTTTTTTTTCAACCGAGATTTCGCTGAGAAATACCAAAATTTCGTCAAGATTATCCGAGATTCTGATAAAATTAAAATGAGTAAAAAATGATGTAAAACATGTTGAAATTTTTTGTGGATAGTCCTGGAACATCACTAATATTCTAACAAAAATTAGAGATGATGATTAAGCGTGACAATTTTTTAAAAATTCTAACAGTGGTACTATCCTGATAAAAGTCTTACTAGCAAATTTGAACCGAAAGAAAAATAAAACAAACCCCGCTATAAAATTTTAAAAAAATTATTAATAGTCCTAATGTATCAATAATGTTTTCATAAAATTTTTAGATGGTGATCAAGCTTTACGAATTTTAAAAAATTTTGATAGTGTTATTGTCCTAATAGAAGCCCGTCAGGGATTGGATAATTTTCATAAAGACCATTATACCCCGGCAGCTGTCGACATTTGTTACCGACAATAATGAAAAAGGGGCTACGCGCTGGACCCAAACTCGATGGTAACACAAGAACACCCGATGTATCTGAGTTCGGGCTCTCGCGATGGAGATAATACCCTAGTCACGTGCTCTGGAATTATATGTGGCTAGCTAATAGCTGATGAGATATTGTGTGTTTAGGGTGCCCCCCTCCCTTTATATAGTAGAGAAGGCGGTTACAATATTGAGTCCTACTCGGATACAAGTAGGGATTTCTATCCGAACTCGTATTGGTTTGGATTACAATCATCCCCGCCTAATCGACTCGGTTTCCTTAACTAAGATCTATCCTGATTCTTCACGCTTTGCTCAGCCCCAAACGACCATGACCTCATCCGATCGGCATGGCCCAATTTCTCCTGGCTGGGCTTTATTGGACTGCCTGGTGGGCCGGGGCATATATATCCCACAGTAGCCCTCGAGTGCTTCATGATCGAGTGCCTTCCAGTTGCTAAGCCTTCCCGAGTGCTTTTAGCCGAGTGCTTGTCATCGGGCAAAAGAGGTCACGAAGAACTCGATGAATCCTCTTTATTTTGAGCTGTTTTTTGTCCGGATTACGGGCCGACCGACTCTTTGTATGCTTTAAGCATTTATCTTCAAAAAAATCATCTTTACGACACCTGACTTCGTTCTTCGAACGCTGTCAGCTTTTGGCCTGGCATGAGGCATACCGTAAGAGGATGTTGTTTCTGGAGTGGTACCCATTTATTCCGTCGTCACGGATTTACGCTTTGGGCCCATCTTGGGGCATACCACTTGTTAACTTGATTCTTTTGGGCCATCGGCAATTATGTACGTCGTGCGTATCTGCTGCCCTACAGAAATGCTCCCTAGGGCGGTTTCGGGGTTTTAGGAAGGTGGTGCGAATTCGCCTCGGCGAGAATCGCGCCGCTTCCTATCAATCTGAACAAATAGAGTGACTTTGTACCGTTTCTACTTGCCCTTTGTTCTCCAACTTCTTTTCCTTCGCGACCTCATTGCTAGGGCTAACTTTTCTCGTCACCCTAGTTTTGCGCGATCGCGAGGTTTCTTCATTCAAGGATGTCGCCTCCTTCTCCATATACCGCTCCTCCCTCGCTTCGACCAAAGATTGGGCCACTTGGTGGCGACGGAGGGGCACTACCGGAGGATTTAGTAGGCATTGGTGTTTTTCGCCTTTGGTGATCTTGGCGCTTCGCCCATGGCAGTGAATTCTGCCCTACCCCTCGTCTTTGAAGAGGTGGTCGTCTTTGAATCCTTTTTAAGCGCGGGCTTGGTCTTAGGCATCCCCTTTCTTCATGGCGTTCTCGAGTTTTATGGAATCGAGTTAACTCATCTTAACCCTAACTCCATTCTTCAAATTGCCTTCGTTAATCTCTGTGAGGCCTATCTTGGCATTCGGCCTCATTTTGATCTTTTTGCCATCTTTTCCTCCTCAAGCCCTTCCCGGCAAGAATTCTCCCAAAGCGGTTGGCGGTCTGGGGTTTGGTGAGGAGGGCATGAAAAAATCTTACCTTAACATTCCCTTTAAAACCTCAAACAAGGGTTGGCACCAAGAGTGATTTTATTGCGCCAATCCTGACCCTCCGTTGCCTGCCTTTATTGGGACACCACCTAAGCCTTCTCCCGACTGGACATCATTTCCCAAAGACGACGGAATGGACCAAGTGGCTGACCTCATGGGGCTGATTGTCGAATTGAAGGAGAATGGGCTTACTGGCATGGCCGTTGTTGCCAACTTCTGCACCCGCCGAATTCAACCTCTCAAGGACCGAGTTCATCCTGGATATGAGTATGAAGGCCGCAACGATCCGACGCGGGAGGTTTCTGATGAGATTTTCTCAGCGGCGTTCTTCGGTCGTGCCGCTGATTTCTTCGCCCCAAATGAGAAGATCGTCGTTCCTCGAAACCCGAGGCCTTTTACAAAACTCCATCCGGTTCCTTCGGTAAGGGGTCTCCATGGTATTTCCATGTTGAATCTTTTTTATTTTCACCAGGACTTTGATCTGAATATGTGGCTCTCCTTTTCTCGAACTTCGCAGGAGCGAAGCCTTCTTCTCCGATCTTGCCGCTCCTGAATTCCCTACACATAAGAGCGACAAGCGGACCTTTCTGACCGTCGTCCTCTGCAGCCCCCACCCAAAGCGAGCAAAGCAGATGACCTGGCGATGATCCCGTCGGAAAGGAAAAAACCAATTATGCGTAAGGCTAAGAGGAAGCGATCGGCGAGCAATGTACGCCGACCGGTGGCAAGATTCGGGACACCACGGCTATCTGACCTCCTCCCCGACTTCTTCCTCTTCAAGCCGTCCTCGGTACATGAAGTATTCGAGCCCAGGCCGTCCTACCACCGAGTATGCCTTCGCCGACGCCCGATTGGTGCTCTGTTGATAGTTCTCCCCCGAGGCGTTTGAAGTGCAAAATAACAAGGTCCAACAGTTGGATTCCTTGTCATCCTTTCCTTGCTCCTGGTGAGTTCGATTGCTTCTTCTGCGCAGGACCACTGTCGATGAAGTCCTTCATGAACCGCCACCTCGAGAGTCTCAGTGTTGTTCATGAAAGCGGTTCAGCGCCGTGAGGGGCGAAACCTTGGTTGAGGCGCGTCCACACCTCGATGTCGCCATGGAACCGGTCGGGCGGCTCTTCTGCGACCCCTGAATCTCCAGCGGTGATGCCAATTTAGAGCCGATCGGTTCCACCACCTTTTCTTCTTGGTCCCGTGATCGTCTTTGCGTCGCCCATAGATCTGTTGTCCCTCTGTGATACTAGAAGATTCTCCTACCCGCTTGTCCATCACCGCCGTATGGAAATCCCCGCCTCCTCGTCCAAATCTCGATACAAGCCATGTTCGTGGATGACAGCGGTGGCGTGAATTATCCCGGCGCCAAGCGAGGAAAAGGATTGGGAGACTTTCAGCGAAGCTGCCTCCACCTGTTACCGCCTTGGCCATGTGAGTCGTTTGTGTTGCATTTCCTTTTAACGAGTCTTCTTATCTATCTTCGGAGCTTTATCATTGCTTTATTGTCTTCAGCACCTATCGTCCTTTGCCAAGGACCGAAACTTTCTTCTTCGCAAGCTATTCCCACGGATGAAGATGAGGAAAGATTATGCTGCTGAGGTTGAGCAGCTCCGCAACGAGCTGGAGGAAGCACTTACGCGCACCCGCGTGGAGAATCGAGAGGAACTGGAAGGGCTCCGAAGCCGTATCCAATCTCTGGAGGCTGAGAAACTGCATCTGACCAATTCCTCTGATGGTATTTTCCTGGTCCGAGTGCCTTGAGTTCTGATTCTATTCTTTGTCTTCTTAGGCCCCGTTCATTATTTCTTCAGATTTCCGGGAAAGGCTCAAGGCTTCTCTTTCCCAAAATGAAGAGCTGAAGAGGGCCGAAGAAGAAGCCAAGAAAGAGGTAACCAGGCTGACAAGAGAACTGGAAGGTGCATTCTTTGATTTTTGCCTTCTGTCTTCGTCGTCATCATTTTGTCAGTTTCGAACTCATCCGATTGGTATATTGCAGTGCATCGAGTCAACTCGCAGGCTCAGTACCGGGTACTTAATGAAAAGATCCAATGTGCCAAAGCGCGGACCGATCGCCTCCAAGCGAGCGCGGAGAAGGTGTTGCGGGTCTTGAGTCCTGATGAAGCCGGTACCAGCAATGTCCCTCATGACGCCAGCATCACAATTCAAAGGTTAGAGGGAGCTTCCACAAAGATTACCGCGCACCTGGAGGATGTTGCAATTACGAGTGCCAGCCAGGTGTTGGCAATTACCAAGTCTCTGTATCATGAGTGGAGCTCAAAGTCGTCCAAGAGGGTTTTGCCCAAGACTGTTGATGATAATCAAGCACTTGCCCTTATGGACGAAGTCAAGGATCTTCTTCTTTGTCTTGGTAAAAAATTTAGATCTGAGTCCCGTGTAATCCTCTATTTGTACCGAACTCGCTCCGCGTTTGGACTTGGGTTTTTTGTTCCAATGCTGAAAGAATTATCCCCGGACTTGAATTTCTTTGCGAAATGTTTAATCCTTGCTTTAGCGCGTCCGTTAATGCTTGGGCCCATTGAGCCGCTTGTCATCCTGGGCCGTCCAGATGTTTCCGTTTTAGTTTGACACCTGACCCTCCTCGGGATATGTGTAACAGCACGTCCAGAAGGTAGACCGTCTTCCCGCCTCGGTGACAGGCGTCGTTTTGAGCGAGGTTGAGTCTCTCTCCAGGGACAGGCGTTGCCCCGTATAAGAGCGAGTTCGGCCTTGGTTTTTGCATTTTGCAGCGCACTACCATCTTCATCCGGCCTGTTCCTCTTCCTTCCGCAGGGGTTTCTTTGAAGTGTTCGTTCGTTCGCCTTCTTTCTTACTTTCTTCATCTTTTTGAAAAATTATATCTGACATTGGATCATCCCTCTTCTACAGGTTCTCCTCTTCTTTTTCATGGACTCTTCTTCTTCTTCCGAGGATCTTTCCCCTTTGCCTCTTTCTCCCGAGTCGCCAGGCCCGCCGGTCGCGCCATGGATCGCAAACCTGATCTTCAATTTTGGGGACGACGCCCCCGTGGAGCCGGAGGATGAACATGCCGAGCTCTGGGCCGAGTTCGATCTCGCAATGGCGGAAGCGGCGGAACGGGAGGCCGTCGCCCGAGACACCGCCGTCGTCAACGCTTTGATCGAGGTCGTCCCTAAGCTTGTTGAGGCCAGGGACGCCCTCATTGGAGCCGTCGGACGGGCGCGCCGGGCGTAGAAGGGCTTTTTCTTTTTATTTTGCTTCTTTGTCCAAGAACTTTGCAGTAGTACTTTTGCCTGTGTGTATATTCGGTGAAAGATGCTGAAGTCGTGAACAATGATGGTCCTTTTGTAATATTATTTTAACTGCAGCTCGCCTTCTGCTTTCTCCTTATTTAGATCTTGGTCGACTTTTCCGAGTGATTTTTCCTTTTGTACTTGAGCACCTTGTCTGATTAGCGTAGCCCCCGAGCAACGCGAGTTTTTTCCTCAAGCGTGCTTTTAGGCGACTAGGCTTTTTTCGTCCAGGGCTTCATAATCGGAGGTTCAGAGCACTCGGATCTAGTCGTGATCGCCGAAAAATAGGAACTGGTTTGCATGCGGGGTTGCACATGTGCAACACCATTAGGTGTAGCCCCCGACTTACTGCTTAATTGAGGAACAATTGAGTACCAAGTCAATTGAATAGAAAACTCAGATACATAATGCTACTTTTGAACAAGTATCTTCTTCATTATAGTTGCATGCATAACACTATTAGTGTAGCCCCGACTTCTTGCTAATTGAGGAACAATTGAGTAGCAAGTCAATTGGACTAGATTTGACACCTCATTGAACTCTTTCAAGAATAAAAACGACGTAGCTGCTCTATATTCCATGAGTTGTTAATGATGGCGCCGTATTCTCGCTAAGCTTCAGAGGCCCTCGGGCCAGCGTTACCGTCAACGATGTAGGGGCCTTCCTAAATTGGAGATAACTTGTGCTCGTATTTCTGACTCTTTATCAGAACCAAATCGCCTTTGGAGAACGCTCGGTTTCGGACGTTTTGGTCGTGATACCGGCGCAGGGCCTGAAGGTATCTGGCCGACTGGACCACGGCGATCTCTCTTGCCTCTTCCAACCTGTCGATATCTTCCATTCTGCTTTCCTCCGACTCGTCCTCCTTGAAGCTCCGGACCAGGGATCAGAAGGTCAATTCAGAGGTAGGACCGCCTCCGTCAGAGACCGTAGAAGAAGGGTGATCGCCGTGAGATCTGCTGGGGGTGGTTCTCAGCCCCCAGAGTACCGATGGCAGTTCTTTCACCCATCGGGTGGCGTACGGTTTGAGACGGTCAAAGATCCGTGCCTTTAAGCCTTGCAGCACCATGCCGTTTGCTCTTTCCACCTGACCATTGCTCTTCGGATGAGCCACGGAGGCGAAACAAATTTTGATGCCGAGCTTATCGCACCAGTCTTGAAAGTCTTCTCCTCGGAATTGGGTTCCATTGTCCGTGATAATTCTGTTTGGTACGCCGAATCTTACCACAATTTCTTGGAAGAATTCCTTGGCTTTGGCCGCCGTGATGGTAGCCACTGGTTTTGCTTCTATCCACTTAGTGAATTTATCGACGGCGACAAAGAGGTGAGTGAAACCGCCTTGAGCTTTCTTTAATGGGCCGACCATGTCAAGCCCTGATCGCGAATCGACCAAGTGATCGGAATTGTTTGCGGCTTACGGCGAGTGCGTGTATTTGGCGAGCAAAGAACTGGCAGCCTTCACAAGTTCGGACGATGTCTTCTGCGTCGGATACGGCAGTCGGCCAGAAGAAGCCTTGTCGATATGCCTTGCCTACCAGTGTGCTTGACGCCGCGTGATGCCCACAAATTCCCGAGTGGATTTCCCTGAGTAGTTTCTTTCCTTCTTCTGCTGATATGCATCGCCTTAGAACTCCAGAGGCACTTTTTCGAAATAACTCTTCTCCTACCGCCACGTAGCTCTTCTTTGCGCGAGATGCGCTCGCTACATTCGGTCTTACGGAAGTTCGTCTTTCAATAGGTAATTGAGAAAAGGGCCGTCAATGCGGCCGATGACTAGGACCTCTTCTTTGGATTTCTCTGCTGATTTGTTCGCTCCGCCTTTGGCCTATCGAGGGCTTGTAGATTTCTTCAATAAAAACCCGGTAGGGCGATGGCGAGTGGAACCCAATCTTGCCAATTCATCTGCTTCTTCGTTGTCACGGCGGAGCACATGGATGAGCTCGGCCGTCAAACTTGTCTTCAAGCTTCCGTACCTCTGGCAAGTATGTCGTCATGATATCTTCGACGATGACCAATCTTTTTGGACTTGATTGATCACCAAAGATGGAGTCGCCTCGAATTGTTAGTCACGGATACCTGGAGATATCGCGATCACGAAGTCCGTGGATGAGTGCCGTACTTCGCGGCGTTGTTTGATCTTTGGGAAGTGGATTTGCAAGACGTATTTCAGGCGCTCACCTGTTGGAGAGATGAGGACCACGCCTGCTCCTGCGCCACTGAGCATGAGAGATCCGTCGAAGTACATTGTCCAATATTCCAGCTCTTCAATGTTTGTTGAGGATTGCAGCTCTATCCATTCGGCGGTGAAATCGGCAAGTACTTGAGATTTTACTGCCGTCCGTGGCCTGAAGGAGACTTCAAAGGCCCCGAGCTCGACTGCCCATTTTGCGATCCTCCCGGTGGCTTCCCGGTTGTGGAGTATGTCCCCAAGCGGAAAGGTGGCGACCACCGTGATTGAATGCTCTTGGAAGTAGTGCTTGAGTTTGCGGGAGGCAAGCAACACGGCGTATAGTAGTTTTTGTACTTGTGGATAGCGTACCTTGGACTCTCCCAATACCTCGCTGACGAAGTAGACAGGTCTCTGGACTTTCTGGAAGTGCCCTTCTTCCTTCTGCTCTACCACAATTGCCGCGCTGACTACACGAGATTTGTCATTAACAATAGATTAGATTTGTCATTAACACCAAAACCACAACTAATGATGGTTGAACTTACAATCTCCCCCTTTTTGGTGATTAATGACAAATCCAAGCTTAATGAGCACAGTTGGGTTAAAACTAACATGTTGAGAGAATTTAAGCTAATTGAACACATATGCATATTAATTCTCCCCCTTAATCAAATTAAGCTCACTTTTTAACCAAATGACATTAAGCTTCCTAATTCTCCCCCTTTTGGCATTAAGCACCAAAAATGGAAAACTAAAAGATTAACTTGAAGAACATTCCACCCCTTTTTGGCAAACATATATCATTTAATAAGATTTATCATTATCTCCCCCTTTTGGCATTTAACTTAAGAAATAATTCTCCCTTTGGCATTTCATTATTCTCCCCCTTTTTACTTTAATCATTCTCCCCTTTTTGGCATTTAACAATTTCTTTCAGGGGTCATATCTAATAAAGGTCATACAAGAATTTAAAAGGATACTAATGACCTTGGCAATGATTTAGATTTTAGATACCAATTTAAAAAGATAGGCAATAAAATCCCAAATGAAAAGGATATACGAGGAATAAAACAAGTTTTCATTTGAAATATGGCTCGATACCAAAAGAAGAAAACTCGAAAAGAGACCATATTCGGATTTTGGATACCACTTTGAAGGAAGAATAGGCATTTGCAAATATGGATACCACTTGTAAAGATAAGCATTAAAATGTGGATACCACTTGTAAAAACAAATAAGCATGAAAAGCAAGGAAGGGATAGTATCCAAAGCAAATGACCCGTCACGATACCCTTTTTCAAATAACTCACTCTTCATTTTATTAGGCTTTGCAAATTTTCAATATGATTCTTTTGAAGAATCCAATAATTTGCCTAAACGGGTCAAACGAGGAACCCAAGAAAAATAGATACCACTTGAGACAATTGATACCACTTGTAAAATTAATCTCAAGGGCTTTTGCTTGAAAATCCAAAGAATTTAGCATTTTCAGATTTTGATTGAAGAACAATGCTCAATTGAGATTTTCCTCTTTTATATATTTCAACACATAAAGACTCTCACAGAGAAATCTTAAGCGGTTGAACTTACAATGTTAGTTTGAGAGGAAAAATCTTAATCAAGAATGTGGGTATCGGAGTAATGCTACAAGGAGGCAATGAGCATACCACTTGTAGGAAATAATTGAATTTAACGATACCACTTGAAAAGATTTATTTAACCAAGGATATCACTAGAAGGAATGAGCAATGACCTCAATGATATCACTTGTAGAAAATAGGAACTCAATGATACCACTTAAAAGGAAATCAAATACTCAAGGATATCACTAGAAGAAATAAACAATAAGATCCATGATACCACTTGGAGAAAAGAATCTCAACTATACCACTTGTAAGCATATGTATAAAAACTCACTTGATACCACTTAGGATCAACTCACGAAGAATTGATACCACTTGAAATAATTTATCGATAAGATCGATGGGTATCGAGCAATATAATCGAGCATCATATACTTACGTATCAAAAGTTCAAGAAGGACCAATAAAATCTCAAAGATTTAGTATCAGAGCACAATAAAGACATGATCTCACTTGGAAGCATTAAAGTGCCCAAAACTTGCAATGAATAAACTCCCCAAGATGTTTAATGAATGAATCATGGAGTTATTTGCATTTGAATTGCACAAGTTTTTGTCTTTTCAAAAGATCAAGTGAAAAACACTCTTTAAAATAATTAAAGTGCTCATAACTGATACCACTTGAAAACTTGATCAAATAAATTTTAGAATTTTTCAAATTTTGCACAAATAAACTTTGGGATCATAAGAAGCTATTGCAAAAAGAATTTTTGAAAAAGGAAGTTCCAATCAAAAGATATCCCAAAGCAAACCTCAGAAAAATCTGAAATTTCAGAACAGCCTGTGCCACGGCCGGTCCAACCGGTGCAGGGCGGTCCAACCGCCCGGCGGTGCAGCACCTCGAGCCGGTCCAACTGCCCTGACAGTGAAACCTCCAGATTTTTGCAAATTTTGTCAAAAGATTCAAATGAAGTCCAAAAATTATGAAATTTTGCAGAGATGAACTTTGGACTAATTAGAAGGTATTGCAAAAAGAATTTTCTTAAAAACAATTTTATTTCAAAAGATATGGCAATTTGCGCTTTGAGGCATAAAAGGAAATTGATTTTCACAAAAAGCCTCAAAATGCACTTCGGTTTGGATTTCATGCAATTTAATATTTCATGGCTTAGATTGGTGTATCAAGATTGTTTCTAGCCAAGATTTGATATGAAATTCAACTTGAATACCAACATTTGAGCTATATGCTTAAATAGGCCTTTTTGGATCAAATCAAATCGTTTTTGAGCCGAATTAGGTTTCAACATAATATTTTCATTTTGAAAGCTTGTAACTCCTTTGAAATACATACTAGAATACTTTTATAAAGCTTTTCATAAATTTGGGCCTTTTAAATATGATTTTTGACTTTTGACCTAAATAGTCCAAATTGAAGAAGCAAAAGTCAAATTCAATTAGCACAAAAATTCAAATGAAGCATGAGGTAAGATATATGGATTTGAATTATGTGTATGAGTCTAAAATGCCATTTTGAATCACAATTCTACACAAGAATGGATCCAAATGGAGAAACTCACAAAGTGCAATAGTATGACCATTATGGGTCAATTATAATTTTTCGGTGAGTTTCAAAAACAAATATCTTTTGACAAGTTGGTCTTTTGAAAATCTTTTGAACACGAAAGTTGTTGAGAATGACCAACTCTAGGATTTTTGTTTTGGAAATACTTTCAAAATCCTTTTACTTTTAATTCTATGAAAATTATAAGTTTAAATCAAAATCAAGATACTAGTAACTAGTTTTTGGAGTTAAAACTCATTTTCCTTTTAAAATAGATTTTGTGAAGCTAAAACCTTTGAAAGACATTTCAAAATCATTTGTATACATTTTGCAACTAGTTTTTCACAAGTTTACTAATAGTATACAAAATTTTGAATTTTGGCTAAATGGTTGATTTTGAAAATATATATATATATATGCACTTATATTAATATGGGCACGCAGCGTAGGAATGTGATACACATGGATATGAATTAACACTCCCCCTAAATGTGCCACTTCATAACTTGCTCAAGGTTTGCAATAAGAGAATAGATAAGAGGCGAGAGCAAGTGGTCATAACAAGTAGTCTAAATTGATTCTAACATGAATATTACAATATAACCTACACAAGGCTATAAGACATAATAGTAATCAATTTAAATACTTGTTACCGAGATGGCATTGGCTCATGATGGACTTGATAATCTTCTTGCTTGACACCACTTGTAGACGAATGTAATCCTTCTTCTCTTGATGTGCAAGCGTCCAATCCATCTCTTTGTTGCCTAAAATTCTTTTAGGCGATCTTTGTACCCAATCCTTGTTGGGTCCGACAATGTTAGTCACAATTGATTTAGGAACCCAAATGGTCCTAATTTTAGCATTTTTAAATTGACTAACATTACTAGAAATAGTTTTTGAGAATTATTTCTCCTAGGCAAAGTATTTGTATTTTTATGGAAGGGCATAGGAGGACATTGATATTTTGCAAAACCATTTCTAGTTTGATCTCTTCTAAGCATATGATAATTGAAATTATGAAATGGCTTAGAGGATCTAGCAAATCTAGCAAATGCTTTGCTATTGTTATTTCTCCTAAGCAATTGGTTTGAATTATATTGAGTTGGCTTAGGAGTTCTAACAACTTTAGCAAATCCATTTCTAGATTTACTCTTCCTATGCATATGAATATCATTTTGAGCCGGCATAGGGGACTTGACAAACTTGGCAAACACATTGCCATTCTTGTCCTTCCTAAGCAAATAATTGTCATTAACAAGAGTAGGCTTAGGAGTTGTACCTTTGGGACAATCCTTACCGAAATGTCCCTTTTCCCGGCAATTGAAACACGTTACACCGTTTGGTCCTCTCTTGACCTTCTTATTGTGCTCAACGCCGGTATGCCTCATGGTTGATGCTTGTGGCTTGTCATCCACTTTGTTAGGGCACAGGGAGGCGAAGTGGCCCTTCTTGTTGCAAGCAAAGCACTTGATGATCTTCGAGTGACGTGCGTTGTGCCTTGTCTTGCTATTCTCCCTCTTGGAGATGTAGCCGAGTCCACGCTTGTCTTGAGGCGCCCTTGGCTTGCTCAAGATTTCATCGAGGACGGCTTTTCCTTTGACGCATCTTTTCAAGTCATTTTCCAACCGAATGACTTGAGCCTTGAGCTCTTTGTTTTCCTCTACAATATTAACATCTAAACACATAGAGGAACTAGCAATTTTATTAGAGCAATAGGGCAAATCATCGCTAGTCATGGATATGCATTTATTAGATGAATTGTTTATAATCGAATTGAATGAGGCAATTCATCATCTAGATTACATTGAATAGCACTATCCATACTAGCTTTAGTGAATTCCTTGAAAAGGAGCTTTTCATGATTTTCTTTTAGAACATCATATTCATTTTGAAGTGATTCATGTTCTAATTTTAAAATCTTGTATTTCTTTTTCTCCTTTCCAAGAAATTCATTGAGCTCCTCTAGCATATTCATTAAATCATCATAAGAGGGCTCTTCTTCATCATCGCTTACCTCATTCTTACCTTTCGCCATGAAGCAACGAATTTTTGATGGAATTGAGAATTCGTCGTCGCTTGAGGCGGAGGTTGAGGTTGACGGAGTTGTCGGTTCATCAATTGATGTTGACGTTGAAGGTTCATCAACCGACTTTTCTCCCTCAATGCAATCCTCATTTGATGTGGATACTTCATATAATTCTTGAAGCTTGATCCACATTTCATGAGCGCTCTTGAGGTTGCAAATGAGATTGAAAATATCTACGCTCACAACGCTAAATAAAACGTTAATAGCTTGAGCGTCGAGATGTAGACATTTCTCCTCTCCTTTAGTTGGAGCAATTTCATTTAGTGGAGAAGAAATGCCGACATCTACGATCCACCATATTTGTGGGCTCATGGATTTAAAATGATTAATCATAAATAATTTCCATGAAGCATAATTTGAGCCATCAAATATATATGAATCGGTGGAGTGCACTAATCCGCTAGGCGCCATCCTTTTACTCTCTAGGCGGTTAAGCCTAAAATGAGAGTGACCGTGGCTCGATACCACTTGTAGGGTCGAGGATGCGCCTAGAGGGGGTGAATAGGCGCTTATAAAATTCGATCTCTTGCTAAACAATTAGCTAATCAACCCTAAGTCAAAACCTAATCAATTTATATGCGAAGCGATAATCTAGGTTTTGACAATTAAAGCCTAAATAAACTAAGCTCACTATGTGCACTAACTTAATTATGTCTCTAAGCTAGAATTGCTAAATTGAACTAATCAATAATACTAAGCAATTCTACAATCAAGCAATCATGAATATATCAACAATGTAAATACTTGAATGTAAATGAGACAAGAGACAAACGACGTTTTTCGTGGTGTTCGGAGACTTGCTTGTCTCCCCTAGTCCACGTTGAGGCAAGCCCGACGACTCGGACCGGCCCCGCCGAGCACCCGCCTCTTTCCACTAGTGTGGTTTTCACGCTCATGGCAGAGGCTCAACCCGAACCTTCACAAACTTGGGGCTTCTCACACCTCGAGAGCTCCGCGCCAAGACGACGCCCACGCCGTCTAGGAGTCGGCAACCTCCAAGAGTAACAAGCCGCTCCTCCGCTTGAACCTCACCGAGCACAACAAATCGCGCCTCGGTGATCACCAAGTGCAACACATGCACAAGGCCTCCTCAAGTGCAACACATGCACAAGAGGTACCCAAACCACTTCCTAATTGCAACGAATGCAATTAGTCTCACTCTTAGCTCAAGAATCAAATGGGGAAGAGCAACACATGCACTTCACTCCCACAACCTCAAAACACAGCAACCACAACATCAACAACAAGCCCCAACCCCCCAAGGGGGTATTTATAGCCTCCACCAAAGAAACTAGCCGTTGGGGCAAGCGGCGAAAAAAAAAACGCGGTCCGACCGACCTCATCCGGTCCGCCGGACCCCGCGACCAACGGTCGGAAAAACAACCGTTCTTGGCGAATGCATCTGCCGGTCCGATCGCTCTCCGGCCGGTCACATCGCCTCCGGTCCGACCAGCAGACGATCGGTCCAACCGCACAACAAAGACCAGTATAAACCCAAAAACCACCTCTCTGGAATTTACATCGTCGCGAGGCGGTCGCCTGACCGATCACAAACCCTAGGGCTTGGTCAAGATCAAGACGTCTGGTCGCAGACTTACCAGACAAATGCAATAACGCATAACCCTAGGGCGGTGTGACCGCACCAGGCCGGTCACACCGCCTCTTCACCCGGTTGCACCGCCAAAAAAAACAAAACCAAAACCCAAGTCCGGCCCAACCGCCCAACAAATGGTCACACCACTCAACCATTGGTCACACCGCAATTAGGGTTAGCACACCATGGCGGTTGCACCACATGACAATTGGTCACACCACTCATGGGGTGGTCCAACCACTCAAAACCCTAATGTTGGTCACACCACTCATGGAGTGGTCCAACCACTCAAAACCCTAATGTTGGTCACACCACTCATGGGGTGGTCCAACCACTCAAAACCAGATTTTCGCGCAAACTCATTTCCAAAACTCCAAGCACAATTCTTTGAGCTTCTAGATGATCAACACATGATCATACACCCGTGCAAAACACATTTGCACCAATTTAGCTCATGCTCAAAGAATTCAACCAATTCGCGAAAACACATATTTCACAAATCAAACATGAACTTACGCTGCTCAACCCTCTAGCCATGTAAGGATCAACACATGATCCCGACACTTTGCAAAACACATTTGCAAATGCCAACACATGCTCTAGGATCAAACGATAACTCCAACGCTCATTTGCAAAACACATTTGCACAACCGCAACTAAATCCAAATGACGAAAACACATTCCGCCAACAACTCAAGATCTATTTGCAAAACGATACAAATCAAACTTAAGTTTATGAGATTAATCCCCTAGCCATGTGAAGGTCAACACAAGACCCGGTCAACTTGCCAACACCCGTTGCAAGCCCCACTCACATGCTCTCGGGATTCCGGACTCATAAACCTCAGTCTATTCGCACAACGAACTTGCAAATAACACGATAAACACCATTTCATGCTTGAGCACTACTCTTTGCAACACATGCAAAAGTCTAGCTTCAAGCAACATCAATTCACGATGCATGAACTCTCTAATTGCAACACATGCAATTCTCTAGATCCATGCAACACCAAAACCAACTCCACATCAAAACCAAATCAACCGTATGAGCTCTTTACTCGCAACACATGCAAGCCTCTAGCTCCATACAAACACACAAACATCAAATCATGCTTGAGCTCTCCTTTTGCAACACATGCAAAACTTAGCTCCAAGCAAACTCACGGTTTTAGAAAGATTTATTTGAACCAAAACGTGAAGCTTCAACTAATGCAACACATGCAAAAGTGAACTCCACAGAAGAGCCAACGATTAGCTTATCCTATTTGCAACACATGCAAATCAAAGCATTATCTGAAAACCAAATGCATATACTCTTTCATCTTTGCAACACATGCAAATCCGAGCATAATGCAAAACAACCAAGCATAAGTCTTAACACATTCGCAACACATGCCAAATGGTTAACCCATATGCAAAAACCAAATCAACATAAGATTTGAGCTTTGAGTGAACGCGATTGAGATCACCAACACATGATGAAGCTCAAGCGAAAGAGGCAACCCTCTTAATAGAACGGCGGTAAAACCTTAGACACAAAGATTACAAAAGTCCTTAGCCTATCTAGTTATACCTTTCGCACAAGACAAGCAATCCCTTTGGGGTCTTTATAATCATCGCATATTTGCTCCCCGGGATATCAACTTGACTTCATTTCTTGGGATCCATTCTTGATGCCCATCAACTCATGACGCCGTCCTTGTCCCGTTCTCATCCATCTTTGGACCTAACTCAAACATAACTCATGAAACTTGTTAGTCCAAGATGCATGGTTGTCTCAATCATCTCTTGCACTCCATTAACACATAATGGATGCCTTTAGATCAATTGAGCACAACCCTAAATCAATTGAAATGATTTAAGTATGTCTTAAGTACAATAATGCAACTCATGCCTTATCATACTTAAGAACTATTCATTTGTCCTTTCTTAATCACGAAACACCATCAACACATGATGAAGTGTTCTCTAATGATTAACACGACAAATGAACTCAATTTAAATTATCATTTAAATTGATTCTTCAAGTTAGAGTGTGAACTCCCCCTAAATATGTGCATCCATGTATTATATGGATTGGGAAACATGATGCACATTGTGGTTAAGTTAACGGGGATATCCATACTTTAACTTGACTCCAAAGTACGCAAATAATACTACGATGAATGCGCATACATACCTTGGGTTTTCCATTTTTCAATGCGATGAGACTAACCAAAGATATTCTAAATAAACAAGTTAGTCTCGATACAAGATTTGTCATTAATAATAATATCGCATTAGGGGATAATCTTAATACGAGATTTGTCATTAACAATAGATTAGATTTGTCATTAACACCAAAACCACAACTAATGATGGTTGAACTTACACGTAGCAAAATGGTCCAAACGGAGTGATGAATGAAGTCCTGATGCAATCTTCCTCCTTTAGCCTAATCTGTGATATCTGAGTAGGCATCCGAGCTAAGGAGTTCGCGTACCGTGGAATCTACCACTTGGTCATCTGAGGCAACCCGAAAGGATCTTTCGGCGAGCCTTGTTGAGATCGGTATAATCAACGCACATGCGCCCGACTTTTATTCTTTTGCGAACAAGCCTTTGGGTTCGCCGGTCGGTCGAGATGGTACACTTCTTTTATAAAGCTGCTGCTCTTGACCGTGATTTCCTCCTTGATGGCCTCCTTCTGTCTTGAGCGAACCTTCGGAGCCGCTGCTTGATGGGTTTGGCCTTTTCGTCAACGTTCAAGGAGTGCTCGATCACCTCCCTGGGAACGCCGGGCATGTCGGATGGTTTCCACGCGAAGATGTCCCGGTTGGTCCGAAGAAAGGTGACGAGCGCGCCTTCCTATTTGGTGGTGAGGCATGTCCCGATCAAAGCTGTCTGGTTGGAGTTGGATGGATCGAGGATTACCTTCTTGGTTCCTCATCGGGCTTCAAGCTTGTCTTGGCACGCTTCTTGGTCGATACTTCTCCTTCATCTTCTTGATATGCGATGCTTCTGGGATCTTCTTTCGCGTCGTCTGTTATCTCTTGAGCTTGACCATCTCGCGACTTTCTTTGTCGCAGATTTAACGATCGCTTGACATCGCCATGTCTGAGATTACACCCTCGTACTGGCATTTTTAGGACGAGGTAGGTATAATGTGGCACGACCATGAATCGGCGCCAAGGCCTTCCTGAATGGCGTGATATGCCGTCTGGAAGTCGGCTACCTCGAAGTTAAGGTACTCGTCTCGAAATTCTCCTTGGTTCCAAAGCGTGGTGGTAAAGTGATTTGGCCGAGTGGGACGGAAGAAGTTCCGGGAATTACCCCGTGGAAGGGTGATGAACCACGCTTCAACTCAGAGCGAGGAATCTTCATTTCGTCGAAAGTCTTGGAGAAGAGTACATTGAGTCCGCTTCCTCCGTCGACCAGCACCTTCTTGAGCTTGACGTTGCGAACCACCGGGTCCAATACCAGCGGAAATCTTCCGGGGTACGGGATGTGATCCGGATGGTGCGAGCGGCTAAAGGTTATGGGAATCTCGGACCATTTGAGGTCTCGGGTCTTCTTTGGCATGATGGCGTTAGCGCCCTTTCCGTGAGCTTTTTCGCTTTGACTCATAGGCCATTGAACCCCGTAGATGTAATTGAGTTCCGTTCCATCTTTTGATATTCTCCTTCGTCATCTTGAGGGGATCTTGTCTCTTCTTCTCTTCTTCCTTTGCTTCGCCTTTGGCGAGTCGCCTCTGGACTCTCTGGCGAACCTCCTCGAGTGAAACAATCCTTCGCAAACATGTTTACTATTTGGGTGAAAGGGCGATTGCCTCCATCATCGTGTCGTAGTTGTCGGTTCGTGGACGCGTTGTCGGCCTTGCTCATCGCCGCCACTATCTCTTCAAAGCTTCCGATTTCTATCACGTTGTCTTGATGACTCGGCGTAGTCCTTCTTGTCCTTCCGTCATGGCGCGATCATCCTGCCGTTCGGCCAAAGCATCCGAGCCGTTAGATAACGATCCGCCACTCGAACATCTCTCTTACGGTGGAGGTGGTTTTGGGACATCTTCTTGATTAGGTCGGGATCATTGGCGCCCTTTTGGAATCTTTGCAATAACCGCCGCTCGAGATATCCCCGATTGTGTTCTTCTTCGCATGAAGCGCGGATGAATTCTCGGGCGTCTCGTTCTTCTTCTAGCTAAGTTGGTATAGGTCCCCTTGTGTTCGGGTTGCTCGTAAGTGCCCTGAAAATTGGTGATGAAATGCTCACGAGTTCCTCGAGAATCTATGGAATTCGCGGAGTCCGTGAGCCATGCTTGAGCCAAGAGGTGAGCATGACCGGGAGATAATTAGCCATCACATTGTGATTCCCCCCAGCGGCCATGATCGCAAGGGAGTAAACTTGGAGCCAAGCTTCCGAATCTCTTTCTCCGTCAAATTTGGTGATGCTTTTTGGGTTGAATCCTTCGGGCCAAACCACTCGGCGAAGGCGAGGAGTGAAAGCCCGGATGCCCTCAATAGGGCCATTGCCTCGTCTTTGCGGCGAACGTCGGTGAGGAGACCTGGCTCGGTGACCTTCACTTTCTCCTTCGTCGTGGTAGCGGAGGTTTCGGCGGTCTTCTCGGTCGTCGTGGCCAATGCCAAAGCGTTCATGGTCATCTCTGCGCCTGCGGCGCTCTTCATCTTCGCTGTCACGTCTTCTGGCGTTCAAATCTGCACGAAGGTCGGCGATCTTTGTCCGAAGCGTCCTCTCTCGTCGAAGCTCCCTTTGTGGCGGCTGCGGCCGATATCGCTTCGGCTGCAAGTAGACAAGGCGAGAACGAGATGGCTCCTTTTCTCTTGGCGCCTCTTGGTGCTGCTGAATTGCCGCCGCCGCAACCATAGCCTGAACTTGGGCTACGATCGGAGCGGCCGGGCTATCCGGTCCGAGCAATGGTCCCAAGGTGTCGAGAAGCGTTTTGGAGGCAACAATGTTCTGCTGAGGAGTATGGAAAACCGATTGGTTCCCCACCTTCGTTTGCAAGATCTCTTCATTCACGCTACGGCCTCTGTTCTGGAGGAGTCTTGCATGATTTTCTTGATGGTGATGGTTCTCCTTCGTAGCATTTGCCGCGTCCTTTTGCGGAGGGTCCGTTTCGATCACAAAAACGCTGTGAAAGCTTGGGGAATTTCCTACCTCATCCTCTGAATCGGAGGTGCAGGAAGATGAAGCGTACTGACCTGTGAATCCGAGTGGTTTTCTTGCATATTCGACCACTCGGGGCTCGCTATTAGCTTGATCCCGGCTCGAGGCGAGATCGGGCCCTTGGCTTTTCTTGCCCAGGACGAGATGGCCATACCTGCTCCCGATCCGAGTGGTTGGCCGGCTAAGAGAACCTCAAAATTGGCTCCAGATCGGAGCTGATCCGAATCCGAGAAGGAAAGATGACCAAAGTCGTCGGCGACGAAATCGAGCTTCCGGCGAAATACGGCCGTGCGAAGGTGGCCATGCTTCAAGATTGCCATCGAGCTTGTCTGCGATTGATCCTAGCGCACCCCTACAGCGCGCGCTAACCGCCGACGCGTTTGTTACGACAATAATGAAAAGGGGCTACGCTGGCTGGACCCAAACTTCGATGGTAACACAAGAACACCCGATGTATCTGAGTTCGGGCTCTCGCGATGGAGATAATACCCTAGTCCTGTGCTTTGGAATTATATGTGGCTAGCTAATAGCTGATGAGATATTGTGTGTTTAGGGTGCCCCGCCCCCTCCCTTTATATAGTAGAGAAGGGCGGTTACAATATTGAGTCCTACTCGGATACAAGTAGGGATTTCTATCTCGAACCCGTATTGGTTTGGATTACAATCATCCCCTGCCTTGTACGACTCGGTTTCCTTAACTAAGATCTATCCTCGATTCTTCACGCTTTGCTCAAATTTCAAGCGACCCATGACCTCATCCGATCGGCATGGCCCAATTTCTCCTGGCTGGGCTTTATTGGACTGCCTGGTGGGCCCCGGGGCATATATATCCCACAGCAGCTGGCTTTCAGTCGACCATGTATACACTCGGATGGTGTCCCCGAGGAAGGTCTTTGGATGTGTCAGTTAGTGGGTCTGCCCCAACCATATTTGGGCTTATTCCCGAGCATGTGCCTTAATTCCCCGAGCATGCTCGCTCGGGCGTGCGCAGCAGTCGGTCAGGGTTGAGGTAAAATCCCGAGCATGCCCGGCAGGTCATGCTCAGTTCATAAAGAAGACGTGGTGATAATTGCGTTGCGGTTAAAGGCTATTACACCACGATCTGTATCCATCAAGTCCACAATACAGCATGGCAATAATGGTGTGTTATTCAGCTGTAGTTGCTGCAATTGCCTATAAATACTCCTTGGGTAGATCGTAGTAGGGGAGAAAAAAGAAAGCATATGCACGCATAGCAAACAACCCCTTCTGTAAGAATCTAAGCAATAGCGAGATCTCCGGACATAGGGTTGTTATCTCGATCGTGAGAGCCCGAACCAATATAAAAATTCCCTGTCTACTGTCCTTTCGAGCATAGTATCCTAAATAGTATTCTTCGGATGTAAACCCTCCACGAGAAAGGGGCCCTGGTTGATCCCTCAATCAACAAGTAAGCTCGGCGAGGAACCCATTTTCCAAACGTCGACAAAGCCTTACCGGTAAATTTCAACCGAATGAAAAATAGTTCAAAACATATTAGAAAATTTTGAATTTTTTTTGTGGATGGTCTTGATGCATCATCAATGTTTCTACAAAATTTTAGACTATGATTAAGCTTTAAGAATTTTTGAAAATTCTGAAAGTGCTACGTCCGTATAAAAGCCTCACGATCAATACATATATTTGCTTGAGCAAATAAAAAAGATTTATAATTTTTGAAACTTTTATAGAAGGGTGCTAAGGTAATACTTAAACTCTCATAAAAATTTTGAATCATGATCACAAAATTTTAGACGATGATTAAGCTTTATGAATTTTTAAAAATTATAAAAGTGCTACATCCTTATAAAAGCCTCGCGATCAATACATAGATTTGCTTGAGCAAACAAAAAAGATTTATAATTTTTGAAACTTTTATAGAAGGGTGATAAGGTAATGCTTAAGCTCTCATAAAAATTTCGAATCATGATCACACCCCAGTGAATTTATAAAATTCTTACAAGGGTATTGTACCATTTATGTTCTTTCTGTTTTTGATTTTTGAAATATAACAAATGAAGTCCAATGTTTCCATAGATTTGATTGAGAAAGCAAAAAAATTAAAATTTTCAAAAATTTTATAGAATGTTTTTGAGGTAATTCTTAAGCTCTCGTAAAAAAATTGGATCGTGATCACACTCAATCAAATTTATAAAATTCTGGCAAGGTTACTGTCTCAATTATGTTCATTCTATTTTTGAATTTTTCAAAAAATGAAGTTCAATTCTTTTGAAATCCTAGACTACTAAAGATGGTAACATAAATTTGTTAGAGCATAATCAAACTTGTACAATTTTATAGAAATTTGATAATGTTTTTGCCAAAATTATAAAACTTCTAAAAAATTTAGTTTTTTAATAAATTTTCATGGAAGATGACATTCTTAATGGTTATTAAGCCAAATCCGGTAAAAAAAGTCAAATTTTGGTAAAATTTTTTGAGATTTCTGTGAGATTTGCCGAAATCTCACCAAATTTCTAAAATTATTGTAGCATTTTGAAAAAAAATTCAATTTTTTTATCCAGGTGGGTTTTTGAATCTCATCCCTTGCCGAAATACGGGATTTTGCAAAATTTCGCTTGGATTTGTAGCCCTATTGAGGAGTTGATATTGCGATGTTCAAACGAGCCAAGGACGAATAGAAATTGGGCAAATCCTTATATGCTCTAAAAGTTTAGCTCATCATTTGTACGCTACTCATTGTCTCACTAATGTATGGATGGATCCTGACTTCACAATTCAATGACATATTCATGGATTTTTGTAAATTCCAGTGGCATATAAGGAATTAATCCACTAGAAATACAACATTGCCTATAAAATTATCATAAATAAAAGAATTTGTATATTTGTGACTGTTTGCTGACAAACAAAGATTTCAATTCATGAATAAGAATTACTAGCCATGTGCCCATGCGTTACAATGAAAACTCAATTTGCGATAAAAAAATTATTTGCAAAGAGCACTAACCTTATTTGAATAACAATGTTCACTCTGAATGTGCAATGGTTAAATGTTTAAATCAATTCATCAAAGCATACAAATTCCAAGCACATGTTCACAAACTCGAGCTTAAGATTATCTTTAATTTCACAAACTTAAATAATAACATCACATCACTTGGGATTGTAAATTTGTAACGCTATAATTCGAGATCGATCGATCGACTGAGAGAGAATCACCTGCTACCCCATGGACGCAAAAGCGTTGAAGAGGTAGATGTCATCCGTATGTGGTTGCCACCATCAGCGGCGTGCGTGGCTCATACGCCTTGCTCCAGCCATACCATAACCCCACCCCATCAACCAACTCCACCGCCTTCCTCCGCGAGTGCCTCCCTCAACCTATTAACATTATCCACCACGACAAGCTCCAGCAGCGCCGCCAGTCTATCTCGTTGTCCACCACTAGCAACCTGCCCATGCGTCGCATCGACGAGATCAGAAAGGTCGCCCATTATCTCCGCTCAACAGATTAGCTCAACACATCTACAGGAGAGGCAAGAAGCTGTAACATCCCAGATTTTCAGTTGTTTCAAAAATTATTTTTAAATTAATTAAATTCAAAATTTGGATTTTCCTCAGTGTTATAATTAACCTGGCATCCATATCCATCCAAAATTGAAGTTCAATTCTTGATCGTCCGCAAAGTCAAATTTCAATTCCGGTCCATATTCAAAACTTCACCCGAGTTCCAAAAGGCTCCAAAAATCATGAAATCTATTAAAATGGATTGCAAATATTCTATAATGATTTTGGAAATTTTTCCAAGATTTATAGAATCACTCTGGTATTTTATCTCTCGCGCTTTCATCCAATCTATTTTATTTGTCCCGAAATAATCTAAATTTAAAAATTTATCCAAAATTAGTGAAACTATATTTATTAGGTTCTATTTTATTCCTTAGGATTTTTAGAATTTTTTCTGGAATTTTTAGACCTCGTTTGCTATTTTATCTTGCACGCTTTAGGAGATACACTGTTCATCTTCTTCGTTGGAATGCGCTGCTCGTCTCTCTCCGTTCCAGTAGCTGAACATTTTTAGGCCAATCTTCAAACATTCATATCTTTCATTATACAGCACCAAATCGCGTGAAATCTGAAGCGTTACGACGGCGTCATAATGGAGATTGATTATCCTACTGTTGCTCATCCCGAAATCAAGCGAAACGGCCGCTGCAATCAATTCTTTGCCGTTTCTTGTTTTAGCCATAACTCTTCCGTTTCTTTGTCTCTTCGCGTGCCCGAGTACTTCATTTGTTCGTTTTGACGACCCCGTCGCAGTGCTTCTGTTACTTCCTCGTTCCATCATCGTTTCGGCCTCCGATTTTGAGCAAGAACCTGCAGCCAACGTCCGTCGTCGACGCCGTCGAGCCATCTTGCATTCCGGTGAGCTAAACCATGCACCAACCATTTCATTCCATGTCTTTTAGCCTGTAGATCAAAAGCCCTCAATCTTATTCTAAATTCGTTGCAGTTTCGGTCTCCGATTTGACGATTGTTCGTCGTCGACCGTTTCGCCGTTCATCGTCGATTCCTCGCAAATTGGAAACCTCCAGTCCAATTCCTTGCATCCATATACTTCCCCTATTATGCTCTATCAATTTCACTCTATGATTTTGCAAAATTTCACGAATTAGAGATTTCCCCAAAAATTCTTGCTTTCCTGTTCCTGCGCATCACCATGGCTGCCAATCAGAGCTTGTGCCGCCGCCGCAGGAGACCTTCCCGGCCACCTCTAGCGTGCGCCTCCCCTCCGGCCATCCTCACCGCACTCCTCCCCGCCCTCGCCGGCCGCCGCCTCGCCGCCGTTCGCCGTTTCCGCGCACGCCCGTCCGCGCCGGCCATGGCCGCCGTGGGCACGTCGTCTCAGCCACTCCCGCCGGTCACCGAGCCTTCCATCATTCTCCCCGAGCGCCGCCGGTCCTCATGCATCCCTCCGCCGGCCGCCTTTGCTGTTCCTTCGCCGGCGCGCCGTCCAGCCCCACCGCCGTTGCTTGCTTGTGCTGCGCGCGCCACAGCCAGCCACGCCGCTCCTTGCCGCCGTGCGCCCCCATCTCCCCATCGCGTCGCCGTTCCAATTTGCTGTCCGTTGTAGCCCGCCTGGTCTCCAATCGCCGGCGCCATGTGAGGATTGGAGCTCTTCTGTTCTTCAATGGAGGAGACACAGGTTGAAGAAAGGTTTGGGGGATGACAGCCGGGTCCCACTAGTCATACAATCAACAGAGCTCAGAACGTTCAGCCAAAAGAAAGATTCCAAGAATATTCTTTCGTTTTTGATTTTCCAATCTGTGCAAACTTCAAACATTTTTATCTTTGTCATCCGAACTCCGAATCAAGTGATTCAAATTGCTAAATTCATATAAAATCATCCTCTATCTGTCAGTATTTTTATTATAATTTTTAGTTTCTGTTTAATTTATTTTATTCTTTTTTTTTAGGCACTGCAGTTTTGCGCGTAGTCGATTTAAATTGCCGTGAGTCGCCGACGAAGGAGAAGAGCTTCAGTGCAGCGCATCGCATCTAAATCAACGAAGGCAAGTCTCCTTGACGCACATTGATCCTATGGTTTGCAAATGTTTTACAAAAGTTTTACAACATGCATTGCTATTTATATAAAGATGATGTTAAATATAGGTTGGTAGTTAATCCGAATTGATAATACCTCCTTGATGTTGAAATCCATGTTTAATTGTAACCCTAGGTTGCTGTGATATATCGTGATCATATTAGGTTGTGATATATTTTGTTTAGTCGTTAGATGAGCTTAGTTGCGGAATTGATTAAAATACCTATGAATGGGTTGCTTTGAAAATGTTGTTGAAATATGTTTTATTGAAAGCTGTAGCAAAGTTCTTGCTGCTGTGATTGCAAAATAAAAGAAATAAAAATGGTTTAGATTGGGCGGAATGGTTTGTCGGGTGGGTGCAGATAGAAACCTTGGTTACGGTTTGTGAAAGCCGCCTAATCGATTTAAGGATCGACGCTTATGATTTGCCCATTCTAAGCATTATCGTGCAACCACATGTCAAATGGGCTCGACTGGTGAATAACTTGTAGAAACCTAGCTTAGACTCACCGGTGGTGGAATGTGGGTGCCGAAAGAGGCAAGTCGTACTTCCCACATGGCGCAAGAGGGCTTCTATCTTTGGCGAGATAGAACCCTAATAGCGGTGAAACCTCAGCGGGTGAGTCGGGTTAGGCGTATACATTGTAAAGGCCTTGTCATGATCTCTCTGCCGACACACCAAAGGAAGTGTGTTCATAGCGCTTGGCATTAAAGAGATGATCATGTCTTATGGGTAAAGCTGTACACCTCTGCAGAGTTAGAACTATTCGAATAGCCGTGCCTACGGTCAAAGGCAAAGCGAAGAATGCTTTCATACTGGTAGACTTGGTTTTGGTTTTAAAAATAACTGATGTTTTGTTTTGGGATACGGGAGTGGATAGAACTCATGGATATATATATATGGCGGATTGAGCCAATGAGGTAGATGGAACCTGTTTTGATCATGACAGATAGAGTCATGAGTTGGTTTACCTTAATCTTTTAAACTGAGCGGATAGAGCCTTTATACTAGTGATGGTAGATAGAACCTTCACTAGAATATTAAATAATTCAATTGTTAAAATAAATGTTAAAATGTGCATTGTGAAAATTATTATTATGTATGGTTTGATAAAACTTGGCTTTATGCAAAAGAACCCTATATGCTTCCTTTGTTCAAGCCATGCATTTAGTTACTTGCATTAAGTTTTGAGACTTGCAGTATGTTGCATACTCACCCTCGCGTTTCATTAGGGTCGCTTATTCCATAAAGCGAGATGATGGGAGAAGCGGTGCCCAAGAGCTGCGATCCACCGATTCGACATTTGTGGAGAGGTCTATGAAGAGGATGATGACTCGATCTTCTAGGGAGCGTTCGATCGTTTGCTGTGGTGTTTTATGGGTTTTATCATTTTGTTATTTGTTTCATTCTTTGTGAACTCAGTCATGTGATCGGTGATGTAATAAATAGTCATGTGGTGGTGTTTTACATTTATGTTATTACTTCGTTATGTTCGTTATGATTATCATCGCTTCCTTGTGTGTACTAGCAACCGATCGGGACTAGTATGTAAATACACAGGAGATTCCGGATGGTAAATCTGGGGTCTCACAGAAGCGGTGGGGTTATATAGATTCAACAACTGAGATATCTGTGGAATCCAAATTAAGAAATTATCGAATAAGGAAGGCAACAAAAGGAAAAGAGACAAGAAGAGACCCAACTCCATGAATCGAAGCTCTGCTTCTTTCGAAAGGGAATCAATCAATCCAATTCGAAAAGCACCGGGAGCAATCGTTGCCGATTCGAATGCCAGATCAATAGGAGAAAGGAAAGTAATAAATGAGTCATGCATATTCATTTACCTTCCGTGACGGATTGATCCAATCTACCGGGGTAGCCACTGCCCGCTTCCCACTCAGCCACGTGGGTGCGCACACGTGTTGGGGTGAGAGTGGAAAACGGACATACCACCACCAACTCCCAATTAGAATTAGTAGAGATAGAGATAACAAACTTATCTAATCACGTCATGCCGTGCACATGCTGCTGGCCGGCTGGAATTAAGTCCATACGTGATTAGATAAAAAAAGATGATCTTATCTACACATGCAAGTAAATATTTAATGGAAATGATGCATACGGCAACTCAAAGGCACATGGTAACTTAGAAGCTATATGCGTACAGTATATGGAAAAAGAATCAGCTGTGCAGTATTTGAAAATAGAATCGGTTGATTGAGATAAGAGTCTAATACGCCGCAGATCACGCATGCATACATATCCAACAGAATTAAAACTTTCTCCGTTCGTCAATGTATAGAAGATCGGGATAATGATGGTTTTATGGGTATGTCCCAGGGGGAGGGAAGAACAGACCACTGCCACCAACTCGTAATTAGAAATAGTAGAGAAAAGTACATAAGAATATAAACATATAGTTCAAAGTCTATAAAAAGAGCCAGATTGGAACTTAACTACCCCTTGCCCTCCCACTGAACCCTTCTTTCTATACAAAAAAAGGAAGAGCACACCAAAACAAAAAGGAATCAAGAAAAAACTCCATAATTTACTATCTCCTCCGCAACTTACTGTCTCCTTCTCTATTTAGTGATCTTTCTTGCTATAGACTTGTGTGTAGTAAGAGCTATCTATTTATCTTCGTAATTCTATAAGCAATATGAAAAAAATAGCTAATGGGCCTTGTAGGCCGGCATCCTTCTAATGGATTTTTGTCTTGTAAAGTGTTCACATTTTGCCTCATTAAAAAACTTCAAATGAGAAAACCCAATGGGACAAAACTTAAATAAAGGAGAAAAAGTACACATATTCATGCAACGATGAACATATATAAACATCATATATCTCCTCTCAATAGAACAACTCATTGTGTCTTCTCATACTAATACCATAAACAAGTTTCTCAAAACTTGATGTTGGCAATGCCTTGGAAAATAAATCCACAATATTTCACTTGTTTGGATTTTTGGTAGTTCTCTATTCCCATTCTTCTGTTGGTTATACGAGTAGAAATATTTAGGGAGTACATCTTTGTCATGTGCATCTTGACATAGCTACATTTCATCTGTGCAACACTAACTGCATTATCCTTTTGGAGAACTGTAGGAGTTTTATCCACTTTTACACCAAAAGACTCTTGGATATGATGAAACAGTCTTCTAATCCATATACACTCTCTAATTTCATATAGTGTACAATCTCATCATGATCCGTTGACATAGCGACAATCGATTGTTTTATGAATCCCCAAATAAATGTTGTAGAACCACATAGGAAGATATATCTGGTTTGTGACTTGGTATTGTGGGGATCGGAAATATAGTCACTATCCGAGTAAGCTGTATGTGGACCTTTATGATAATAGAGTCCAATAAAAATAGTACTTGAGAATTTCCATAATTCCATTCCAATGCCTTCTTTTAGGCTCGAAACTATATCTTGTCAAACAATTTACTGCAAATATAATATTAGGCTTGGTATATTTGACAATGTATAGCAATACTTCAGTAGCACTTAAAATAAGGGGTTTTGAGTCCTAATGTATCCTCATTCTCTCGTCTAGATCCATATGGATCTTTATCCACTTCCAAGAAAATAACTATCATGGTTGTACTTAGTGAATATAAGATTTATCAAGATAAAATATTTCCAACACTTTCTTGGTATAGTTGGCCGAATGCAGAAATATGCCTCCAAGCAAATTGTCAAGCTGCAAACTGAAGCATATTTGGTTGCACCCAAATCTTTCATCTCGAATTCCATCTTTAAGTATGAGCTTGCCTCGAGAATATCTTTGGTGCTTCCGATTATGTTCAAATCATCAACATACATAAAGATGTTGCATAATCTAGTCATGGATTTCTTTTACGAACATAAGTGAGCATGCTTTATTATTGATGTATCCTTTTTCCATTCGGAACTCACTCAATCGGTTGTACCGCATATGACCTTACTGTTTCAACCCGTATATTAACTTTTACAATGACACTACATATGCAATGATGCTCATTCTCGCACATACTTGGGATTTTCAATCATTGAATCTTCATGAAGATTTTAGAATCTAGTGACCCATACAAATATGCAGTCACAGCATCCACAAATCTTGTTTTTAAATTCATTCTTGCTACCATAGCTATAAGGTATCGGAATGTTGTGTCATCAATTACTGAAGAGTAAGTTTTATTGAAATCAATGTCAAAACACTGCGTAAGCCCTTGTGCTACTAATCTCATTTTGTATCTCACCATTTCATTATGTTCATTCCTTTTTCTTATGAACACCCAGTTGTGTCCAGCAGGAATAACATCTTAACATGTCTTGACCACAGGTCCGAACACTTTCTCTTATTAAGCAAGTTTAATTCTGTTTCTTTCCATTTATCCTAATCTTGTCTATTCTTGCATTCTGCAGCCGTCTTCAGTTCCGGATCCATTGTTTCAATATGGAAGATAATCCTTCAGATGAAGTAGCTGTTATTTGCACACATTTATTTATAAAAATATTATCCTATTTCCACATAATTTATGGTAAACTATTTGTCAAATTCAATTAGAACTTTGATTAAATCTATCAGCTCTCCACCATTTCCCAAAATGGCACTTTGAGGTTTATGTTGACCTAGTGTCAGCAGGTGTGCTTCCCCTTTACTAGTCGTATGTCCTTGTAGTCTAGCATGGGGAGCCTCCTCCTTTGATTCTGTATAGGGTGCCACCAGTTGTGTCCTCTCCTCACTCGAGGTGTAACTCCATCGAACGTTTTCTCATTCATGTTCAATTTTTAGAGTTTCTCCCCACATTCAGTACATATGTTTTCTAACATCTCCACGGCTTGAGATCCTTTGACCCAAGAGGTATCCCCTCTTCTTACTAAGAGTGGTGGAGTAAGATTTAGAACTCGGGGATACTAACTTTGGCTGAACCATCCGAATCCGATGCTTCTGCTAAGGCAATTAAGTCTTTTATCATCCTCTGATTTTGGAACGTCAAGAAAGAAAAGAACAAAAGGAAGGTTTTTCTAATACCTCTGACGAGATGGTGCACAGGCGACATCAATGACAGAGCTTGGTGGCAGTGGCCATGATGCGAAGGTGTCGATTTGGGCGGTGACGTGTGACATAGAGGCTACGCACAGCATACCTCGCCTAACAGTGAGGTCTCTGTCCAATGGAGACCGATAGCACGCGTGAAGGCAAGTGATGACGATAGTGTGTAATGAAGGTGTATGGTCGATACTTAGATGGTGTTTTCTGGTGGTGAGTATGCAAAGGCGCACAACTGGTCGGCCTGTCGGCATCAATTGGCAAAAGAATGAAGAGGCGAACCTGAACCGAACTAGGTCATCGCCCGATTGATGATGGCTACAACGCTCTGCCATGTGTGCGGAGACATACTGTTGGACAACCGGGGTAAGCCCGGACGGCATGCGTGTAGGCGTGTGCCCAGTCGACCATTGGGATGGCGATGATGAATAGTAGAATAAAAAGTAATCTACTAATTTGAAACATTACTGCTAAAATTAAAAACTTAGATCAAAGCAACGTACTAGAAAGCCTTAGCTTTAAAGCGTTATTGTACTGATAATGTGTTGTATGTTCGCGGCTGCGTTATCGACGAATGAATCTCTCAACTCGCAAGCAAGAATTAAAAGTAGACAAGAACACAAGATGTAGTCTTAGCCCTCTATCTTTATCGATCTTTCTAGCCATAGGCTTGTGGGTATAATAAAAGCCCACCGTCCCATATATATAGGCGGAGAAGGTCCTCCTTCATAGTTAAAAGAGGAGTAAACTAGCAAATACTCCTTATGGATGGACAACTCTAAGTAGCTTGTCAACAGATATTGGAGCCACGGGCAAATATAAAACAAATATTTTGCGTTAAAAAATATTTCGGACAACGATTAAGGCGGTTTATTTCAACCCTATCAATCCTAAAAACTGAAGTCGAATTTCAGGTGCATTTGAACTATTCTAGTTTGTCAGAAATTTGTCTTTTTTGTAACTTCTAGCATAGGACGAATTTGATCATGAAATTTTATATGTAGATGGGGTAAGATGAGATGTACATCCATGATTTTTTTCAGAATTTTTTGAAACTTTTTTTGGTTGGATTGCACGATGATTGCACGAGAGCTCTGATTGCACAGCAGTCGATGCCCCCTATCAATCCTAAAAACTGAAGTCGGTTCCTGGTTTCCCAAATCAACGGTCCGAATCATCCCCGATCCCGGCCAACGGCCCAGATCATCCCCCGAAGCATGTTTTATCCACGCGGCCACGCGCCCACGCCTCCCACGAACGAGAGGCATCCATTGCACCTTTTCTTCCCCAAATCTCGTCGTTGCTTCCATCTCTCGTCAAACCCTAACCGCCTCGCCCCGCGCCGCCGCCATGGACGCGATCGACGCGGAGCTTGCGCACGCGCAGGAGGAGCGCCGCAAGATGGAGGAGGCCCTCGCTGCCGGCGCACCCATGGCCGTCGCCTCCGTCACCTTCGACACCGACCTCTACGGTGGCGGCGGCTCCGACCCCAACCGCTTCGCCGGCTACGACACCTCCATCCCGGCCTCCGAGGACGACGCGCCCGAGGACGACTCCGAGCCTGTCAACCCTGCCGCCCGCCGTCTCGCGTCCTACACGGGCCACGCCGTTGCTGCCGCCGACCTCCCCCGTGCGGACGACGACGGGCTCCCCTCCAAGAAGTCCCAGCGCATCATAGACCGCGAGGATGAATACCGCCGCCGCCGTCTCGACCGCATCATCTCGCCGGAGCGCCACGACCCCTTTGCTGCGGGGGAGGCCACCCCGGATCCCTCCGTGCGGACCTATGCTGATGCCATGCGCGAGGCTGGGCTGCAGCGGGAGAAGGATCGATTGCTGCGTGAGGCCGCTCAGAGGAAAAAAGAGGAGGAGGAGAAAGTGAAGGAGAAGAAGGCTGCGCCTGAGCAGCCAGCAACGACGACGAAGCGGCGCAATAGGTGGGACCAGTCGCAAGATGGTGATGCTGCTGCTGGGGCCAAGAAGGCGAAGACTGCCTCGGACTGGGATGCCCCTGATGCAACTCCGGGGATTGGGCGCTGGGACGCCACCCCTGGACGTGTTGGAGATGCAACACCCTCGGTGAGGAGGAATAGGTGGGATGAGACACCAACTCCAGGGAGGATGGCTGATGCAGACGCAACCCCTGCAGCTGGTGGCGTTACACCCGGTGCCACACCTTCTGGGGCATGGGATGCTACTCCTAAGCTCCCTGGTGGGCTTGTCACACCGACACCCAAGAAGCAGAGATCAAGGTGGGATGAGACACCTGCAAGTATGGGGAGTGCAACACCTGGTGGTACTGGGGCTGCGACGCCTGCAGGTTATACTCCTGGTCCAACGCCATTTGGTGCGGAGAACCTTGCCACGCCCACTCCTAGCCAGATTGCTCGTGGCCCAATGACTCCAGAGCATTACCAGCTTTTGCGGTGGGAGCGGGACATTGAGGAGCGGAACAGGCCTCTCACTGATGAGGAGCTTGACACCATGTTCCCACAGGAGGGGTACAAGATTCTTGAACCTCCGGCATCGTACCAACCCATACGCACCCCAGCAAGGAAGCTTCTTGCTACTCCAACACCCCTGGGCACACCACTATATGCTATTCCTGAGGAGAATCGTGGACAACAATTTGATGTGCCCAAGGAGTTGCCTGGTGGGTTGCCACTCATGAAACCAGAGGATTACCAGTACTTTGGAACTTTGCTGAATGAGGAAGAGGAGGAGCAGTTATCGCCAGAGGAACAGAAGGAAAGGAAGATAATGAAACTCTTGCTCAAGGTAAAGAATGGCACTCCCCCACAGCGAAAAACAGCACTTCGGCAGCTCACAGACAAAGCGCGGGAATTTGGTGCTGGCCCACTGTTCAACAAGATCCTGCCCTTGCTTATGCAGCCAACACTCGAGGACCAGGAGCGGCATCTTCTGGTGAAGGTCATTGATAGGGTGCTGTATAAGCTGGATGAGCTGGTCCGTCCATTCGTGCATAAGATTCTTGTGGTTATTGAGCCACTTCTGATTGATGAAGATTACTACGCTCGTGTTGAGGGCCGGGAAATTATCTCAAATCTTAGCAAAGCAGCTGGTCTTGCTACTATGATTGCTGCCATGAGACCGGACATTGATAACATTGATGAGTATGTCAGGAATACCACTGCTAGGGCATTCAGTGTGGTGGCTTCAGCTTTGGGTATACCCGCCCTCCTGCCATTCTTAAAGGCTGTCTGTCAGAGTAAGAAGTCCTGGCAAGCTCGGCACACTGGTATCAAGATTGTTCAGCAGATCGCTATTCTCATGGGCTGCGCTGTTCTACCACACCTCAAGTCCCTAGTTGAGATCATTGAGCATGGTCTGAGTGATGAGAACCAGAAAGTGCGGACAATCACTGCTCTTTCTCTTGCTGCACTTGCTGAGGCTGCTGCACCCTATGGTATAGAAAGTTTTGATACGGTGTTGAAGCCTCTGTGGAAGGGCATCAGATCTCACCGCGGAAAGGTCCTTGCTGCCTTCTTGAAGGCCATTGGTTTCATCATCCCTCTTATGGATGCTCTATATGCCAGTTACTACACAAAGGAGGTTATGCAAGTCCTAATTAGGGAGTTCCAGTCACCAGATGAAGAGATGAAGAAGATTGTCCTGAAGGTTGTTAAACAGTGTGTCAGTACAGAGGGTGTAGAAGCTGATTATATCCGGAATGACGTCCTTCCAGAGTTCTTCCGGCACTTCTGGGTTAGGAGAATGGCTCTAGATCGTAGGAACTATAAGCAGCTTGTTGAAACAACAGTAGAGATGGCAAACAAGGTTGGAGTTGCTGATATTGTTGGGAGAATTGTCGAGGATCTGAAAGATGAAAGTGAGCCTTACAGGAGAATGGTGATGGAAACAATTGAGAAGGTGGTGGCTAACTTGGGTGCCTCAGATATTGATGCTCGTCTGGAGGAGCTGCTTATCGATGGCATCCTGTATGCTTTCCAAGAGCAGACAAGTGATGATGCCAATGTCATGCTTAATGGTTTTGGAGCTGTTGTCAATGCGCTCGGCCAGAGGGTGAAGCCTTACCTTCCTCAGATTTGTGGTACTATCAAGTGGCGGTTGAACAACAAGAGTGCAAAAGTTAGGCAGCAGGCTGCTGATCTGATCTCAAGGATAGCCATTGTGATGAAGCAGTGCCAGGAGGAGCAGCTTATGGGTCACCTTGGTGTTGTGTTGTATGAGTACCTGGGAGAGGAGTATCCTGAGGTGCTGGGTTCAATTCTTGGAGCTTTGAAAGCTATCGTGAATGTTATTGGTATGACTAAGATGACACCACCAATCAAGGATCTTCTTCCTCGGCTAACCCCCATCTTGAAGAATAGGCATGAGAAGGTCCAAGAGAACTGCATTGATCTAGTTGGTAGGATTGCTGATCGTGGAGCAGAATTTGTGCCCGCGAGGGAGTGGATGAGGATTTGTTTTGAGTTGCTGGAAATGTTGAAGGCTCACAAGAAGGGCATCAGAAGAGCCACTGTGAACACATTTGGTTATATTGCGAAGGCTATTGGACCACAGGATGTGTTGGCCACTCTGTTGAACAACTTGAAGGTGCAGGAGCGACAGAACCGTGTTTGCACTACTGTAGCAATTGCCATTGTTGCTGAAACTTGCTCGCCTTTCACAGTTTTGCCTGCCCTCATGAATGAGTACAGGGTCCCGGAGCTCAATGTCCAGAATGGTGTTTTGAAATCTCTCTCTTTCCTCTTTGAGTATATTGGTGAGATGGGCAAGGATTACATATATGCTGTGACTCCCTTGCTTGAAGATGCCCTAATGGACAGAGATCTAGTTCACCGGCAGACTGCTGCATCTGCTGTCAAGCACATGGCTCTAGGCGTTGCTGGCTTGGGTTGTGAAGATGCTCTTGTCCATTTGCTTAACTATGTCTGGCCCAACATATTTGAGACTTCTCCCCATGTCATAAATGCTGTCATGGAGGCAATTGAGGGGATGAGAGTTGCTCTAGGTGCAGCTGTGATTTTGAATTATTGCCTCCAAGGCCTTTTCCATCCAGCAAGGAAAGTACGTGAAGTATATTGGAAGATCTACAACTCACTGTATATTGGTGCGCAAGATGCACTTGTTGCTGCATATCCTGCACTGGACGATGATGGGGACAATATCTACAGCCGTCCAGAGCTAGCCATGTTTGTGTGATCAACGTGAGTCTCGCTTATTTCTTATTCCTGAACGTAATGTGTGGAATGGTTATTGAAAAATCTTCTATTAGTTATGAAATAAGTTTTTAATCTTGGATCATGCAGTTCATATTTAGTTATGGTGCTTTTTGAATCTAACAAGCAACTCTTGAATTCAACTTATTTATGATCCTTTTAGTTTGCTGCTGTGCTTTCTTCAGTTTGTACTGTTCCTCAACAAATGTCATCCTTATCCTTGCTATGCCATTATACATTGAGGCTATTATTGACCTGTTGGAATGATGTTTACTCAAAAACAAATGACAAGTTTTGGGCTTGTAGCTATTGTTGAAACATTGTTCATTATGGTATCATTTGTTTAAATGAACCTTCCTGAAATGCTATCTAGAGTAAAATGGACCAGGTTTAGGGATCGATAATAATTTGATATATTTGTTCACTAGCAGATTTGGCCTTCCTCTCTGGCCTTCCTTGCCCCTTGTCAGTGGGTCCAGCCTTGGGTCATGTTAGCGTTTGAAGAGTAGCAATTGGTGGTTAATCTGTGCTGTCATGTTCCTTTCTGCACTTGTTCTTTCTTTTTTGTTCTCTGCAAAGAACCGATCTGATATGCGAACGCATTGGCAGGCAGGATATACATGTCCATGTATCGTCATCCATATGCATGTGAAGCATGAACAGGGGGTGGTATTTGAGTATAGAGCTCGCATTCAATTATTTGGTTTCACTTCTTGTGATGTATGTTTTTATTGAAGTTGCATTTTTTGTATTTGCAGGCTTATTCCTTCTGAAGGGGGTGCCATGTTTAAGAATTTTTTTCCTGGTTTTCTGTAATGTGAAGTTGTTGTCATACTCTGATGTACTAACCATTTTGGAATTGTTTTGCTTTCCAGGTTATTTTGGTCAAGTATGCTGAAGATTTCTCTTGGATTTAAGGTCCCAGGGACAGTATCTTCCTCCACAGTCAGCATGTTTAGTCTTCTGTGTTTCCTTAGCATGATCTTATGCTTTGAAGAAAAAAAATCGCAATCCTATTATTACTGTTGTCCTTTTATGGAATATTAGGCACGGTGGCCAGTATTGTTCTCAAACTTTGTATTAGCTCGAAGTTATATGTTATCATAAGCTATCGACGCTGTGAACTCCATCTTTTGTTAGCTTCATTCACGTGCTATTACGATGTCTGGAACATGCGTATGTTTGGAACGGCTGCATAGCTTGTTCTTTATTTTTCCCCTGATTTTAGCAGCATGACACGCAGATGGCCAGATCGGAAATTTGTTATTCCTGGTTGCCACGTGTAGCTGAGTATCGTAATACGGTGTCAAAATTTTCTTTCTGGATTCCTGGTTGCTACTATGCGGAGGGTGGACATCCGGCTAACCGAATAAACTAAAGCATAATGGCATTCGCGCCAGACTCGACATATTTACGTCGCCATTAGAGTACTCGACAGGGCTGGCATCGTCGGTGGCCATCGGGCTGCCCGCCTCCATCAGCAGAGGTGACGATTCACCTGGAGACGACGGCCGGCGACGTTCCGCACGTCGACGGTGCCGGTGGGTACACCCCGTGTGACGTCGTCCCACGCCTTTGCCGCAGAGACCGAGATGGTCCGCACGAGTCGCACGGCTGCCGTCGGATTCCCGGTGGTCGGCGCAGGCACACCCGCATGCAGCGGACTCCGCCTCGTCCTCGTCATAGCCGGCGGCGGGTACCACGTGGTCACCGTCTATATCGGGGAGCAACGCTACTGCTGTGCCAAGCTATCTAATCCAACCGAACATATGTACTTGCGAGTTTTCCGGTTAGAAAATTATACACGGTGAGGGTTCAATAGTAAAATTTAAAGACATGACAATACATTATAGGACTTTTGTAGCCTAAGTAGCAATTTTAACTGTTTATCACTATTTATTTCGTTACTTATCAATTTTATCAATTTCATATCTATTTGATTTGTTTCTAATGATTACTAATTGTTGCCTTAACAAATTTTAATAGTGGAGACTAAATTTAATAAACATTTAGTTTATTACCAATTTTGGTAAGGCTCTCCTCTCGCTCGGTTCTCTAGTCGCTTGGTACAACAAGCCGTGTCGGACACGGACACGACACGCGGGACGCGACCACCAAGTCGATCCCACTTGGCCTGGCCAGTGGGTCCCACCACCGCACCTACCAAAACCAAACCAAACCAAACCCCTGCCGTGTGGTGGCGTGGGCGTGCGTAACACGGCGCCAACCAGCGTTACGCCCACGACCGATCCGCGGCATGGCTCCGACTCCGCGCGCGACTCCCCGGATCGGCCGGGACACCCCCGCGATGGCGCCGGCGCTGCTCTCCGGCGAGCGGCTCGTCGTGTTCCTCTTCGCCGCACGCGTCGCGCTTGCCGCCCCAGCCCACCTCGCCGCGCCGCTCGCGTTCCTCGCCGCGGCCGCCCTCTTCGTCGAGCTCGCCGTCGATGGGTCCGCCTGCGCCTCTTCCTCCACACTCCGCCGCTTCAAGACCAGGTCGGTGCGGCCTTATCCCCTTCTCCCTCTCCCCATGTCCATGGAATTGAACTGGGAGATGCTCGCGATTTGGTTGGCCATAGGGATTGCGCGGTGTAAGTTTGGCACTGCTCGATTCTCCGGCTCTCCTCCCCGCGACTTAGTTGTAGAGGAGCTCCCCTTAGGCCCTTAGGGCTTGTTTGGACGCTCTGGAAAAGGAACCTAGGGAAAATTTTCACTAAGAGGGATTTTGATGGTATATTGAATCCCCCTCAATCCCTGTGTCAAATTCCCCAGGGAAATTTATTCCTGACACCATTTGGAAGCCACATGGATAAAATTCCCTGACATTCAAAAACTGCATAAGACTGGCTGTATCCGTTGAATGATGTGGAGACATGCATTCATAGCTTCACAAGTAATATCCACATAGTGCGTATGAACTTAAACAATCACCGCATCAACTAATAAAAACAAAGATGCATTCAAAACACAACATGCATTCACAGCTCAGTACATGATTCCAGACATTGTATACAGGTTTTTAGAATAATTAACCCTCCTGTATCAACTAATAAAAACAAAGAAGCATTCAAAACACAAGATGCATTCACAGCTCAGTACATATAGTGTGCAGGTTAACATGACTTGACAAAGAGTACAAATTGTTTTCCAGAAATACATAGAGCTGGTAATTCAGAATGAGCAGAAGGGATAGTTGAAACTTTGGGTGAAGACTTTGAAGGAGCACCATTGAATATGTATGAGCAACTGATTATTCCAAGTGCAACTGATGGCCAGCAGGTTGTTGGGCTACCTGTATAAAATAACTGCTCATATTAGCTAGGTTATATGCATATATACTTGCATTGCATGGAAAATGCCACCAATGAAGCAAGAAACCACACTGAAAAACTTCCCAGTATGTTGCATAATTGCATGCATGAAGAATGTTATGTCTCTTCGAATCATGCACATCCTTGCGAGTTATCATCGTTTTGCTAGCTTTAGATGAGTGCATACAGTTTTGAGTTTTAGAAATTAGAAACCACATGTTGCATTGTCTGCCAATATTCACAGTTTACCAGAATCATCTGTGTCATTTTCTAAAACAATCTCAAACAGCACAACTATTATTGCAAATTGCTTCCACTAGTTTAGGTCAAATTTTCATCTACTTAAGGTACTCCAATTTAACCACTCCAATATTTTAAATGTTACATACATCCTTGGGAAGGCAAGGACCGAATAATAGAAGAAACAAATACTCAACTTTTTTAGTGAAATTGATATCCAAGTCTAATATTGAGTGTATGTAAAGCGAGGCAGATTGATTCTGAATCACTCTATTTAGCACATTATAGCCTCCATCTCTAGTGGCAGGTTTAGGTAGTGTATGTTGTACATGTACTTTGACAAGTATATATTGAAATTAGTTTGTATGGTTCCTTTCTGATCTGGGCAGGCCATCAATGAAATTCAGTGATTTTTTTACCCAAGTTTCCCTTTCTATTATGCATCTCATAACTGGTAGATGATCTTTCTGTTTCTAATTCTACCGGTATTAATCTATGAGGCTTTTCCAATTCCCCACTCAGCCAGTTCAGGAAAAAATCTTAAGCATCTATGTCCCGGTCAAGTTCAAAAACCTGATTATATTCATTTGTTACAAACAGTTGGTGCTTAGTCTAATTGCAATCTGATCACCAAACATCAAAGCAAAGCTTCAGTTCTGATGTCACTATCCAGGCATTGATCATTGGAATTTGCCCATTTCTCATTTCTACAGTATTTTGCATATTTTATAAATTATGTAATCATTAGAGTCCATGACAATATACAACACAGGATCAATTTGTAATGTAAGTAATCTGATGACTGCTTGTTTTTCGTAGTTGCTGGTACCTCTTTGAGAATCACAGAAGAACCTTCGGGTTGGAGTAAATTGAAGAGGGACGTGTTTAACTGGATGAGTGCATACAAATGTATGTAGTTTTTGCCCATCTCCTTGCAGCTGAAACATACATTTGTATTTGTCAGCAGTTGCAAAGGAAGTTTAATATTCCTTTTTTTATATTTAAATATTACATCGCATATATATATATATATATATATGTGTGTGTGTGCACGAGAGGTTGAGCTAATTAAGAGATCATGCATAAGAATATTTGGCATTACCAAATGGAGAAACTATCTGATGAAGTGCTGTTATTCTATCCCCAAGCCTCTCCTTTCTTACCTGAAATAAAATGTTGGATGAGAAGTTTAAGCAAAATAGTATTTCAAAAAAAAAGAAGAAGAAGAAGCTTAAGCAAAATATACATTCTTATGGTACTGCATGCAATGCAATAATGACTTTTCATTGTATATGATGCCGTTCTTTTCATTGTACATGTGAAAAGCCCTTTTATACAGTTCCTTGAAGAAACCCTGCAGGTATTTCCATATATGCTAGTCTAAATCAAAACACGCATGATGGCAAGGAGCCAAGAACTATAATTAGCAAAAGACAAGATCCTGCAGAGTTCATTTCTGTAATGACCACCAACGCACCATATATAAGACAATTTGCAACCTTGAATAAAAATCAACAGCAAACAACAAATCCTATTTGCAGAAACAAGCTTAGGTAAAGCATGTCAGTCATGAGCAGCATACAGTCTAGCAGGTCAATACAGAGCAATCAGGTTCACAAACAGTTACTTGCAAAACTCACAACAAAATAGCCAACAACTTCAATTGTATGACCAAGTATAATAGCAAATTCAATCGATTGAACAGACACGTAGTGCATTATGAGATCAAAGCAGCAATTCACCAATACCAATTGAAAAATAAATGCAACTGACAGATCCTATATATTTGCAAAAGTAAGCAGCAACTCAATCAACAGCTTGGTCTACACTCTAATTAACACCAAAAATTTCATTGCATGGAAGAAACACAATCTAGTCAAGTAGATAGATATTAACAAGACCTGACAAAACCAAATTGTAAGACACCACTAAACTAGTGATGAGACATACCCAAGCTGGCGGTTCCTTACTCCACCTTCTCTTGCACCTCAGCACAAATCTTCACCAATAACAACCCCCCTCCTATGCACCAGATCTATGAGAAAAAGGGGTCGATGAAACCTAGCGAGAGGAAGAGAGACTAGGAAGAGGAAGAGGACGAACTAATCGAGGAGACGCGGCGCTGGGGTAGCAGGAGATGTCATCGGAGTGGTAGGTGAAGTCACAAGGGGCGGCGATGAGAAGAGTCGTGAGGGGAGAGGCGCCGTCGTGTCATTGAGATCCTGAAAGGAGGCGACGCGGGCGGAGGCGCCGTCGTGAGAGCAGGCGATGCGGGCGGAGGCGACGCCTCGAGAGGGGAGGCGGCACTCTCGAGAGGGGGCGAGTTGGGCAACGCGACAGGGAAACCTAACCCGACCTGGGGAGGAGAGGAATCTTTCCCTGCTAAAACGGAGCGGAAAAGGCCGAAATTTCCTCGGCTCGTGGGGCTCCAAACGCGCTTTTCACCGGATCGGGAGATTTAGCCCAGTGGGTTTCCACCCCCGGGAATGGGCTGGGATCCCTGTCGGGTTTCGGGCTTCCAAACAAGCCCTTAGTGGGTGGGATGTGCAGTCTCTTTGCGGTGTTGCTAAACTACTCTATGTAGTCGGTAAATTCGAAGCTGAACCAGCTAGTGATGGTTGAATACATATTACCCCCTTCTGTGGGTTGCAGGGCTTAAGTTTTCGTGCAATTAGACGATTAGTTGGTGAATTGGAGATGATGATGGTGCAAATAAGGGCCGTATCCTCGGTCAACTTGTTGGAAAATTTAACATACAGTAGAAATGCGTTTAACTTGTGGCTTTGTAGTCGAGTAGAATGTAAAGATCCATCTTCAGTATTTTGTTGGGGAAGTTGTTTGTTTGATTGATTTTTTTTGGGGTGTTTCTTAGTTAGTTCTTGCTGCAAATTGGAAACTGGGAGGTGCTTTGGTCATACAGTCAAGTAAAATAGTGGCTTTTGTGATCTGCTATCCCAGTTGCATACTTTTTAGGCTACATTCTGTTTGAGTCGTTTAACTATTTAATTTACCGCCTTATAATAAAACTGTGGTTAGTTTTTGGTGGCTGGACACTCTTATGTGTGTTTCTGCAAAATATAAAAAATAAAAATTGTGAGATGCATAACGATGATGTATTATATGCTCCAGGCCAGGTGCTTCATCAGGCATCCTTCTTGGCGCCACTACTCTGCCTAGTGTCATGCTTTCACGGTTAATCCAACTGTCGAGGGTCTTACCGGCAGATCCTAATGGACCAGAAGGTATATTTCTATTTCATCATCTTGAACGTGTTGGCTATTGAGTGAGGACTTGTCTCTATTCTTCATCAACATTTCACAGGTCATCCATTTTGTGAAGTGTATCTGTTGTCTGCTTTCTTTGCTATTGAAATTTTCTGCAAATAGTGATGCGTACAGTTTGCTAACTACATATTGTTTCTCACGTGGACAGAATTTTCATACCTTGAAATGCAGTACTGGGCAGCATCTATTAGCTGCCTCAGTGTGCTAGCTTTCTTCCTTTGGCATCTACGGCAGTCTGCCAGCAATGGAGTTTCTAAAGCTTTGAAATACGGCTCGTTGTTGGTAGTTTTATATCTCATCGCATACTTCTTGTCCTTTCTACTGAAGACTGATGAAGGTAACATGCATGTTTTATCTGCATTCAAAGATAATTACAGGCCTTCTTTTTAAAATCTAATTCAGGTCCAACAAAACACAAGGAATTTGATAAACTAATCTAGGTTGCATTGTATTGTAGGTCTGTTGGCGATGACCAATAATGTGTATTTGCTCTGTCACGGAGTGGCTACTGTGATCTTAATCCAACATATTCTGGAGAAGTTCCCTTCATGTTCATCTTTTGGTTTGTACCTGAAGTCTAAGATGTAATTAGATCTTTATTTCTGTTTCTTTTTGTTCATATCTGATTGCATATGTTAACAGAAATTCATACATTTCTTAGATATTTTATAGATAAGTTCCCATGCATAAATACATATGCATTTTAGAAGGAATGCAATTGCCCCAACATTGTTTAGTATCTTTTGCATTTAAGTCCAGCTATTTTGTGCTGTTCTTGTTTAGCAGTGCAATCTATAAGCATATTTTTCTTTCAGCATGACTTGGAGGTTTTCCTTATTTACTTACACACTTCTGTAAATTTCAGGGGAGGCACTTTTGGTGTCAAGTGGCCTCGTTCTTTACTTTGGTGATACGCTGGCCCATACTCTTTCAAAGGTGTTGTTTATTCCTCTATATGTTTGCCAGAAAAATAGTAGAAAATCTGAATATCTGATGCTTTTTTTTCATCGCAATTGTGCTGGCAGTTGGAGTTCTCTGTATCATCAGAGGCATTCATTCACACACCTGGAACTCAAAGCGAGATAGCTACAGTTGTTCAGGTAGAGTTTATTTTGATTGTCTGGCTTGTGCTTTTTAGTGCGTTTATATTTCTTCCTTTTTATTGCAGGGGATTTTGCTTGGCCTTTTTCTACTTCCTTTGTTGTACAAAAGTTTTCTTCGAGTTTGGGTTTACTATCAAACACTGGCAAAGCGAAGAACACAAGCAGTTGAGGAATGGACTGAAAAAAGAATTGGTTCTGTTATATTTTATGTCTCATTGTTGGCGGTGTTGTTGTTCTTAGTGCCATCATGGACGCGCCTTGTTCAAGGTCTCGAAGTGCATCCATTTGTTTGGTAAGCATCACAGTTTGCCTTTCACGGAAAGAGCATAAGAACATGCCCTTCATCATCAATATATTGAATTTGACACCCTTCAATTAAATATATTTTCGGTGGATACTGATCTATTGGTTGCTTAACGGTTCATTGTTTCATAGGGTTGTTAGCTATATGTTCACGAATTCACACGAACGACTTGCTTTATGTGCATACTGGATATGTGTGATATATGCATCAATTAGAAGGTTCTACAGTATATCAAAGCAAAGCAAAATAGAGAGGATTCTTTTGCGCAAGTACTATCATCTTGTTGCTGTCCTGATTTTCTCTCCTGCCGTTATATTTCAGGTAATGTATAAATTTTCTTAATATAATTATCATCAGAACATTCAAAGTTTATTCTGGTTAATTTGTTTATGTTTTGCAGCCTGCTTTCTTGGACTTGGCATTTGGTGCAGCATTTGCAGTTTTCTTAATATTGGAGATGATTCGTGTAATAATCTTTTGGTTTTCCCATGTTCTTTCTCCCTCTCTTTCCTTTTTTCATTTCAACAATATCTAATATCCCAACTTGTGCTCGTTTCTCCCGCAAAATGTTTAACCATGCTCTTAGGTTTGGGAAGTATACCCTCTTGGGCATGCCGTGCATCAATTCATGAATGCCTTCACTGATCATCGTGATTCTGAGATTCTTATTGTGAGGTATGCTCGCATTAGCAGTCTTTTGTAGTTCTGTTTTCCAGATTTTATCGCTCCTTTTTATGTTCCATTGTAGGATAAACCTAATCTTTTATTGGTTTGGTCAGTCATTTCTCACTCTTACTGGGCTGTGCACTTCCTAAATGGATGTCATCTGGATTCAATGACCGACCACTTGCCCCTTTTGCTGGAATTCTCAGTTTGGGGATAGGTGATACCATGGTAAGTCCTATGTCCAATGTTTGGTCGGTTAATATCTCCCTACTTTTATGTGGGTTATCTGATGAATTCTCTTATTTTTACCTAGGCATCAATGATAGGGTACAAGTACGGTGTCCTAAGATGGAGCAAGACAGGAAGTGAGTTAAACTTTCATTATTGTTTGGTCCTTCCACACTTGTTCTCTGAACTCATGCTTGTCTTTCTGAATTGTTAGAGAAAACAATTGAAGGCACAGCTGCAGGCATAACTTCTGTGCTGGCAGCCTGCTCAATCCTGTTGTCACTCTTAGCATCAAGTGGATACATTCTTTCACAGGTTCGATCCCTTTCTTGCATTGAACCAACTGGAACTTTATGCTAGAACATACAAATAGTAAGCATAAATTGGTGCTAAACCATTTTTCTCATGTTGACACAGCACTGGCTATCGCTTTTGGTAGCTGTGACATTGAGCGGATTATTGGAGGCATATACGGCACAGCTCGATAATGCTTTCATACCTCTTGTATTCTATAGTCTCCTATGTCTATAAGAGTAACCTGTTGTACATCAAACTGACCTTGAGTTCTCTTTTTGATTACAAATATAGAGTGCAGTACGGTATAGCTATAGCCATTTGGTCGCCTTGGTGCTCCTCCTGCTTGCTTCAGTTGATCACATTCACTGTAGTAGTGCTGTATTTACAAGTTGAACCAAGGATTAGAACGGTGGGTTTAGGTTTAGGAAGATGAGAATTTCACTGTTCTTTAGTGAATCCTTCAGTATAGGACATCTTTGGTATGGCTGGCTGTACAGTACAGTCTATGTGAAAAGTGTCATGGAAGAAGCTGTCCCCCAGAGTTAGTTACTCTACCGGACATTGTGGTACCTGTTTCTTTCACCCCACGAACAAGAATGGCAAGGTAAATGAGACGCACTGCAGGAGCCAAGGATGGGGGATTTTTCTAGTTATTTGCAATTATCTGCTGACGGTCACAGAAGGAAGTCGCCTCAGAACGTGTACAATCAAATCCCATCAATTTTGACAATACGTAGCTTGGATATAAAAAATGGTATGAGTAAACTTGTCACGAAAAATAGTTTCATAGCTTTTTTTGTTAAAACATGATGATAAAATTTAGTAGTTGAAGTGACATCTTGTTGATTTTGGAAAGTCCAAAAATGACTTATTTTTATGACCGGAGGGAATAGTTCCCTCCCATATTTGTGTGAATTGTAACCTTCCCATATTTGTGCGAATTGTAACATGTAACAGCTTATTTTAAAGTGGTACCATTCCTTCAACCCTTTTTGGCTTTGTGTTAGGCGCAATAGTGCATCAATGTATGGATTGTATGGAATAGTGATCAGTGTAGATTATGATCGCATTGTTGTAAATTCGTTGAATTTGCCATTTTTGACTGAAATCAAAGTGATCATCCTTGAGTTAGTATCACCAATGCTACATTACCTTTATTTTGGATGGTGGATAGAGAGTATGCTGCAGCAGATGGTTAAACCATTTGTGCTCAGCTTGGCATTTGGTGGAGAGTGCACGCATAATCTCCTGGCCAAACCGTGGATTGACTTGTCTCTCCATTTGTGAATGCATGTCATTCTAGCTTTCAATTTTTGATCCTAGATACATATCATCGGGTTCACAAAAACATTGAAAACTGCTCGAAAATCGTAGTTTTCAACTGTATCGAGCCGGTTCGATATCTAAAACCGATAAGTAAACCGGGCTAATAAAAAAAATTGAAAAATTTGAAAAAATTTATGCGACGAAAAACCGGTCGATTTTTGGTCAAAACTAGTTGGTTTTCAGTCAAAATCGATTGTTTTTATGTCAAAATCGTGTGGTAAAGCCGCAATGGTCAACACCACCGATTGGTGTCGATTTTTGGTTAAAACCGACCGATTTTTTATTTTTTTTCATTTTATATAAAAAATTTGAATTATTAACCATTTGGTTTCTAACATTGAGCGATTTTCGACTCAGTATTTTCGATTTTTGAACAGTTTTTTTTAAAATCATTATCATTAACCCTACATATCATTCTATAATATGATGAACGTTGCCTTATAGGTGGACGTCACCTATCAACGACACACGCGAGACCGTGCATGGGCTAGGCTTGCCAAGTATGAAACATGGGCTCGAGATGGAATTTTGGGCTAGCTGTGCTAGATTTTGGGTTGATTTCATTTTCAGTATTTTAATTTACTTTTTCTTTTTAGAAAATACAGAAAGCTCAAAAGAGCTCAAATAAAATAGCAAATATACACAAAAATTTCCCATAAAATTTTGGAAAATGCTTCCAAGCACAAGGAACCCAAAAAATAATTTAGCAATTATTCACTTAAGCATTCATCATATTAAATTATCTTTTATTTATGAAAGTCCTATATTAAGCTTTAATTACCAAATGAAACGGTGAAAAATTTTAGAGGGCTAAACTGCTCAAAAAGATTTTCAAAGAGGTAAAATTTGGGATGTTACAAGTGACCTCACATATATTACATTCTTTTTTATACATAAAACAAACCGAACTCCTGTCAATATGCGATTTGCTCGATTATACATCTCCAATATAACTATTCTCACCTTAGTAATTATGTACTCCTTGCAATTCCACCAAGTGAATGGTTTCATGTATTAGGCGTAGAAATTCTTCATCAAACATCTCCCTCACTGAATATATGTGAAAGAAACATGGACCTAATATGCATCCATGAAAAATGCCTGATTGACTGATGACAGATACGTCTGAATTATCTTTTGCTGCCACCATTGAGCATGCACCCTTTGTTTGCTTTGAACTCTGACAGTACTTTATCATCTGACCTTTCTCATCACGTAGATATCATATACATGTGCCCTTACTCTTGCCATTCTTCTTCCTGTAGCTTGCTTTTGCCAACAACATTTATCGTAGCTAATATTTGATCACTCGAGGATGAAGATTTTGATGGCTTTTTCAAGAACTATGCCTCCAACAAATATGCAACTGCCTCATTGAAGTTGAGAGTGCTTTTCCCGACAAGTATATTCATCGCCAATTGCTCCGAAGATGGTGGTAGAGATGATACCAATATCCACATCCTTCACCACACATTGTCATATGCTGAAATTTCCTCTGTCGTCAAATTTCTCTACTTGATTCCACATTGTCCACATCGATCTTGATTTTGTGCCACTTGACGTTTTACCAACCTTCTCATAAATCTGATTTAATTTGTCTTTGCTCAGATACCACTTCTTATATGTAGTAGCCCCAGATTGAATCAAAGTTTTTGTGAGATACAACACAAGTGTGCATAGTCTCAGGAACAAGGGCGATGAATCTCGTAGATAGAAAAGATTTGGCGAAGTCGACTTCAAATTTTTTAAGTATAACCTAAAAAAATACAAGTGATTGTTGTTATCTCAAAACCTCTCAAATTTTTCTCTGACTCTCGGATTCTTGCCCTATACAAGAATCTAATGCTAAAGAATAACCCAGCCTCCAATCCTCTCGTGTACCTCTTAATTTAGATGAGTTGGTTTGTCACTTGTTAGTTGCTTGGGTTCTCTATAACACCCATGGTTGTAGATAGCATTTTTAGTCCTCTTTCAAAATAAGTAAGAATTCTATGTCAAAAATAAGTAGGAATTCTCATACTATAATGATTCATTCAACTAAGGTACATTTCTAAATCCTAAAGACCACATATGAGTCGCCGTAATTAACAATCAGGCTCTCAACTTTAGAAACAACAAAGAGTAGCAGTGGTTTTCAGAGCCTAATCGACGAAGTACATTTGTCACCCGTAGAGTTTAGTAGGAATCCATGCCAATGTCTACCGCTCCAATGGCCGCGAGGCGAAGCGGCCCAAATCGCCCAAAAGGCCCAAAGGCAAGGCAGAAGCAGAAGCCCTACCAGCGCTCGCTCTCAAGGAGCAGGCCAGGCCGACTGCAGAGGACTCGATCCACCTTGAGGAATTTTTTTTATTTAATATTTATTTTAAATTTTGTTTTCAAAACTAATCGGCCGCGGGAAAAAATTGTGAAAATACCCTCCCTTCGCCCTAGACGGGCGATCGCCTTAAGATCGGGCGATCGGTTACTGGTGTAATCTGCCAGAACGGCGACCAACCAGTCAAGGCCACGTGTCATTGTTCGCCGGGGATCGGGCGATCGCCTCGCATGGGGCGATCGGTGTTTTTAAATCGCAAATCGCGAAGACTGTGCTCATTTGTTGCCACGAAGCTTAATCGAAAGGAAGCGAAGGCCATGGAGAAGAAGAGGAGAGGAAGGAGAGGAAAAAAGAGAGAGGGAAGAAAAAAGAGGGGAAGAAAAAAGAGGGAAAAAATATTCGTCGTTTTTTGAAGGTAAGTCCGGTAAATTTATATGTAATTTTTTTTGAAATTTTAGTATTTTGTAATATTTAGAAATGTAGAAATGTAGTAATTTAGAAATTTAATGTAGTATGATGGGGTAGTAGAAATATTAGGCAATGTTTAGAGATTTAATGTAGTATTTAGAAATAGTAGGATTGTAGTATTTAGAAATGTTGAGAATCAATTTTAGAAATGTAATGTACGATTTATGATTGTCTAGTATTTAGAAATTTAATTTATATGTAGTATTTAGTTTTTAATTTATGTGGTGGTTTTTTAGGTAATATTTAGAAATTAATGTAGTATTAAGTGTTTAGAAATATTAGGATTGTGTAGTATTTAGAAAATTGAGATTCCATGTAATAGAAATATTACATAATATTTAGAAATGTAATGAGTAGAAATTTAATATTATTAATTTAAAATGGTAGGTTAGCCAGATGTTACGCAGGCAATGTTTCGAAAATTGCGACGTAGAAATTATAGGAAGTACGATATATCATGTATATATAAAGTTTTTAAGATTAGGACAAATGAATAATATATAGTACCAATTCTGTAATGAAAAAATGGTCCTGGGAATTACTTATTTATAGTCGGATTTCTTAGTATGATGACCATTCGTTTTATACATAGTATTTTAGAGTATATTTGAAAACAAGGTAGGCTAGGAACATATCGTCAGCAATTAGTACTACGCTAGAAATTAGTAGAGTAAAAAATTTGAAAATGCCGAAGCAATTAGAAATCAAGAGAGTAAAAAATTTGACAATATAATGTAACATTTATATAGTAATGCATGACGCGTTACATGAAGAAATGTTGATTTTTTCTGTTCGACGTTGTATGCAAATAAAAGATGTCGGAGAAATTGTATTTTCAAATATTCTATGGAGATGGGGAGATAGCACAAGGACCGGATGGAGTCGATTTGTCGGCATTTTCAACAGTCATACGGGGTATATCTAGGCCGAGAGAGAGGACATACAGGGGTTTGTTGGAGTGGATGTTTCGGATGTTCAATTTGGATACCCAGAGTGTTCGGCTGCGGGTTAGAGCAGTAGTAAGCCGTGCGCAGGACTTTTTTATGGAGAGCTGGTTCCTATTAACACGACATCGGCATGGAGGAGCTATGTTAGTACGCCAGAGAGCGGGCTGGCCGCTCATGTTGTCGGTAGATTGGTATGTGTACCTCCATCGGTGTCGGAGGTTCGTGATGTCTGGGTAGATATTACGGAGGATGGGAGGACAGACACGCAACAATGCGATGATGAAGGTGGCGAGGACCGGAGACAGGCGACACGAGGTTGGCGGTGGCGACGGATCGGGCGAGGAGGCAACCGTGGAGGCGCGGGGGGTGGCCGACGAGGGGGAGGAGGTGGAGCACATAGTTGACTTGATGGAGGAAGAGGACCGTGCGGATGAGGAAGTCCCCGATGGCGAACGCTCGGACGAGGAGGACAATACTCCTGAGGTGCCTGTCCCCGGTGCGTGGACTAATTATAATTTCGAAGACCTAACAATGCATGAAGGGAACAGAGATGCATGGGAGTATCATGAGAACGAGGTCGCAGAGGGGGCCGATATAAAGACAAGGAGGTCGTGATGGATGCGGTGAAGCATCGGTCAATGTCTCTTCGGCGGCAATTCAGGTAGTGAAGTCCAAGAAAAAGACTACGACGTGAAGTGCGAGTTGACTCGTGCCCATGGCGGTGTATGCATACAAGGAAGTGGAGGACTATGAAAATGTTCCATAGTGACGAGCATAATCGCTAATCGGAGGAAGCGAGCAGAGCACCGCAATCTGCCGCCCACTTAGGTGGCAAATGTGTTTATGGTCGATCGTGGACAATCCGCACCTCTGACCACGATCCATTATCGAGCCGTCGAGGAGAGGTTTCAAGACAAGATTAGCTACGAAAGGCATGGAGAGCAAAAAGAACAACTTTTGCAAATACGGTTCGGGACATACGAGGCTTCTTACAAGAATATTCCACACTTGCTCGTGGCAATATCACGAGGAATCCCGGTATGGTCATCAACCTTGCTGAAGTTTCCCACGGATGGTGCGTGCGCGGGCAAGTGGGTCTTGCAATGGCCTTCTTCGCCTCGGCAAGATGCATAAATGCCTTCCGACATCTGCCGCCCGGTCATTTGCATGGACGGCACATTTCACAGGAAATACAAGGGCCGATTCTAATCGCATCGCGGTGGACGCCAACAACCGTGTTCTATTGGTCGCATTGGCCTTCATGGAGGGGGAAAACACGGAGAGTCGGTATCGGTTTCTTGAAAGAGTCAAGATGGCGCTTGTCCAGACCACCTCGATGTATGTGTCATCCATGACCGATATGCGAGGTTGCCGAGGGCGATCGTGGATATGCAACAAGGGTCCGACGTCGTGGGAGCAAAGAAAGTGGCTGACCAAGAGCGGTGGTGCATGAGGCACATGGGTGCCAATTTTTTCGTCGGTTCGGGAACAAGGAGCTTATGAACATGTTCAAGCGGTCAGGCAAACAGAACCAGTGGAGGAAGTTCAACTCGCTGTGGAGGACGTTGGATGAACTAACCCATAAGCAATCATCAATCCAAGGGACGGCGCTTAGTTCATCGAGGAACCCTATGGTGTACCACGAGCAAGGAGATGACCCCACGCCTTGTGCGCGCGCCCGACCGACGACCAAACATTCGGGCGAGGCGGGGACAAGCATAAAGAGTTTCACGGACCGATACGACATGAGCCGTTGGAGAAATGGTCCTTCAGATGACGAGGGCGGTTCCGTTATGGAATAATGACAACCAACTGGCGGAGATTTACAACCGGTAATGAAAGCGCGAGATGCCTTCCGTTGGTGGGCATTGTTGAGGGTGTGTTATTAGGCACCGAAAGATATTTCGTTGAGCGGTACAAGGCCTCCGCTGCATGTATGTCGGACAATCGCCTGTCGTACTCGACGGTTGTCTCTACGTACATGGCCAACAAGATACGGAAGGCACAGACACATCGCTTGACACCGGAGAGTGGCATGGAACGGAGGTACCACGTGCACTGCGGTGACCGGGGTCGAAGAGGTGCCCACCGGGAGAGGACTTCCCATCTGCGGCGTACTCGAGTCGCCGACTATGAGTGCTCCCCGGAAGGCCACGCCGCTGACTTGCCGTGCTTTCGCGACGTGATTGCCGCAAAGAAAGAGACACACTAGTCATGTCGTCAGACATCTCCCACTACTACTACAAGCAAAGTGTTTTCAACACGTGGCATAACGAGGTGTACGGGTACCGAGTCGATGGATCGTTCACGACGGCCCCCCCTCTAGGGCATCGATGGGTACGGACATCCGAATGTTGAAGTAGAAAGTCAAGGCGTCGCAGACACGGCAGATAGGAACGATATGGACGAGTCTGAAGCGCGTCGTAATTGTGGATAATGTAATCCTATGTACCAGTTATTTGTTGTCCCATCATGTAATTTTTGATTCTATGTACCAGTTATTTGTTGTCCTCGTCAATGTAATATTTGATTGTATGTACTAGTTATTTGTTGTATGTGCGCGATCGTGGATATATTTGAATATCGAACATTTTATTACTTTTCATTTAATTTTTGCTAGTTGTAACGTGTACCATGTACTTATTATCCGGTTTGTTTTTATTTGGCTCCTATACTTACTAATCGTCCAGTTTGCTTTATTTGCTTTCTAACCATGAATTTGCTTTGTAACCACGCAGCACGCTGACGATGGCGCGAAGTTAGGCGTCTTCGACGCTATTCCCGAGTCGCTAGACCAGCAGTGGACTTGACCCACCGGTCTAGGTTGTCCGCAGAGGGTGGGTATTGGGGACACTGCGTCTCTCGGGTGTCAAGGAGTTTCTTCGGATCGACCCGCTACCGGGTTCCACAAAGAAGTCGACGACTTTTCCTACTTTTTTGCTTACCTATCAATGGAATTTTAACGACGCTACACACTACGTGCGGTGTTACGAGTCACGGCCACTTCGATTCAGCCGGATGGTGGAGCAGACGATCGTGGAGGGCCCGCGACGTCTCGGGGTTCTCAGACGACCGGTCCTCGCCGACCTCGCTCGTGGGCCGGTGGAGACCGAGACACACACGTTCCACCCGCCTGCGGAGAGATGGCTCCCACGCCGCAGACGGTCGCACCTCCTAGGGCTCCCTGCGGGCCAGGCCATTGTGCCACATGACGCCTCGCCGCGTGGCGGCGCTGGTGCGGCGACACCCCGAGCCCCCGTCACGCGTCCCCCACAGGCGGATGCGCTGCGGTGTCCGTATATGGTGCTCCAGTTCCACAGTTAGTACCTCGTTCTTTGTAACTTAACGGATACGACCGAAGCTGCGACAATATTGTACCGAATCGCCGCAGTCGAGCTTTCCACCGAGGCGACACGGAGGACTGCACGCGGCCCGAGGCGCACTGCTGTTCGTGTTCGGTTGGTACTGTTCCGCCCTCAAGACGGGATACGGTGGACCGACCGATCGAAGTTCGCCCAGCTTGATCGCCGACACCCCGCGGAGGAGGTAACACATTTCGTTAAAATCTCTTACGACAGAAATGTCTAACTTTGCCGTTGTAAATACCGGTGCAGAGGAAAGATGGGTCGGGCTCGCTGCAGTGCTCGCGTGCTTGTGCTGTGGGTCTTTTGCAGGTCGTCTCCGGGTGGGGACAGAGGCGCTCTTGACGGGTCAAGCGTTCTACTCATCGCACTGTGGTCCCGGAGCACTTCTCCATCAGTAGGCCCGTTGTTGACCGGTCTCCGTACTCATAGGACCTGTACCACCACCACCACTAGATCGACTCGCCCACTATGGGCCAAGATCGGGTTCAGCCGGCAGGTATGCCCCCTTGTATCTAACCCCATACTTTGGACACTTTACTAACATGCACTACTTTATTTTCCGCAGTGGGTGTACGCCCACTTGCAGGTCAAGAAGGTGTACGCCAAGTTCGTTCGGGAGTTTGACAGTCGCAGGGGCGAGGACGTGCGGTGGACACCGCATACCCCACGCGAGTTCAGTCCGAGCACCTCACGGGCCTGTCCGAGCTTTCTTCGGGCGTGACCATCACTCTCCGCTCACCAGAAGGTCCTCATCTTCGACTTTGCGCCGAGGAGTACTCGCCGATCGAGTGTCGCGGCGATTCGCCTCTTCCGAGTTTCGCCGACTACTCACATCAGATCACGTCTCGCGCACAAGCACGTGTCTCCGAGCGTAGTACTTACTATTCCCGCGAATGCATGTTGTATGTAAATTGTCGTTTTGCATTGTAGGATGACTTCGGCCGGGGCATCTATCGGCACTCCATTCTTTCATCGCATGGCACCGTGTGTTGCGATGGGGAGAGGCGGCGGACACAAAGGATTTGAGACCCTACTGCTCGACAACGCCACATACGACGATTACATGGAGTGGTTCGGCCATGACTCGGCTCACGGTTGGGTACACACCAACAGAGTATGCCGCAGCTCCCAGATCGGTGTCGAGATGTACCCTTCAGAGATGTCCCGGCGGAGAACTACGCCAGAAGGATCACCCCGTCACCCTACACGTATGTTTTTATGTAAATTACCTCATATCGAGCTGGCATTACTTGCAGGCACGTCTTGCAGGGCAGATGTACGGGGAGGTGGAGTCCGTGATAGCGGCCTCGACGCGACGCCACGCCACCCCGCTCGAAGCCATGAAGCTTTTTCCTCGGCTCCGCAGCGGGTTGTTGCGGGTGTGCGGCCTACTCACCTGCCGGGGGGGCCGAGACGTGGTGCGCAGCGCAGCACGTCCCCGTCAGCCAGCACATCCCCCGCCTAGTGGAGCCGTGCCCACACCTCGCCCAGCCAGTCGGCCCGCAGTGCCCGACGTCACCCAGTACGAGCCCTCGTGTCCTCCCCCACGACGCGATGTACGGTGGGGTGACCAGGCCGCCCGCCTCTCGCGACACCACAAAGTGGCGTGGTGGGTGACGCGGGCGATCTTCGCCTCATGCCGCAATAGGCCCCACGGTGCTTACGGCTACTCGGGCTACGACGACGTTGACGACGTGGATGCTTTTGACGTGGAGCAGTTCATGTCCACTGAGTACGTCGGCCCACCACCCCAGCAGACACCCGAGTCGCCGACAGACTACACTACCCCTGTGCCGCAGCCGCAGGGCCGGGGTAGGAGGGTCGTCCGTCCGCCGTCGCCACTCACGTACCCCACCGAGCAGATCAGGAGGCGTCGTCGTGACTGATTTATTGCACAGCTGTATGCTTGTAATTTTTTTATCTTCACCACCATGTTGTCTAACTATCTGAACTAAGTGCTTGCATTTGCGTAGGTTTTCTTTTCTTAGCCATGTCGTACAGCACCATTTACCTATTTTCGCAACTTCATGCCGGAGCAACGCCCGGCTAACTCGACAATAGATAGGTCATACCTCGACTTATTTTTGCAACTTCGTGCCGGAGCAACGCCCGGCTAACTCGACAATAGATAGGTCTTACCTCGACTTATTTTCGCAACTTCGTGCCGCGAGCGAGAGCGAATGTTATAAACAGGTAAATATCGCCTGGGTATGGGGCGATCGGCCGATACTAGGGGATAGGGCCCATCATATTTGTATTTAATATTTGTTTCAAATTGTTTTTCGTATATCAGGGCGATCGCCCCATTCCAGGGCGATATTTACCATCGGGCAGTGTGCCTCCTGATATTTTCACAGCATGCTATTCTTTCATCGTGCTTCGTGTTTGCTCTCCGACTGCCTATATAACAAGGGACGATGTGTTCTAAGAAGCACGACAGTAGAGGAACAACCAAGGTGAAAAGGCATTGACGCTGCAGTTATGTGGAGTAACCCCTCACCACCACTATAAAACAGGGCCGAGGGGTAGACATCCAACACAGCCAAACACAATGTCGTTCTACCGTCGCCTCTTCAGCAAGCAGAAGTCATCCCGCCCCGAATATCCGGATGCCGATGGCGTCGACATCAAGTTCTGCCGAGTTGCCCGACCCAAATGCGATCGCAACCTACCGGCAAAGATGATGCAATCTACCAATGGAGAGACTAGCCGCACACTCATGTTGTGGCCGCACCTACAAGGTAAACCCACCGTGTCCACACATCTGTGGTAACACCACCATCTCATGCATCGTTCTTTATTTTCTCAAAGACAAGGACCGGTGTTGCTTCTTCCAATGGATCGACAGGCGTGAACGACGTGATTACTTAATTTCTACAACCGCCACGACGCCTACCCCGCTTCGCCGAGAACTTCACCGGTGGGAGAGGCCGCCAGATATGTCCTTTTCTAGATCGACAGAGCTTAGGGCGGTGGGCAAGGGGCCAACCAATCGGTGAGTTTCATGCGACATACTCATGTTAAACTCAGAAAGTAGTAGTTCTAAACCAGTTCATCGCATTACAGAATTCAAAAGGAAACTTGCGAATTTGCTCAAGTCAAAGGAGAAACCTCCTCCGTGGCCACCCGAAGCCCCGACGCATTTAACATGGCTCGCAGCGATGGTTGATACCTACCACGTGATCTAGCGGACCGGAGATTCTACCGTGCCCCTTGGCCGAGGATGAATGGTGTTGCTATTTTAATCTGGGTGGACCGGAGACGCACCACCCACATCTCATGCTTCTCGCATGGGATAACCGGGAGCAACCTCTCCGTGGTGCCACTATCGCCCGTAAAAGCCGGACCGAGTACGCCTACGGTGTTATTCAACGACCAAAGTGCATACCGCATTGATCGAGGGCACGCCTAGGCTGTCCAAGGATAAGCCCAACACACACCTCCCGCACCATATAGTGGAGTACGAGTTAAACAGCAAGCGGTGTCTCCGCATGCCTCCGCCAATGACCAACACACCAGAGGTGCAAGAGGTCCTCCTCTCAAGAACAAGGGACAAGGGAAGCGGTACCGAGGTCCGCAAAGACGCAACAAATCCTTGACGCATTATGCAGACCAACCGGAACCCGTGGTATTAACATAGGGACGCCGAATCGGATGACATGCCCATATGGGAGGCGTAAATCCACATAAAAAGACCAAAAATTATGTCTTATACACCGAGACGTACGGCATAGGCCACCCATTCGGCGACAACTGGGAGAACTGCGGATCCCCATAGAGTTCTTTCATAGTAGGAACTGAGCGATGTCCGAGGACGAATCGCACAATAAACACGGGACAGGTAATATGCAGAAAATGTTGGACATCATTCTGGCTATACCCAGATAAGCTGAACGATCATTTGTTCTACCATAACGAACATTGCTTTCGTTAGTTAGTTTGTCAAGCAATTTCGTCACCGTTGTAATGCCCTTCTAATATAATCTAATCTACTACTTATTTTATCATCTGAACTTTCAGTGTATGTGCCCTTCAAATTTTCTAACGTGGTTTGTTTCATTTTCATTCTTGCTCAAACTTGTCGGCCAACGTTTTATCGGGACAGTTGTATTGTTTGAATTTTAAAAATTCCTCACATCTTAAAATCATTTGAAATTTTTATGGTAATATCATTGATTTATCAGGAACCTCCATAAAAATTTCAAAAATTTTCGACGTCAGAATTTCGTGGTTTCATGGCGCAATGCCTTTTCCGATTTTCAGTAACTTCCACGGGCAACGCGTCGCTATCTCGCCCATACGTAAGTGGTAGCCGCTATGCGAGGTCGCCCTTGATTTTTCCCGTATTTTTGGGCAGATCCGCTTGTCCCATGCCCCACGAAACCCCTAAGTGGCCAAGATTTACGTGGTTTCATGGCGCGAGTGCCTTTTCCGATTTTCGCAACTTCGCCGGCAACGCCTCGCTATCTCGTCCATACGTAAGTAGTAGCACGCGTTGCGTAGGTCGCTCTTGATTTTTCTCGTATTTTTGGATCGATCCGGCCGTCCATCATGAGTCGCGAAACCCTTAAGTGGCCACGATTTCACGGTTTCGTGGCCACGAGTGCCTTTTCCGGTTTTCGCAACTTCGGATCGGGGCAACGTCCGGCCATCTCGCCTGTATGTAAGTGGTAGCCCGCGTTGCGTAGGTCACCCGTGATTTTTCTCGTATTTTTTCGGCCGTATTCGGCGGACCATACGAACCTACGAAAATACCTAAGTGGGATGTGTATCACTAACAAAGGAAAATAATTTTTCCGGTGTGCGAAACAACAAGTTTTTTTATTTCGTAATTGTTACCGGTTCAATGCAACAATTATTGTATAAACAATTTACCAAAAAATTACAAAAAATATGTTATAAGATGATCGCCTTCAGTCATGACGTGCAGAATTTTTAATTTTTCAGCTGCCATTGCTACATCACTGAATGTGCCGTTACTCAGGGCACCGATCGCCCGAGTAGGGGACGATCGCCTCGTACTGGGGCGACGGGCGAGTAAAACTGCAATTTTTTCCCGTGCCGATTAGTTTTGAAAAAAGATTTAAAATAAATATCTAATAAAAAAAATCCCACCTTGAGCTTCCTCTCTCCCCCCGCGAAGCACACAACCGGGCCCTAGGCCCTAGCCCTTGCTCTCCCAGAGCTCCGTTCTCTGCCCCGCCGCCTGTCTTAATCAGCTCCGGTCGTGCGCCGCCGCCACCTGATCGTACTACACACGGTTGTTGCCCTAATCGAGACCGTAGCAGCAGAGGCAGTAGGGAGGGAGGCAGGCATGGGGGAGGAAGAAGACGATCCCGACTGGCTCCGCGCGTTCCAGGTACTCCCATCTCATCTGCACTACTCAACCTCTGCCTAAATCGTGGAAAGTGCCGTGCGGAATAAGTTTCTCTTCCCTGTATTCTGGGTGCGAAGGAGACCTTTTTTTCCCGGGACAAACCCGCCCGTAGATTTCTTGCAAAATTGGTCCTCGGTTGGTAGGTGCAGATTGCGGTTTGCGTCACTGAATCCCAGTGGATGGCAAAATTTCCCTCTTCCAGGTGCTAGGTTCTTGGTTAATTCTGTGTTGTATGTATCCTTTGATGTTCTGCGGATTTAAATTGGGAATGGAACCCTACAGTAAGTGCTTAAACTTCATCGTTGCGCACTATCAATTGATCTGCATCTTGTTGCAAATGGCACTCTCAAATGCTTCGTGGTGTTCTTAATAATCTCATGCCCTTTATAGCCTTCATAAGTCTGATGTAGAATTTGTGCGGTTGTATTAGAACTTGTTTATACTCACGTTTTTGGCTAAACAGTGTTGTCTGCCTGTCCTATCACTGATTCATATCCTGAACGATAGCTTCTTATTTGGTGCCAACGGGCTAGGGCGGAAGTTAGCATGTTATCCACTCTGTACTTATGGGCTACTCATTCATTTCTCTTTGCGATAACTTAGGCTTTCCATAATTGTAATACATTATTGTCAATATCAATGTTTTGTATAAGTGGATAGCTATTATTTGACAATTAAATAAATGGTTACTACCGCATGGATTTGAACGTCACTTATTTTTTGGTATAGGCACCAAGTACAGCACCGGTGATGCTTTCTTCTTGTTCCGATTCTTCTCATGAAAACAGTCCTACAAGAACTGCCCCATCTAGAGGAAAAGGAGAAAAGAAGGCTACTTCAGATTGTGCAGGTAGTACAAATGCTGATGCAGAAAATATGGGCAAACAACCGGCAGCTACTAGAAAAAAAATCCTTGCTAGTAAAAAAGGTACAACTAGTCTATTTATCTATTTAGTATAACAAACTCCCAGATTAGTGGTTCCTTTGCATTACCCATTTGATCATGTTTTTCTTCACATGGTCACTTTTAGGGGCTTTTGGCAAAGATGAGGGACCATCATTACGCTCACGACCAGCGTTACGCTCACGACCGATTCGCGGCATGGCTGCGACTCCGCGCGCGACTCCCCGGATCGGCCGGGACACCCCCGCGATGGCGCCGGCGCTGCTCTCCGGCGAGCGGCTCGTCAGGTTCCTCTTCACGCCGACGTCGCTGCGCTTTTGCCAGCCTCGCCCGCGCGCCTCGCGTTCGGCCGCCTGCCGCCCTCGCCGTCGAGCTCGCCGTCGATGGGTCCGCCTGCGCCTCTTCCTCCACACTCCGCCGCTTCAAGACCAGGTCGGTGCGGCCTTATCCCCTTCTCCCTCTCCCCATTTCCATGGAATTGAACTGGGAGATGCTCGCGATTTGGTGATTAGCCATAGGGATTGCGCGGTGTAAATTTGGCAGTGCTCAATTCTCCGGCTCTCCTCCCCGCGACTTAGTTGTAGAGGAGCTCCCCTTAGGCCCTTAGGGCTTGTTTGGATGCTAGGGAAAAAGAACCTAGGGAAAATTTTCCCTAAGAGGGATATTGATGGTATATTGAAACCCCCTCAATCCCTGCGTCAAATGCCCCCCAAGGGAAATTTATTCCTGACACCATTTGGAAGCCACATGGATAAAATTCCCTGACATTCAAAAACTGCATAATACTGGCTGTATCCGTTGAATGATGTGGAGACATGCATTCATAGCTTCACAAGTAATATCCACATAGTGCGTATGAACTAAAACAATCACCGCATCAACTAATAAAAACAAAGATGCATTCACAGCTCAGTACATGATTCCAGACATTGTATACGGGTTTTAAAATAATAAACCCTTCTGTATCAACTAATAAAAACAAAGAAGCATTCAAAACACAAGATGCATTCACAGCTCAGTACATATAGTGTGCAGGTTAACATGACTTGACAAAGAGTACAAATTGTTTTCCGAAATACATAGAGCTGGTAATTCAGAATGAGCAGAAGGGATAGTTGAAACTTTGGGTGAAGACTTTGAAGGAGCACCATTGAATATGTATGAACAACTGATTATTCCAAGTGCAACTGATGGCTAGCAGGTTGTTGGGCTACCTGTATAAAATAACTGCTCATATTAGCTAGGTTATATGCATATATACTTGCATTGCATGGAAAATGCCACCAATGAAGCAAGAAACCACACTGAAAAACTTCCCAGTATGTTGCATAATTGCATGCATGAAGAATGTTATGTCTCTTCGAATCATGCACATCCTTGCGAAGTTATCATCGTTTTGCTAGCTTTAGATGAGTGCATACAGTTTTGAGTTTTAGAAATTAGAAACCACATGTTGCATTGTCTGCCAATATTCACAGTTTACCAGAATCATCTGTGTCATTTTCTAAAACAATCTCAAACAGCACAACTAATATTGCAAATTGCTTCCACTAGTTTAGGTCAAATTTTCATCTACTTAAGGTACTCCAATTTAACCACTCCAATATTTTAAATGTTACATACATCCTTGGGAAGGCAAGGACCGAATAATAGAAGAAACAAATACTCAACTTTTTTAGTGAAATTGATATCCAAGTCTAATATTCAGCGTATGTAAAGCGAGGCAGATTGATTCTGAATCACTCTATTTAGCACATTATAGCCTCCATCTCTAGTGGCAGGTTTAGGTAGTGTATGTTGTACATGTACTTTGACAAGTATATATTGAAATTAGTTTGTATGGTTCCTTTCTGATCTGGGCAGGCCATCAATGAAATTCAGTGATTTTTTTACCCAAGTTTCCCTTTCTATTATGCATCTCATAACTGGTAGATGATCTTTCTGTTTCTAATTCTGCCGGTATTAATCTATGAGGCTTTTCCAATTCCCCACTCAGCCAGTTCAGGAAAAAAATCTTAAGCATCTATGTCCCGGTCAAGTTCAAAAATCTGATTATATTCATTTGTTACAAACAGTTGGTGCGTAGTCTAATTGCAATCTGATCACCAAACATTGAAGCAAAGCTTCAGTTCTGATGTCACTATCCAAGCATTGATCGTTGGAATTTGCCTATTTCTCATTTCTACAGTTATTTGCATATTTTATAAATTATGTAATCATTAGAGTCCATAACAATATACAACACAGGATCAATTTGTGTAAGTAATCTGATGACTACATGTTTTTCGTAGTTGCTGGTACCTCTTTGAGAATCACAGAAAAACCTTCGGGTTGGAGTAAATTGAAGAGGGACGTGTTTAACTGGATGAGTGCATACAAATGTATGTAGTTTTTGCCCATCTCCTTGCAGCTGAAAAGCAAGGAGATGGGCAAAAACTGCATACATTTGTATTTGTCAGCAGTTGCGAAGGAAGAAAATTTTTTAATTTAAATCTTACATGCATATATATATATATATGTGTGTGTGTGTGAGAGCTAATTAAGAGATCATGCATAAGAATATTTGGCCTTACCAAATGGAGAAACTATCTGATGAAGTGCTGTTATTCTATCCCCAAGCCTCTCCTTTCTTACCTGAAATAAAATGTTGGATGAGAAGTTTAAGCAAAATAGTATTTCAAAAAAAGAAAAGAAGAAGAAGCTTAAGCAAAATATACATTCTTGTGGTACTGCATGCAATGCAATAATGACTTTTCATTGTATATGATGTCGTTCTTTTCATTGTACATGTGAAAAGCCCTTTTATACAGTTCCTTGAAGAAACCCTGCAGGTATTTCCATATACGCTAGTCTAAATCAAAACATGCGTGATGGCAAGGAGCCAAGAACTATAATTATCAAAAGACAAGATCCTGCAAAGTTCATTCTGTAATGACCACCAACGCACCATATATAAGACAATTTGCAACCTTGAATAAAAATCAACAGCAAACAACAAATCCTATTTGCAGAAACAAGCTTAGGTAAAGCATGTCAGTCATGAGCAGCATGCAGTCTAGCAGGTCAATACAGAGCAATCAGGTTCACAAACAGTTACTTGCAAAACTCACAACAAAATAGCCAACAACTTCAATTGTATGACCAAGTATAATAGATAATTCAATCGATTGAACAGACATGTAGTGCATTATGAGATCAAAGCAGCAATTCACCAATACCAATTGAAAAATAAATGCAACTGACAGATCATATATATTTGCAAAAGTAAGCAGCAACTCAATCAACAGCTTGGTCTACACTCTAATTAACACCAAAATTTTCATTGCATGGAAGAAACACAATCTAGTCAAGTAGATAGATATTAACAAGACCTGACAAAACCAAATTGTAAGACACCACTAAACTAGTGATGAGACATATCCAAGCTGGCGGTTCCTTACTCCACCTTCTCTTGCACCTCAGCACAAATCTTCACCAATAGCAGCAGATCTATGAGAAAAAGGGGTTGATGAAACCTAGCGAGAGGAAGAGAAACTGGGAAGAGGAAGAGGACGAACTAACCGAGGAGACGCGGCGCTGGGGTAGCAGGAGATGTCGCCGGAGTGGTAGGTGAAGTCGCAAGGGGCGGCGATGAGGAGAGTCGCGAGGGGAGAGGGGCCGTGTCGTCGAGATCTTGAAAGGAGGCGACGCAGGCGGAGGCGCCGGCGTGAGGAGGCAACACGGCGGAGGCGACGTCGCGAGAGCAAGCGACGCGGGTGGAGGTGACGCTCGCGAGAGGGGAGGCGGTGCTCGCAAGAGGGGGCGAGTCGGGCAACGCGACGGGGAAACCTAACCTGACCTGGGGAGGAGAGGAATCTTTCCCTGTGGAAACGGCGTGGAAAAGGCCGAAATTTCCTCGGCTCGTGGGGCTCCAAACGCGCTTTTCACTGGATCAGGGAGATTCAGCCCAGTGGGTTTCCACCCCCGGGAATGGGCTGGGATCCCGGCCAGGTTTCGGGCTTCCAAACAAGCCCTTAGTGGGTGGGATGTGCAGTCTCTTCGCGGTGTTGCTAAACTACTCTATGTAGTCGGTAAATTTGAAGCTGAATTGGTGCCAGTGATGGTTGAATACAGATTACCCCCTTCTGTGGGTTGTAGGGCTTAAGTTTTCGTGCAATTAAATGATTAGTGGCTGAATTGGAGATGATGATGGTGCAAATAAGGGCCTTATCCTCGGTCGACTTGTTGGAAAATTTAACGTACAGTAGAAATGCGTTTAACTTGTGGCTTTGTAGTTGAGTAGAATGTAAAGATCTGTCTTCAGTATTTTGTAGGGAAAGCTGTTTGTTTGATTGATTTTTTTTGGGTGTTGCTTAGTTAGTTCTTGCTGCAAATTGGAAACTGGGAGGTGCTTTGGTCATACAGTCAAGTAAAATTGTGGCCTTTGTGGGAATTCATTTGGATTTTGTGATCTGCTATCCCAGTTGCATACTTTTTAGGCTACATTCTGTTTGAGTTGTTTAACTATTTAATTTACTGCCTTATAATTAAATTGTGGTTAGTTTTTGGTGGCTGGACACTCTTATGTGTGTTTCTGCAAAATATAAAAAATAAAAATTGTGAGATGCATAACAATGATGTATTATATGCTCCAGGCCAGGTGCTTCATCAGGCATCCTTCTTGGCGCCACTACTCTGCCTAGTGTCATGCTTTCACGGTTAATCCAACTGTCGAGGGTCTTACCGGCAGATCCTAATGGACCAGAAGGTATATTTCTATTTCATCATCTTGTACGTGTTGGCTATTGAATGAGGACTTGTCTCTAGTCTTCATCAACATTTCACAGGTCATCCATTTTGTGAAGTGTATCTATTGTCTGCTTTCTTTGCTATTGAAATTTTCTGTGAATTGTGATGCGTACAGTTTGCTAACTACATATTGTTTCTCACGTGGACAGAATTTGCATACCTTGAAATGCAGTACTGGGCAGCATCTATTAGCTGCCTCAGTGTGCTAGCTTTCTTCCTTTGGCATCTACGGCAGTCTGCCAGCAATGGAGTTTCTAAAGCTTTGAAATACGGCTCGTTGTTGGTAGTTTTATATCTCATCGCATACTTCTTGTCCTTTCTACTGAAGACTGATGAAGGTAACATGCATGTTTTATCTGCATTCAAAGATAATTACAGGCCTTCTTTTTTAAATCTAATTCAGGTCCACCAAAACACAAGGAATTTGATAAACTAATGTAGGTTGCATTGTATTGTAGGTCTGTTGGTGATGACCAATAATGTGTATTTGCTCTGTCACGGAGTGGCTACTGTGATCTTAATCCAACATATTCTGGAGAAGTTCCCTTCATGTTCATCTTTTGGTTTGTACCTGAAGTCTAAGATGTAATTAGATCTTTATTTCTGTTTCTTTTTGTTCATATCTGATTGCACATGTTAACAGAAATTCATACATTTCTTAGATATTTTATAGATAAGTTCCCATGCATAAATACATATGCATTTTAGAAGGAATGCAATTGCCCCAACATTGTTTAGTATCTTTTGCATTTAAGTCCAGCTATTTTGTGCTGTTCTTGTTTAGCAGTGCAATCTATAAGCATATTTTTCTTTCAGCATGAGTTGGAGGTTTTCCTTTTTCCTTATTTACTTACACTCTTCTGTAAATTTCAGGGGAGGCACTTTTGGTGTCAAGTGGCCTCGTTCTTTACTTTGGTGATATGCTGGCCCATACTCTTTCAAAGGTGTTGTTTATTCCTCTATATGTTTGCCAGAAAAATAGTAGAAAATCTGAATATCTGATGCTTTTTTTTCATCGCAATTGTGCTGGCAGATGGAGTTCTCTGTATCATCAGAGGCATTCATTCACACACCTGGAACTCAAAGCGAGATAGCTACAGTTGTTCAGGTAGAGTTTATTTTGATTGTCTGGCTTGTGCTTTTTAGTGCGTTTATATTTCTTCCCTTTTATTGCAGGGGATTTTGCTTGGCCTTTTTCTGCTTCCTTTGTTGTACAAAAGTTTTCTTCGAGTTTGGGTTTACTATCGAACACTGGCAAAGCGAAGAACACAAGCAGTTGAGGAATGGACTGAAAAAAGAATTGGTTCTGTTGTATTTTATGTCTCATTGTTGGCGGTGTTGCTGTTCTTAGTGCCATCATGGACGCGCCTTGTTCAAGGTCTTGAAGTGCATCCTTTTGTTTGGTAAGCATCACAGTTTGCCTTTCACGGAAAGAGCATAAGAACATGCTCTTCATCATCAATATATTGAGTCTGACACCCTTCAATTAAATATATTTTCGGTGGATACTGATCTGTTGGTTGCTTAACGGTTCATTGTTTCATAGGGTTGTTAGCTATATGTTCACGAATTCACACGAACGACTTGCTTTATGTGCGTACTGGATATGTGTGATATATGCATCAATTAGAAGGTTCTACAGTATATCAAAGCAAAGCAAAATAGAGAGGATTCTTTTGCGCAAGTACTATCATCTTGTTGCTGTCCTGATTTTCTCTCCTGCCGTTATATTTCAGGTAATGTATAAATTTTCTTGATATAATTCTCATCAGAACATTCAAAGTTTATTCTGGTCAATTTGTTTATGTTTTGCAGCCTGCTTTCTTGGACTTGGCATTTGGTGCAACATTTGCAGTTTTCTTAATATTGGAGATGATTCGTGTAATAATCTTTTGGTTTTCCCATGTTCTTTCTCCTCTCTTTCCTTTTTTCATTTCAACAATATCTAATATCCCAACTTGTGCTCGCTTTCTCCCATAAAATGTTTAACCATGCTCTTAGGTTTGGGAAGTATACCCTCTTGGGCATGTCGTGCATCAATTCATGAATGCCTTCACTGATCATCGTGATTCTGAGATTCTTATTGTGAGGTATGCTCGCATTAGCGGTCTTTTGTAGTTCTGTTTTCCAGATTTTATCGCTCGTTTTTATGTTCCATTGTAGGATAAACCTAATCTTTTATTGGTTTGGTCAGTCATTTCTCACTCTTACTGGGCTGTGCACTTCCTAAATGGATGTCATCTGGATTCAATGACCGACCACTTGCCCCTTTTGCTGGAATTCTCAGTTTGGGGATAGGTGATACCATGGTAAGACCTATGTCCAATGTTTGGTCGGTTAATATCTCCTACTTTTATGTGGGTTATCTGATGAATTCTCTTATTTTTACCTAGGCATCAATGATAGGGTACAAGTATGGTGTTCTAAGATGGAGCAAGACAGGAAGTGAGTTAAACTTTCATTATTGTTTGGTCCTTCCACACTTGTTCTCTGAACTCATGCTTGTCTTTCTGAAATGTTAGAGAAAACAATTGAAGGCACAGCTGCAGGCATAACTTCTGTGCTGGCAGCCTGCTCAATCCTGTTGTCACTCTTAGCATCAAGTGGATACATTCTTTCACAGGTTCGATCCCTTTCTTGCATCGAACCAACTGGAACTTTATGCTAGAACATACAAATAGTAAGCATAAATTGGTGCTAAACCATTTTTCTCATGTTGACACAGCACTGGCTATCGCTTTTGGTAGCTGTGACATTAAGCGGATTATTGGAGGCATATACGGCACAGCTCGATAATGCTTTCATACCTCTTGTATTCTATAGTCTCCTATGTCTATAAGAGTAACCTGTTGTACATCAAACTGACCTTGAGTTCTCTTTTTGATTACAAATATAGAGTGCAGTACGGTATAGCTATAGTCATTTGGTCGCCTTGGTGCTCCTCCTGCTTGCTTCAGTTGATCACATTCACTGTAGTAGTGCTGTATTTTCAAGTTGCACCAAGGATTAGAACGGTGGGTTTAGGTTTAGGAAGATGAGAATATCTCTGTTCTTTAGTGAATCCTTCAGTATAGGACATCTTTGGTATGGTTGACTGTACAGTACAGTCTATGTGAAAAGTGTCATGGAAGAAGCTGTCCCCCCGAGTTAGTTACTCTACCGGACTTTGTGGTACCTGTTTCTTTCACCCCACGAACAAGAATGGCAAGGTAAATGAGACACACTGCAGGAGCCAAGGATGGGGGAATTTTCTAGTTACTTGCAATTATCTGCCGACGGTCACAGAAGGAAGTCGCCTCAGAACGTGTACAATCAAATCCCATCAATTTTGACAATACGTAGCTTGGATATAAAAAATGGTATGAGTAAACTTGTCACGAAAAATAGTTTCATAGCTTTTTTGTTAAAACATGATGATAAAATTTAGGAGTTGAAGTGACATCTTGTTGATTTTGGAAAGTCCAAAAATGACTTATTTTTATGACCGGAGGGAATAGTTCCCTCCCAGATTTGTGTGAATTGTAACCTTCCCCTATTTGTGCGAATTGTAACATGTAACAGCTTACTTTAAAGTGGTACGATTCCCTCGACCCTTTTTGGCTTTGTGTTAGGCGCAATAGTGCATCAACGTTTGGATTGTATGGAATAGTGATCAGTGTCGATTATGATCGCATTGTTGTAAATTCGTTGAATTTGCCATTTTTGACTGAAATCAAAGTGATCATCCTTGAGTTAGTATCACCAATGCTACATTACCTTTATTTTGGATGGTGGATAGAGAGTATGCTGCAGCAGATCGTTAAACCATTTGTGCTCACTCAGCTTGGCATTTGGCGGAGAGTGCACGCATAATCTCCTGGCCAAACCGTGGATTGACTTGTCCCTCCGTTTGTCAATATACATCAGTCTAGCTTTCAATTTTCGATCGTAGATACATATCATCGGGTTCACAAAACCATTGAAAACTGCTTGAAAATCGCAGTTTTCGATTGTTTCAAGCCAGTTCGACATCCAAAACCGAATAGTAAACCGGGCTAATTAAAAAAAATGAAAAACTTGAAAAAAAATTTATACGACGTAAAACCGGTTAATTTTTGGTCAAAACCAATTGGTTTTCAGTCAAAATCGATTGTGTTTTATGTCGAAATTGTGCAGTAAAGCCGCAGTGGTCAGCACCCACTAATTGGCCGGTCGATTTTCGATCAAAACCGATCAATTTTTGATTTTTTTTTCATTTTTATAAAAAATTTGAATTATTAACCGTTTGGTTTCTAACAGTTCCAAGCGATTTTCGAACAGTTATTTTTCGAAATCGGTATCATTAACCCTACATATCATTCTATAATATGACGGACGTTGCCTTACTGGTGGACGTCACCTATCAGTGACACACGCGAGACACGTGGCACAAGCTAGGCTACGGCGCAACATGGGCTCAAACATGGGCTAACTGAGATGGAATCTAGGGCTAGTTGTGCTAGATTTTGGGTTGATTTCATTTTCAGTATTTTAATTTAGTTTTTCTTTTTAGAAAAAAATAGAAGGCTCAAAAGAGCTCAAATAAAATAGCAAATATACATGAAAATTTCCTAGAAAATTTTGGAAAATGCTTCCAAGCACAAGGAAACCAAAAAAATAATTTAGCAATGATTCACTTAAGCATTCATTATATTAAATTATCTTTTATTTATGAAAGTCCTATATTAAGCTTTAATTACCAAATGAAACGGTGAAAATTTTTAGAGGGCTAAACTGCTCAAAAAGATTTTCAAAGAGGTAAAATTTGGAATGTTACAAGTGACCTCACATATATTACATTTTTTTTTATACAGAAAACAAACGGAACTCCCGTTAATATGCGATTTGCTCGATTATACATCTCCAATATAATTGTTCTCACCTCAGTAATTATGTACTCCTTGCAATTCTGCCAAGTGAATGGTTTCATGTATGAGGTGCAGAGATTCTTCATCAAACATCTCTCTCACCGAATATATATGAAAGAAACAACATGGACCTACTATGCATCCATGAAAAATACCTGATCGACTGACGACAGGTATGTCTGAATTATTTTTTGCTACCACCATTGAGCATGCACCCTTCGTTTGCTTTGAGCTCTGGCATTACTTTATCATCTGACCTTTCTCATCACATAGATATCATATACGTGTGCCCTTACTCTTGCCATTCTTCTTCCTGTAACTTGCTTTTGCCAACAACATTTACCGCAACTAATATTTGATCACTCGAGGATGAAGATTCTGATGGTTTTTTCAAGAACTATGCCTCTAACAAATATGCAACTGCCTTATTGAAGTTGAGAATGCTTTTCTCGACAAGAATATTCATCGTCAATTGCTCCAAAGATGGTGGTAGAGATGATACCAATATCCACATCCTTCACCACACATTGTCGTATGCTGAAATTTCCTCCGCCGTCAAATTTCTCTATTTGATTCCACATTGTCCACATCGATCTTGATTTTGTGCCACTTGACGTTTTACCAACCTTCTCATAAATCTGATTTAATCTATCCTTGGCTCAGATACCACTTCTTAAATTCTGATACCACTTCTTATATGTAGTAGCCCCGGATTAGATCAAAGTTTTGTGAGATACGACGCAATTGTGCATAGTCACGGGAACAAGGGCGATGAATCAATCTCATAGATAGAAAAGATTTGGCGAAGTCGGCTGCAAATTTTTTATGACTCTCGGATCCTTGCTCTATACAATAATCTAGTGCTAAAGAATAACCCAGCCTCCAATCCTCTCATGCATCCCTTAATTTAGATGAGTTGGTTTGTCACTTGTTAGTTGCTTGGGTTCTCTGTAACACCTATGGATTTAGATAGCATTCTTAGTCCTCTTTCAAAGTAAATAAGGATTCTATTTCAAAACTAAGTAGAAATTTTAATACTATAATGATTCAATTAACGTATATTTCTAAATCCTAAAGACTATATATGAGTCGCCGTAATTAACAATCAGGCTCTCAACTTTAGAAACAATAAAGAGTTGCAGTGGTTTTCAGATCCTAATCAACGAAGTACATTTGTCTATCCTATTCGCTTTAGAAACAACTAGGATAGTTTTCGCGGCGTAACACGCCGTATGTGCTGTTTTTTTTACAGAAACAATTTCTTTTTTTCGACGGTGTTTTTTTTAAATCGTCGAGAAAATGAGCGAAATGGCTGAAAGGACACAAACGAAATCACGTTTTTTCGCATCTATCTGGGGTTCTCTTACGAAGGATCCGTGATTGTGCTAAATCGAAAAGGTCCTTCTCGTGAAAAATACCCGGAATGATCGGGGTCCTCTCACGAAAGACCCGCGATTTTTTGAACCGGATCCGCGATCGTGCTAAATCGAAAAGGTCTTCCTCATGAAAAATAGCTGGAATGATCCAAACGTCACTACTTTTTTTTATCCATTTAGGATCCTCTCACGAAAGATTCGTGATTTTTATGAAACAAAAGGCCCTCTTCGCTAAAAAAACGCGGAAAGAACCTATACGTATGTACGAATTTTTTAAATGACCTAAATGCAAAAAAAAAATGAGCCGAGCCGGCTTAAAGCGAGGAGAGCACGGGAACTTTTCAAGATTTAGTAGATTTAGTATTGGTATTATAAAGAGTTGCAGTGGTTTTCAGATCCTAATCGTCGAAGTACATTTGTCTACTCTATCCTATTCAGGTTGGCCATCACCTGTAGAGTATAGCAGAAATCCATGCCATTGTCATCGCTCCAATGGTCATGAATGCGCTGGCGCCCAAATCGCCTAAAAGACAAGGCAGAAGCCCTACCGGCGCTCGCTCTCAAGGAACAGGCAGCCATTGTAGAGAGGGAGGACGCCGCCTCGACCCACCCTAAGCTCCTCATGGAGCACACAACCGGGCCCCCTAGCCCGTGCTCTCCCAAAGCTCCGTTCTCTGCCCCGCCGCCTGTCTTAGAGGCTGTTTGGTAGGGCTCCAGATCCTAAATTTTCATTTGGAGGAGCTGGATCTAAACCAAACACTACCAGTTACAAAAACTGATTCATGAATCTGGATTCGGAGCGGAGCTGGAAATGAATAGAAAATGCGGAGCGACCTTCTGGGCGCTCCACGCACGGATCCAACACAAGGAAATAAAAAAGCCACCAGGAGTTCAAGGAAATTACCCGCAATGCCACTCACTTACCCCCCCTAATCCTCCTCACCCGGAACGCCCCCAGCCTGTGCGCCCGTTCGAAGCCCTTCGCATCTCGCTCGGGCGACTCGGGCGGCGACTCGAGGGCGCGCTTCCCCTGGCGACGGGCGGCCGCGGCGGGCTCCTCCGGGCGACAGGCGGCCGCAGCGAGCTCCCCCGGGCGACAGGCAGCGGTGGCCGGCTCCTGCGGGCGCAAGGCGGCGCAACTCACGGGCGAGAAGAGACGGCGGCGGTGACCCGTGGGCCCCAGGAGGCAGCAGTGGTGACTCGCGACCAGGAGGGAGAGCTTCTTCGAGGCAGCCGGTGGTCCTCGAGTGCAACGGTTCGACCTCGTGCTAGTAGAAGGTAAACCCTAATCCCCAATCCTCATGCTATTAGATGGTAAATGTGGATGGTTTGTTCTTTGTTGCAAGAAAGTAGTTCGATTTAAGCATCTCTGCCACTCTAATTCTTACTTTCAAGGTGTCGATTAATGGTAAGAAAAGGTTGCTCTGTAAGCCACCTTCATAATGCTTATCTGGAAGACGATTAGAAGTTGTGGTTTTTTATTTGGAGTGCACTTGTTTGCTGGTAAATGTGATTACTAGAGACCATACACAAATGATATTTCCACCCTGGTTGGATCCCATGTTTACCAATGTGTTTGAATTTCATGTTACCTTCAATTATTCCAAAATGGTTTTACAGAACTAGTATCGCATAGTGTCATTGTGGACATACTAGCTCACAGGAACCTGGAAGTTTTGCTTTTGCATTATGTGGCATGTAGGTTATGGTTGTTGTAGATTTAATAGTTTATATGAAAAATGAAAGCATAAGGATATGCATAGTTGTTTTCCAGAAGAAGAAGACTGCCTCTGCATGAGCTAAATGCGAGAGACAGCACAACTTCAAATACCTGTGCATGAGATCTGTTTCTTTTCGGTAGCATTTTGAAAAGTTCAGGGTGGAGCTTCAGGGAAAACAGTAGCTTGATTGGGGCAATGAATGATACACCCAATTAGTAAAATGCACCATCGTAATGCTTATCTGCAGGATGTTTAGAAGTTGAAACTAGAACCTGAGCAATCAAATGGTATTATTTTGTTTGCGTGAACCTAAGCAACATGGTGATCTACAAAATAATGCTCATTGCTCAGGTTATTTTGAATGGTACATGAATTCATTGTATTTGAGTGGTCTGGAATTTTTTTTACCTTGCAATCAAATGCTTCTCATTGTCTGGAATGATTAGCACATGTTCAGTTTTAGCTTATGGAAGATGAAACAATCATAATTTGCAGCTGCCCAAAGAATTGTTTGCATCCGGCATGTGGTTCTCTCTCTGACAAAGTCGTTCTCTCATGCTCACTGTACTAGTATCTCATTCTTTTTCAGCTCCGGTCGTGCGCCGCCGCCACCCGATCGTACTACACACGGTTGTTGCCCTAATCGAGACTGTAGCAGCAGAGGCAGTAGGGAGGGAGGCAGGCATGGGGGAGGAAGAAGACGATCCCGACTGGCTCCGTGCGTTCCAGGTACTCCCATCTCATCTGCACTACTCAACCTCTGCCTAAATCGTGGAAAGTGCCGGGCGGAATAAGTTTCTCTTCCCTGTATTCTGGGTGCAAAGGAGACCTTTTTTCCCGGGACAAACCCGCGCGTAGATTTCTTGCAAAATCGGTCTTCGGTTGGTAGGTGCAGATGCGGTTTGCGTCACTGAATCCCAGTGGATGGCAAAATTTCCCTCTTCCAGGTGCTAGGTTCTTGGTTAATTCTGTGTTGTATGTATCCTTTGATGTTCTGCGGATTTAAATTGGGAATGAAACCCTACAGTAAGTGCTTAAACTGGTTGTGCACTATCAATTGATCTGCATCTTGTTGCAAATGGCACTCTCAAATGCTTCGTGGTGTTCTTAATAATCTCATGCCCTTTATAGCCTTCATAAGTCTGATGTACAATTTGTGCGGTTGTATTAGAACTTGTTTATACTCACGTTTTTGGCTAAACAGTGTTGTCTGCCTGTCCTATCACTGATTCATATCCTGAACGATAGCTTCTTATTTGGTGCCAACAAGCTAGGGCGGAAGTTAGCATGTTATCCACGCTGTACTTATGGGCTACTCATTCATTTCTCTTTGCAATAACTTAGGCTTTCCATAATTGTAATACATTATTGCCAATATCAATGTTTTGTGTAAGTGGATAGCTATTATTTGACAATTAAATAAATGGTTACTACTGCATGGATTTGAATGTCACTTATTTTTTGGTATAGGCACCAAGTACAGCACCGGTGATGCTTTCTTCTGGTTCCGATTCTTCTCATGAAAACAGTCCTACAAGAACTGCTCCATCTAGAGGAAAAGGAGAAAAGAAGGCTACTTCAGATTGTGCAGGTAGTACAGATGCTGATGCAGAAAATATGGGCAAACAACCGGCAGCTACTAGAAAAAAAATCCTTGCTAGTAAAAAAGGTACAACTAGTCTATTTATCTATTTAGTATAACAAACTCCCAGATTAGTGGTTCCTTTGCATTACCCATTTGATCATGTTTTTCTTCATATGGTCACTTTTAGGGGCTTTTGGCAAAGATGAGGGACCATCAGTGGAAGAAAAACAAGATAAACCCCCTAGACGCTTGGTACATATTTAAATTTTATTCTGAATTTTCCTAGTTTCAATTCACGGTACCTTGCCATCTGGTTGGTAATTAGTTATGCTACTGAAATCTGCTACCTCCTTGTAAAAATGACAAAATAATACCACTCCAAAACTATATATTACAAACTCCTCTAAATTTGCTCATCAATGAAGTTGAGCAGACACTTTTTTCTTGTCGAGATGCTCTGTTCCTTCTGGCAACAACTTTGATGGATCTTATCTTTGGACTATTTTAACTTGGTTGTTATCGATGGTCGGAAGTTGCAACTGTTATGTTTAATTCCTACTTCACTGTACATACTAGTTGGAAACACCAGTCCCATAATTTTATGGTTAATTTCTGTACCTAAATTTCTTTGTCTAGACTCCAAAGAAGATTTTGGTTACATTCTCATCTGATTCTGACGCATCCCCTGGGAACAGCCCTTCAAGGGCTGATGAAGCAAACGCCAGGAGAAAAGATGCTCGGCAAGTTAAGGGGAATGAACCAAAGGTTGGTCGACCAAAATCTGGTCCAGATCAAACAGATGGTGAGACTAATGAAAAGAGTTGTTATTCTAGTTAATGCCTTAAAATTTGGTTTGCGAATTCCCATAGTTTCAATGACGTGTAGTTGTTGTTTCATGGTCAAACATAGATACACCGGATCAACAAGAGGGAGTTGCTGAGGAAGACATGCAGGATAAGCTTACAGGGAATTCTGTAAGACACCCACTTTCCCACCTCTCTCTTTTATCCATTTTTTGCCCCCTTGTATTTTGGTTGTGAAACTTCAGGAACATTCACCTGCAAAAAGAACAAAGGAAAAAAAAAAGAGCCCACATCTTACCGTGATTATCCAAACAAATCTGTCATTTCCTCAGTGCACTTTGTTGAACTGGTGAAAGTCTGGGCAAACTAACTTAAGAAGGCATTGGGAAAAATATGAAAATGGATCTTATGTAGTACTTACTTACTTATGGTCTAGCTGGTTCATTCTCTTATATTACCATATTTTTGTGCATATTTTTGTGTTATGTTATGGTGCATATTGTTATTTCTGTAACTAATTATATACCTCAGCTTTTTATGGGGTCTATGTTCTGAATATCAGGTCTCCCAGAGGTTGCCATTAATAATTCCTGATAAAGTTCAACGTTCAAAGGTATGATCAACTCTAAAGGGCACTAGGTTTGCTTAATCACAAATATCACTCCTCTCATAAAAAGTTCAATGCCTGCAACCAGATGTCTGGAATGCTATGGTCATCCCTGTTGTTCTCCCACTTTGTTGTATTTTCTTCATGAAAAAATGTCTACTTAGCATTGATGGAAAGGAATATAATACAATCAATGGAAGCACAGTAATGAAACTTGACCTCACATGCATGTTTTGTATATGGTACTATATATATGTTTCCTCATAGGAGTGAAACATGAGCTTAGTAGTTTACATAAGTATATGTTATAAAAAAATAGCCATAAATTCATTGTTAAAACATGCATGTGTCATGTGTGTTAAAATGGAATGTATCAACATCTGGATTTCTGGAAAATAACGGATTTCTTGTAAGCAATTCTATTACCTTGTATCATCTAGTAACATATTCCTGGAACTCCAGACTGTACTTTTAATTTGTTATTAATATTTTCCCCAAGTTTATAGTCATCGTTCTTTTTATTTCTAGGCATTGATTGAATGTGATGGTGACTCGATAGACTTGAGTGGAGATATTGGAGCTGTTGGGAGGATAGTAATTTCAAATGGCCCTACTGGAAATCAGGATTTGTTATTGGACCTGAAAGGTACACCAAGCTACTTTCACTATATTGTACATGTACTTCATTGGATTCTGAGTTATAATTTAATTCATGGTAGCAAATCCCAGACAAGATATCTGTACTAATAAGTAATAACTAAGGGCCTGTTTGGCAGGGATTCAGCTTCTCCTGATTCTGAGAATCTGGTGAAGTTGAAAATTTTAGCTTCACCAGATTCATGAAGCTGGAGCTGTAAGTACATTAAGAGTGTTTAGATAGATCATCTAGTTTACATTTTAGACTAAAAATATAAACTTAACTCACTTTATTTTAGCCTATAAGTTTCATATTTCAGGAGAAGCTGGAATCTGGAGCTTTACCAAACAAGCCCTAAGGCATTTGAAATTGAAATCCATGTCTCTCTTATCTATACTAACATACATGCAACATCTTATTTCTTCTTTCCTCTATTTTCATACAGGAACAATATACAAATCAACTATTGTTCCATCCAGGACATTTTGTGTTGTAAGTGACATCCAAACTTGAGTACAATTGTATATTTGTTCTTTTTGGTAGCAATGGTCTTCAATACTTGGTGTGCTGCTTCTTTCTTTCAGGTTAGTGTGGGACAAACAGAAGCAAAGGTTTGTCAATCATAACATGAATTCGATATACGTGTTTTACTCTCCATCATTTCAGTTTAATTTCAATTTAGACAGGCCATATTTTCTGGCACCTAATGAAGTAATGTGCCATTTCCAGTACTAAATTTGATTATGTATTGATTTTATTCCATTTATCAAGGCATCTTCTGTTCTAAGGGATACAACACTTACTTAATTCACCTCTTATTTTTCCCTTTGCAGATAGAGGCTATAATGAATGACTTCATTCAACTGGAACCCCAGTCGAATTTATTTGAAGCGGAGACTATGATGGAAGGTTAGCATAATTCTAGCTTGGCTATTTATCGTCAGTAGTAATCAACAGTCCGTAGCCATTGAATTCATTGTTTTAACTATTTGGGAGAAGTCTTCATCCAGTAGATCAGATTGTTTCTGATCTATTAAGCTGACGTGCAAACTGCAACAACAACAACAACAATAACAACAAAGCCTTTTAGTCCCAAGCAAGTTGGGGTAGGCTAGAGTTGAAACCCAAAACGATCCGCTAACAAAGGGAGGAAGAGAGAGATGAGGAAGTAGAACAAAGCCTAAAACTATACCAAAACGTGGCATAAAGCCTAATCAAGGTTCAGGCACGTGGATAACTGCTTTCCACGCACTTCTATCCGAAGCCAACTCTTCCGATATATTCCATCCTTTTAAATCCCTTTTGATTGCCTCCTCCCAAGTCAAGTTTGGCCGGCCCCTACCTCTCTTCACATTATTATCGCGTCTTATGATGTTGCTATGCACTGGTGCCTCCGGAGGTCTCCGTTGTACATGTCCAAACCATCTCAACCGGTGTTGTACAAGCTTTTCTTCAATTTGAGCTATCCCTAGCCGATCATGTATCTCGTCGTTTCGAACTCGGTCCAATCTTGTATGACCACAAATCCAACGCAAAGATACGCATCTCTTTACACTTAATTCTTTGTACATGCCGACTTTTAGTAGGCCAACATTCGCACCATACAACATCGCAGGTCTAATAGCCGTCTTATAGAACTTGCCTTTTAGCTTCTGTGGTACCCTTTTGTCACAGAGAACGCCAGATGCTTGACGCCATTTCATCCATCCCGCTTTAATTCTATGGCTAACATCTTCATCAATATCCCCATCTCTCTGTAGCATCGATCCCAAGTATCGAAAGGTATCCTTCCTGGGCACTACCTGACCTTCCAAACTCACATCTCTCTCCTCATGTCTAGTAGTACCGAAGTCATATCTCATATACTCGGTTTTAGTCCTGCTAAATCTAAAACCTTTTGACTCTAGGGTCTGCCGCCACAACTCTAGTTTCCTATTTACTCCCGCCCGGCTTTCATCCACTAGAACTACATCGTCAGCAAAAAGCATACACCACGGGATATCTCCTTGAATATCCCTCGTGACCTCATCCATCACCAAGGCGAAGAGGTAAGGGCTCAGAGCTGACCCTTGATGTAGTCCTATTTTAATCGGGAAGTCATCTGTGTCACCATCAGTTGTTCGAACACTAGTCACAACATTGTTGTACATGTCCTTGATGAGGGTAACATACTTTGTTTGGACTTTATGCTTTTCCAAAGCCCACCACATAACATTCCTTGGTATCTTATCATAAGCCTTCTCCAAGTCGATGAAAACCATGTGTAGGTCCTTCTTCTGCTCCCTATACCGCTCCATAACTTGTCTTATTAAGAACAATGCTTCAATGGTCGACCTTGCGGGCATAAACCCAAATTGGTTCATGGTGATACGCGTCATTCTTCTCAAACGATGCTCTATAACTCTCTCCCATAGCTTCATAGTGTGGCTTGTTAGACTACCATCTATAGCATGTCCATGTATGTATAGGCACCTAATTAGGGCTGCGCCATATCCCTCTTGCCATACCGGTGGCGCGCATGTAATCGCCATCTGCTTGTACCAAATTAGGTGATAGTTTCCATACCTAGAGATAGATTACCATGTATGGTGTTAATTCTGTCTCAGATGTATGACCTTCACAGATCAATGGAAATCATTCTATTCTTCCAAACCTTACCTTCTTTCATGGTATCGAGCAAGAGGCATCCATGGCAGCTTCGGTTCTTCCTGACGGCAAAGACCTTGCCTCCCGCCCTGCCGCCGTAATTCCCAACCCCATCGCGCCTACTCATCCTCAGTAGCCATGGCCTCCTCCACTCAACCTCGCTCCGCTTTATCCACCATCAACGCCAAAACCCACATACCCTTTTCTCTCCAACTTGATCCACCAAACTACTCCCGATGGCGCGAGTTGTTCGAGATCCTTGTCGGCAAGTTTGGCGCCACAGATCATCTCTTTCTTCTTGCCGATGCTGCCCGACGCCACATGGACAACCACCGACTTCGCGTCAAGTCTCTTCTCTACGCCTCTCGTGTCAAGAGATTCTTGGCATTAGGCTTCACCGCGGCGCCTCGCCGCGACATCCGGGAGAGTGTGGAGGTGCTCTTCCGAATAACCGCGACATCGCGGCTCGCTCTTGAAGCCGAAGTTTCGCAGACTGGCGCAAGGAGATCTCTCCATCCTCACCTACTCCCGCCTCAAGAACTATGCCGATTCTCTTTGCCGATGTCGGGCACCCGTCGAGATGACACGCCGTCTCTCTCTCCTTCGAGGATTAAGCGAGTCCTATCGCCACATTGCCGCAATCATCAAGACCAAGGAGCCTCTTCCTTCCTTCTGGCGGTTCGATCTATGCTTCTCCTCGAAGAAGCCGGGATCAAGACCAACAAAGCCTCTGGCGCCATCGCCTCCTCACGGCGCCCATGGTCACCTCCTCCACCAACCACAGCAACAAAGGCGCAAGCACAAAGGAGGGAAGGGGCGAGCACAGTGGCACCTCCGTCTGGCGGCTTCAATCCTTTCACCAATCAGCATGGCCCAACTTCTTCTGAGCTCCGCCTCGGCTCGCCCTTTGGCGCGCCGGCTTCAATCCTCGGACCGGCGGCTTCGTGTTTGGCGATCGCCTCCTCCGCTACCGGCATTCTTGGTCCTCGGCCTCCGCAGAGCCTTCTTCGCGCTAAGTATAAAGACTCAGCCATTTCGCACCGACACCAAGCACCCTTCCAAGATTTTCACGGCTCCTATGGCGTGGCAAGACTCTCCGGGATCAAGCTTCTCTCATCCAAGCAATGAACGCCATGACCCTCCAACAACCTGATCCGGCCGACTGGTACATGGACTCCGGAGCCTCCTCTCACCTTACCACCAATTCCGGTAACCTCTCCACTCTCCACTCCACACCTTCTTCCACAAAAATCATTGTCGGCAATGGTTCTTCCCTTCCCGTGGTTGCCACCGGGGATAGACGTCTTTCTGCCACCACCCGCCCACTTCATTTGTCCAACATTCTTGTCTCTCCCAATATCATTGCTAACCTTATTTCCGTTCGCAAATTTACTAAAGATAATCACTGTTCTATCGAGTTTGATCCCTTTGGTTTCTTCTGTGAAGGACCTTCGCACTCGAGCCGTGATTCAGAGGTGCAATAGTTCGGGTGACCTTTATCCTTTCCGCCTCGCAACAACGCCATGCACTTTTGTTCTTTCGCCTCCTCCAATCAGATTTGTTGGCACCGTCGTTTGGGACATCCTGGCGATCAAGCTTTGTCCCATCTCGCCGAACCTTTAGCTTTGTCTAATAAACTTGTGCCGCATGTTTGTCATGCATGCCAATTAGGCAAACATGTTCGCCTTCCGTTCTCTACTTCTGTGTCTCGCACAACTAAGCCGTTTGAGCTTATTCATTGTGATTTGTGGACATCCCCTATTCATAGTCTGTCTGGCTTTAAATATTATTTAGTGTGTCTTGATGATTTTACTCATTATCTCTGGACTTTCCCTCTCAAAGTTAAGTCCGACACTTTTTCCACCTTACGCCACTTTCACGCCTATGCCTCCACTCAGTTTTCCACCTCTATTTGTACATTTCAGTGCGACAATGGGCGTGAATTTGACAATACTGCCGCTAGAACCTTCTTCCTTGCAGCCGGCATACATTTGCGCCTCTCCTGCCCCTACACCTCCCAACAAAACGGTAAAGCCGAACGGATTATTCGCTCCACCAATAACATCATTCGAACCCTCCTGTTCCAAGCCTCCATGCCTCCTTCCTATTGGGCCGAGGCTCTCCACACAGCCACATATCTTCTCAACCACCTTCCCACCAAAACTCTCCACTATCGCACTCCCCACCAAGCTCTTTATGGCTCATCACCATCCTACACTCACCTTCGAGTTTTTGGATGCCGTTGCTATCCTAATCTCTCTTCCACCACACCCAATAAACTTACCCCTCGCTCCACCGAGTGCATTTTTCTCGGTTATTCTTCCCATCACAAAGGCTACCGGTGTCTTGACTTGGCCACCAACCGCATCATCACTTCGCGGCATGTCATTTTTGATGAGCTCACCTTCCGTTTGCCAGGGTATCTTCCCCTGCCCTCTCGGAATTTTCCTTCTTGGATGCAGGTCCTGACGACTCCGCTCCAGACAGCACGCCTGCTGTCTCTGCGCCAAGACCAGCTTCTTCAAGACGTCGGCGAGCATTGCCTCTGCAGGTACTGCCGCCGACCCGCAGACGCCTCGCTTCTAAGGATCTGCCGACACCTGAGGCAAACATTACGCCTCTGGCGATCTTTGGAGTGGGCACACCGACCGCCCGGTCCTTCCCCACTCCCATCCTACGCCATGTCTTCACCCGCCGCCCACCGTTGATCACTAGGCGGCCCTACCGGCAAGACGGTGCTGCAGACACCGGTGGTGGAGCACCGACATGGAGACCCTCCATCGGTCTCCTCTCATCCCATGGTGACACGAAGCAAGGACGGCACCCTTCCTCCTGCGCTGTACCAGCTTCATGCCACCACTTCTGCCGGTCTTTCTCTCGAACCAAAGACCTACCGCAGTGCCCTCAAAGATCCCCATTGGAAGGCGGCTATGCTCGATGAGTACACTGCTCTTATCAACAACCACACTTGGGAATTGGTGGTGCCTCCTCGCGCCAACATCGTCTCCCAAGTGGATCTACAAGCACAAATTCAACTCCGACGGCTCTCTCGCTACAAAGCACGATGGGTCCTCCGTGGCTTCTCCCAATGACGGCAAGATCGACTACGATGAGACATTTAGTCTGGTGGTCAAACCTGCCACCATTCGGACCGTGCTCTCCATCGCCGTCGACAAAGCCTGGCCTATTCACCAGCTCGACGTCAAGAACGCCTTCCTCAACGGCCACCTTACCGAGACGGTCTATGCCCAACAACCGTCCGGCTTCGTCGACCCCGCTCGGCCCCATCATGTCTGCCGCCTGAACAAGTCACTGTACGGCCTCAAACAGGCTCCTCGCGCCTGGTACAGTTGCTTCCACGCCTTCATCACTTCTGCCGGCTTCATCAACTCCAAGTCCGACTCTTCGCTGTTCATCTACCACTCCGGCGACGACATCGTCTACCTCCTCCTGTACGTCGACGACATCATCCTCACTGCCTCCACACCGGCCCTTCTTCGGCGCTTCATCGACATCCTCAAGCAAGAGTTTGCCATGAGTGATCTCGGTGATCTTCACTACTTCTTGGGCATTGCGGTCTCTCGCTCCACGGATGGCCTCTTCTTCATCACAGAGCCAAGTATGCGCAAAGTTCTCCAACGTCTTGGCATGTCCGACCGCCACCCTTGCGCCACTCCCATTGAAGCTCGCGACTAAGCTCTCCGCCGATGGAGGACGACTGTTCTGTCGACCCTACCCCTATCGGAGTTTGGCTGGCGTCTGCGATGACTGACCTTCACCAGTCGGACATTTCCCATGCCATTCAACAAGCGTGCCTCTACATGCATGATCCGCGAGATCATCACTTTCAGCTGATCAAGCGGATCCTCCGCTACCTCAAGGGCACACTTACCTATGGTATTCAGCTCACTCGAGGAGGTCCTCATGATCTCACTGTCTACACCGCCGCAGATCGGGCCGTGTCCCGACACTCGGCGTTCTCTACTCACTCGTGCTTTTCGCACAATCTCCTTTCTTGGTCCTCCAAACGACAACACATTGTGTCCCGTTCAAGTGTCGAGGCCGAGTATCGCGGAGTTGCTCATGGTGTGGCCGAAGCTTGTTGGCTCCGACAACTTCTCCTCGAACTACACCAACCTCTTCGCCGAGCTACCATCGTCTACTGCGACAATGTCAGCTCTGTTTACCTCTCCACCAATCCGGTCCAGCATCAGCGCACCAAGCATGTGGAGATCGACCTTCATTTCGTTCGCGAGCGTGTTGCTCTTGGCGAAGTCCGTGTTCTACACGTGCCTACATCACATCAATACGCTGACATCTTCACCAAGGGGCTTCCGTCATCCGTCTTCCAAGAATTCAGGACCAATCTCACCGTCTGCTGCTCCCGGTTGAGATTATGGGATGTTAGACTACCATCTATAGCATGTCCATGTATGGACAAAGCGCCTAATTAGGCTCGCCATATCCCTCTTGCCATACACAGGTGTCGCGATGTAACCGCCATCTGTTTGTACCAAATTAGGTGATAGTTTCCATACCTAGAGATAGATTACCATGTATGGTGTTAATTCCTGTCTATATGTATGACCTTCCTGTATCAATGGAAATCATTCTATTCTTCCAAACCTTACCTTCTTTCATGGCTCATCAATTTAATCCCCCTGTAATTAGTACAACTTTGAATATCTCCCTTGTTTTTGAAGATTGGTACTAATATACTTCTCCACTCTTCGGGCATCTTGTTCGACCGAAAAATATGGTTGAACAGCTTGGTTAGCCATACTATAGCTATATCCCCAAGGCATTTCCACACCTCGATTGGGATACCATCAGGGCCCATCGCCTTGCCCCCTTTCATCCTTTTTAGAGCTTCTCTAATATCAGTTTCTTGGATCCTACGTACAAAGCGTCTATTGGTGTCATCAAAGGAGTCGTCCAACTGAATAGTCGTGTTCTCATTCTCACCATTGAACAAATTGTCAAAGTACTCACGCCATCTATGTTTGATGTTCTCCTCCTTCACCAAGAGTTGATCCCTCTCATCCTTAATGCATTTAACTTGATTGAGGTCTCTCGTCTTCCTCTCGCGAATCCTAGCCATCTTATAGACGTTCTTCTCTCCTTCCTTTGTACTTAGCCGTTGGTAAAGATCCTCATAGGCTCGGCCCTTTGCCTCACTCACGGCTCGCTTCGCGGTCTTCTTTGCAACCTTGTACCTCTCTATATTGTACGCACTCCTGTCATGGTACACGCGCTTATAGCATTCTTTCTTCTCCTTAATAGCCTTCTGGACATTCTCGTTCCACCACCAAGTATCTTTAGGTACACCTCCGCTCCCTTTGGTCACTCTAAGCACCTCCGAAGCCACCTTCCTAATGCAAGTTGTCATCTTCACCCACATGTTGTTTGCGTCTTCTCCTTCGTTCCAAGGGCCCTCCGCGATAACCCTTTCCTTAAAGACTCCCGATGCCTCCCTTTTGAGTTTCCACCACTTCGTTCTCACGATTTTGGTTTGTTTATCCCTATAGGCATGCAACCGAAAGCGAAAGTCAGCCACCACAAGCTGACGTGCAAACTGCAAGCCAATAAAAAGCAGCGTGCTTTTACCTATCATTGATTGAGCTATTTCTTGGTACATCTGCATTTGAGTGTAGTTTTAGTGTGAGATGCAGTCAATGTGTATTAAGTTATGGACCTATTATTTACATGATGATAGCCTCTACTGCAATAGCTATTTTCTAATATTGATATATCATCTATGCAGGTACCCTTGATGGATTCACATTTGATTCAGATGAAGAGGGTGATAAGCTTCCTGAATCACATGCTTATCAAAATGATCAGAACAATGACGATGAAGTACCTAAGGCAAAAACGAAAAGAAAAGCCGAGAAGCCTGCGGTGTGATTTCTTTACTCTCCTTTTATTGATCTGCTGCTTTTTATTTTCTTTTGAATGATCCATTGTATTCCCATTTTATCACAACTCATGATGAACTAATGATAACATACGTTAGTGCAAACCATGAATTCATGATTATCACTGTTCTCTTCTCTACCATTGATCTGTTAGAAGCACAACGTATTACCATAAAATAACTTCTTATAGCCCATTGTGGATAGCTTCTCTGGGATTTACCTATGTACTGAAGTACTTGGCCATTGAAAGTGTCGCAATGATTGGAAATTTTGACTCGTAGACTGCAACTTTGTGATGGGGCACTTAGACTTACTGTTTTTAGCACACTCGAGCATATCCTGTTGTTATGCCTTTCCACTAATGCTTTATGAAGGTCTCGTTGTTGTGCCCTTCACACTACTGCTTTATGAGGCCTACTAGGGAACTGCATTCACCGTCAGCAATGGTCTTCCTTGCTGTTCCCATGCTCTATGAAGTAGTTAAATCACAGAACAATAACCTAAGATGCTGTAATAAATATGTTACTCACAATTTTACCATATAAATTTGGAAAACACGAGCCATGAAAATATGAAACCTTGTTGCAATCTGTTATGCACATCACGATACCATAGAGCTGCTGATGGCAAAGTTGACTAATTTTTCTGTGACATGCAGGGGAAGGGACAGAAGAAGGCAAAGGTTGCAGGAAAGGCTGTTAAAAAGGGTGCAAGGAAAACCCAGTCTACAAAGAGAACGAAGAAGGCGAAGAAATAATTACCTGTGGAGATTCTGGGACACTTGGCAGTAAAAATGAGGACTCGCTCTGAAGCAAATATGCTGAACGATATCATATAACTGATCTTGGTTGGTTTTCAAGGTAGCTATTGCTGAGCCTATATGTTGTGTGATCTGGGCTCATCAGTGTACCATCATGTACTAATTTTTAGGAAGAGAAGGGAATATGCAAAATTGCAAAGCCGATACTTTGTAAAATTCTTCTCTTTAGATTATGGGTTTCGCATCCTCATTTCCATGTTGTGTAATCATTTGGCATTTAAAGTTCAAACTTCTCATTATCGGTTGTGTAATCTGTTTGCCTGTGTTGGTGGAACATCTGTTCATGAGGACCAAAGGATTCTTGCTAGTGGTGTGCATGTTGTTGTGGGCACGCCTGGGCATGTGTTTGATATGTCGTGCCGGTCGTCTCTCCGCCCAGATCACATCAAGATGTTTGTGTTGGATGAAGCTGATGAGATGCTTTCGTGTGGTTTCAAGGATCAGGTTTGCTTCCAACTCGCTTATTATTCTACGACTTGCAATATTGTATTTGTTCCATCTATTTGTGATTTTGTGTGTTAGCTGTGCTACATAACATGTGGTTGTTGTTTTTCATATATCAAGGTCCAAAATAGATCCAATATGATATATCCTTCTGTTTGTTGAATTCAATATTATTTTCCAAAGCTGGCAGTTTTACCCAAATATTTTTCTAGCTCTGTTGAATCTTTTGAGCAGCAGCTTGGATATGCATTTATCCATGATAGCCAGTACCTATTTTGGTTGTAGTATTAGTATACTGGTCCCAACTTGCGTCTTTATTATGAAAGTATGTTCCGTTAGTTATTTGCTTTTTGAGGACTTTTTTAGGACTGTTATTTTTCTTACCTGTACCTGATTCATTGGCAATCTTTTGATGTTCCTAAACTCACAAACTGTTCTTTTTCTTAATAATGTCCATGTTAAAGGAACCACTCTGGAAAATAATATTCTGTTTGTTCTTTTTTAAACTGCAGCTGCATGGTCTGAACTTACTTGTGGCGTACCTTTGCAGATCTATGACATATTCCAGCTTCTTCCAGCAAAAATTCAGGTTGTAGTGTTCTCTTCTACCATGCCTCCTGAGGCCCTTTATATTACTCGCAAGTTCTTCATGAACAAGCCTGTGAGGATTCTTGTGAAGAGAGATGAGCTTACCCTTGAGGGTATCAAGCAATTCTATGTCAACGTGGAGAAGGAAGAGTGGAAGCTTGGTACTCTCTGTGACCTGTACGAGACACTGGCCATCACCCAGAGTGTCATCTTTGTGAACACCCGCCGCAGAGTGGACTGGCTCACGGACAAGGTGAGGAGCACACAGAGACGAGAACACTAGGGACATCATCATGAGGGAGTTTGTATTGGCGTGAGTGAGGTTTGTGTGGCGCACCAGCTCGCCGACCGGCACGACGTGGCCCATCCTCGGCGACGAGAGCTCGGCCACATGCTGGCGCCGCGACCGTGGCCCTCGTGCCGCCGCCGCCGCCGCACATCACCGTGGAATTGTAGGTGGTTAGAGGACAGAAGCGAACGACTCTCAGTTTCGTTTCTAGGAATCCATTAAATCGAACCTACCCATATACACTAGAATTTACAATTCATGCTTTTAGATTCTAACTTTTGGAGAATCGGCTCTTCTACGATCACAATCTAAAATTAACTTTTAGAGAATCCAAAGCAAAGCAAAAACAAAGAGGCTGTGAGTATGCAATTTCGATGCATGTAAATGTAAATCTGAGACTACATCGGTGCCTGTCTTTTATCCAACGGCTAGTGTCATTGCTACTTTATTTGTCTCTATAGCTAGCTAACCTTATTATTACTTGACATACAAAGCATCCACTGATACTGTTAACACATAAATTAGTAGTGTACTGGAAATAAATCCTATGAGAGTTGAGAGCTCCTTACTTTAAGAATAGATTCCTTTCAAATCACGACATGTGGTCTAATATAAGCCTAAATATGATGAGTTGTCATAAAAGTTTCTGTCAGAGCTCTAGATCCTCGGTCCACATCAGAACTGAAGCTTTTATGCTAAAATAAAGTGAATTAAGTTTACATTTTCAATCTAAAATGTAAACAAGATGACCTCACCTAAACACTTTTAATGTACTCACAGCTTCAGCTAAATAAATTTCTAGAGCTAGAAATATCCCGCTCCATCAACCCTACGGATTTTAGTGGAGCTGGAGCTATGCCAAACACCTCCTTAGCTTGCAGGCGACTCGCTAGTAGCTGCTCAGTTTTTCTTTTGTAGAAGCAAACCCTCCTATTTATATTAATAACTTCAGCAAAGTACACGAGTACCCAATTTTTACGTTGAAGATTATAGTTAAACAATGTATTATCATACTATCGTCGAGTCCTTGAATTGTTGAATGTGCTGAATTTTTAGATCTTCATTAAGATTCTGTATCTTTCTTTATCTTCAATAAGACTCTATATCTTAAAATGATGTCATGGTTATTGAAAATCACGATGCTAGTGGCTGACGATGGAGAAGATTCGGTGGGCCTTTAATCTCCGACCCAGTCTTGGACCTACGTTCATGGGCCTCGCAGGAGACGGGTCTTCTCGGCGTTCGGGCGAACAGCCCGTGAACAGGCCCATCTAAGTCCATTAGTTCGGAGCTCCGAGCCCGAACATCCAGAGTCCCCTCGTATAACAGCCCATGGATCGGACGGCCCAGACCCATTCTTGGATTGGATTTATTGATTCCCTTCCGAAGCAGAGTTCCGATTCATGGAGTTGGATCTCTTCTTGCCTCTTTTTCTTTTGTTGCCTTCCTTATTAGACGATTTTTTAATCTAGATTCCATAGATATCTTCTCGGTTATTGAATCTATATAACCCCACTACTTCTTGCTTCTTTTATAGATGTGTTGAGTTTATCCGTTGAGCGGAGGTAATGAACGACCTTCCTGATCTCGTCGATCTGGTGCGAGGCGGAGTCGCCGGTGGTGGCGGCGAGATAGGCTAGCTGGCTATTTGGTACTTCGCTGGTGGATGATGTCAATAGGTTGAGGGAGGCGCTCGCGGGGGAGGCGAGGAGGCAGTGGAGCTAGTTGATGGGGTGGGGTTATGGTATGACTGGAGCAATGCGTACGAGCTACACACGCCGCTGATGGTGATAGCTATATACGAATGACGCCTACCTCTTCAACGACTTTGCATCTATGGGGCAGTAAGTGATGTCTCTCTCCGTTGATTGATCAATCTCGAATTATGGTATTACAAATTTACAATCCTAAGTGTTGTGACGTTATTATTTAATTTTATAAAATTAAAGATAATTTTAAGCTCGAGTTTGTAAACAGGTACTTGGAATTTGTATGCTTCGATGAATTGATTTAAACATTTAACCATTGACAAACATTCGAAGTGAACATTATTTAATAGGGTGTGTCTAGGAATTACTTGGATGTTTTTCCTAAAAAAATCAACCAAATTTTGACGTCTCTTGCAACATTTTTTCAATGCTTGCAACATTTTTTCCCACGGGTGCAACATCTGTTTTGCACCGCGTTTCTACTGTTGTTGAAGAAAAATGTTGTACGCGTTGGAAAAAAATGTTGCAACATTTTCATTCGTGAACAGTAGAAATGCAGCACAGCAAACACATGTTGCAACTTGCAAGCGTTGAAAAAAGTGTTGCACACGCCAGGAAAAATATTGCAAGCGTTAAAAAAAATGTTGCAAGAGACTCCCAAATTTGGGTGATTTTAGCAAACAAAACATCCGGGTGATGTTTATCAAAATCCTAAGGTTAGTACTCTTTGCAAATAAATTTTTTAGCATAAATTGAGTTTTCGTTGCAATGTACAGACACATGGCTAGTCTTCAATAAGACTCTATATTTTAAAATGATGTCATGGTTATTGACAATCACGATGCTAGTGGCTGACGATGGAGAAGATTCGGTGGGCCTTTAATCTCCGACCCAGTCTTGGACCTACGTTCATGGGCCTCGCAGGAGACGGGTCTTCTCGGCGTTCGGGCGAACAGCCCGTGAACAGGCCCATCTAAGTCCATTAGTTCGGAGCTCCGAGCCCGAACATCCATAGCCCCCTCGTATAACAGCCCATGGATCGGACGGCCCAGACCCATTCTTGGAGGAGGGGCAAAACGAAGCGGAAGAAGACTCGCCTCGCCCTTGCTGCAAGCAAAGCGGAGATCCCCTTCGGCTCACACCACCTCCAGAAACCTTGCACAGCAAGCGACCAGGAGGCGGCTCGCTCCCCCACTCTCGCACCCGAACCCTAGCTCGTCTGGAAATCCGCCGCCGCAGCCATGTCGCCGCCCGAGAACCCCAATGGCACGGGCCCCGCCGCGTCGTCCGAGCCCGCGCCGCCGCCGCCGCCGGCCAAGGCCAAGGGGAAGAAGAAGGATGAGAAGAAGGAGGACGATCTGGTGAGCGCGCCCATCGGCCTCCCTCTAGCTCTCAAGCGGAATCGAAATCTCGCGTTGCTGGATTCGATCTGCGGTTTTGCTTTGCCTGACGTGCTTGGATGGTGTGGTGGTTTGGGCGCAGTCGGAGGAGGATTTGGCGCTCAAGGAGCAGCTCGAGCTCTACGTGCTGCGGGCGCAGGACGCGGATCCCGGTGTGCAGAAGCTCGCGCTCGAGAGCATGAGGTATTTTTCACTTTCTGAAACCAACCGATTCAGTTCTAGGATTGCGTTGCTTTCCCAATTTCGGTAGCCTACATAGGTTTCGTGGTGCGTGTGCTGCTCGCTCTAGGTTTAGATTTCTTATATCTCTGCAAACTCGATGATGCCATAGGGTTTAGTTCTTCTGGCCTAAATTGTTACATCTATCTGATGAAGTATTGCTGAATGCTGCCACTTGCTACTCGAAACTCCTTTTACTGCCACTGAAATCGTCCCATATCAGGCAGGAGATTCGTTCGGCCACGAGCTCGATGACGTCTGTCCCGAAGCCGCTGAAATTCCTTCGCCCACACTATGGTACCCTCAAGTCATACTTTGAAACCATGCCTGAGTCTGATCTAAAGGTACGAATGGACTGTTCATCAACCAGTACCATTGTGGTTTAAATTTTGCTCCTGTACAGTGCTGATACCTCGGTTATACTGTTTTTGCAGAAATACATGGCTGACATACTATCAGTGTTAGCCTTGACAATGTCTGTCGAAGGAGAAAGAGTATGTGCCTGACACAATAAAATTTTGTTCATCTGTTCTGGACAAGGCATTCCTTCGTTTGAAAAAGTCTTAAGTTATTCCATTCAACTGCAATTGAGATAGCCTGCTAAAATTTTTCTTCTGCCTTTTAATTGTTCCAGGAGAGCCTGAAGTATCGTTTATTGGGCTCTGAAGGTGACATTGGCTCATGGGGTCATGAATACGTGAGGTACGAACAGTACTACATGAATGTATTTCTATGCTATATCCTACCTGTTTCAATACTGCCTCCTAAATCTGTATTATAGCTTGTTTCATTTTTCTTGGGTAGGTTCTTCTTGTCTTAGTTAACTGTAAAAATTACAGTCTTGTAATGAATTATCTCTTCCAATGATTGACAATCTATTATTTTGCCATTCTAAATTCATCACTTGTCAGAAATCTATTTGGGCAATGCTTCAGTTTCTACTTGTATTGCATATTTTGAACCATAATCTCAAACGTAAATTTTGAATCTCTAAAGAGTGAAATAACTTAAGTTTGAACTAAACAACTGTATTGATCACACTCAGCTTCTACTCCTAGGAGATTGTAGCATGATGTTAGAGCTTCCTTTATGACATGCTTATCTGTTTAGGCACCGCTATATTTGGCTTTGGTTGCTGTTTTTTGTGTGTCAATTGTCTGGTTTGAACGCCATAATTAGCTTCTATGACATCTATATTTTTTTGTACTTAGTCATCTCATTATTTATCTCCAGGATTCCTATAATCCTGCTATACCTTGTTGAATTAAATTTGTTTTTCTTAGATATTATTTGAGGTTTTTTCCCTGTTATCAGATATATAACATTTGCTTGCGCATTTGTTGGCTTCTAATGAAATGACTTCCTCATGTACAGAAATTTGGCAGGCGAAATTGCACTAGAATTCCAAAAGCGCCAGGTTGCACTCTCATGCACTTGATAATGGAAAATATGGAATTTTTCTCTTAATCTTTTGTATCATTGTTTTCTGGTTTTCATCCCTGCTTTCTTCTATTTCACTCCTTGTTGAAACTGCGATGACTTGTCCCGTGTAGTTTTGGAGGCTTAATTTCGACTTACTGATTAATATAAATGGTAATCAATACACCTTAATTTGATACCATGGTCCTTTTGCTGATTTCAGCTATTTCAATAACTATCCAACTACCCAGTGATTCTTTTTCTTTTTGGGTACTAAAGCTGGTAGACTTTTAAATCATACGTTTGTGAACTTCTAGTGATGATTGTTGAATACCTGAAATGACAATATATCCAAGGTCGGCATGGCAACAACTCTGCTTCCTATTCTTTGTTGTGTCCTTTCCAATTCTTTATCGGTGTTTAGTGTTAGAATTTCCACATACCTGGTAATTTAGATTACGTTTCTTTATTAATCATGGCAAATTTGTCATCGTTTTTGTTCTTGTCTCATTATTTTTGTCTTGCTGGGCTGCAATAATACTTAGGCTCAGTTTGCATTTGCTTTGCTGTGCTTAATTTAGAGGCTGCTGTAAAAAAGAAGTTATGAAAAGTCTATTAATCTGTTTGGTGTATCAAATTAACATTAGATGAATTTTGTTATCCATTTGATATCCAATGGTTGTACTCTCACACCTCATCTCATATGTTCTGGAATGCAATGATTCATCCCTTTCAATTTGATTATAGAAAAAAAAGGGTAGCGAAATACCCAAATATTGAATAGTGGTTCAACCAAACGAGATTATCATAATCTACCACAAAGCTAAATGGAGACTTAGTGGTAGACTTCTGTTTGTTCTATTCCCTTGTTTATCTTTCTAACTTCTAATGCTGATTTTATCGTTTCACAGGATGATGACATGTCGATTGATGCCCTCATGGAACTAGTGCAGCAAATTATTTCATTCCACATGAAGGTTGGTTCTGATTAAGAGTCATAGTTGAATATTCATTTTATTCTGTTAAAACATCTTGATCAATGAAATGCATACCATGCGTATGTTTAGTCATTTAATGACCATTACCATTGTTATTTTATAATTGTTTGATTCAATGATGGATTAATAATGTTCTATTTTTATTTTTGTCACAGCACAATGCTGAACCTGAAGCTGTCGATCTTCTGATGGAGGTATTTTCAAATTCTGTACTATTTTTATTAAAGGGATATACTGATACACAATATTTCATGGTTTTGTAGGTTGAAGACCTTGATTTGCTGGTTGAGCATGTTGACTCTACAAACTACAAAAGAGCTTGCTTGTACCTTACCAGTTCTTCTAAGTATGTAAATGCATGTGGTTATACACTGTTAATTTTCCTACTGTATGCATATCTTTCTTCACATATCATGTATTGTCATGTATTATTGCTTGTTGTCCTATTTTGGAAAGAGTCCCTAGGAATATCTCCAAATTTAATAGTGTGTTGAAGTATTGCTGAATTTAAGTGAAGTTGACTGAATGCTTTGCTGTATCTGAATGTAAAACCTGCAGATACCTGCCTGCTCCTGATGATATGTTGGCACTTGACATAGCATATACCATTTACATGAAGTTTGAAGACCTAGCAAGTGCTTTGCGGATTGCTCTGCTCCTTGACAATAAGGTGAGCAGACGATTATCTCATGCCATACTCCTTTGTTTAGTACTGAATTTAAACTGAGATGCATCTCAATGATTTGTAGTCCGTGCAGTATGTGAAGCAGGTCTACACAGCAACTGATGATCTTCTGCTCAAGAAGCAATTCTCATACATCATCGCACGCCATGTATGCATCTCTCTCTCATGCGTTGTGTGCACATTTATTCATCACATGCCAGCTTGCTGGGCCACCCACCCATGCACACGCTTGTGCGTGAACACACACAGAGGAGCTCAAATGCCAATTTTGATTATTCTGTACCCTGAGCTGCACATTACTACCTTGTTTATTTACATCTTTCTCTGTAAAAATGGCTTGTCCCATTAATTTTGATTGTGAGCTCTCCTCTTCTAATTTCTAAAGGGTTTGGCGATGGAAATTGATGATGAGATAGCTGCGGATGACAATGACAAGGAGATTTTGCAAGAAATAGTTAATAATAGTAAGCTTAGCGAGGGGTACCTCACTCTTGCTCGAGATATTGAGGTCATGGAGCCAAAATCTCCGGAGGATATATACAAGGTTTCTATATATAACTACTTGCCATGTTCATGGAGGCACCTTTTAGTCATAATAATAATACTTGTACTTTCTAATCTGTAGGTCCATTTGATTGATGGGCGCGGTGCCAGCTCCAGTCTTGATTCTGCAAGACAAAATTTAGCTGCTACATTTGTCAATGCATTTGTGAATGCTGGGTTTGGCCAGGTTATCTTTTTAGAAAAATATGTTACTTGCAGCTTCTAAGGAAAGAGTGGATCTTAACAACTTAGCCTTTGCGCAGGATAAGCTAATGACTGCTCCATCTGATTCTTCCAGTAGTGGGTCTTCTGGAAACTGGTTATTCAAGAACAAAGAACATGGAAAAGCCAGTGCAGCGGCTAGCCTGGTACAATTACATCATTGTTTATGTTTGTAACCATGAGATCTGATTTTAATTATAACTAGACAATAATAGCAAGTAAACTGTTATTTTCAGGGAATGATTCTCCTGTGGGATGCTGATTCTGGACTTGCTCAGCTCGACAAGTACTTGCATAGTAATGATACTCATGTTGTTGCTGGAGCTTTGCTAGGTATTGGAGTTGTCACCTGCGGTGTGAAGAATGATTGTGACCCTGTACGTGCTCCACTGTGTTAGCTGCTGCTTTTCTGTGTGTCTGTGTGTGTATTGTGTGTGTGTGTAAAATTTGTGTTCTAATATCCTAAATTTGTTGCCAGGCACTCGCTATTCTCACGGAGTATATTAGCAAGGATGACTTAAACATACGGATTGGGGCAATCTTGGGTCTTGGTATTGCATACGCTGGTTCTCAGAAAGATGAGGTGGAAGTCAGGGCTCTTTATTGTATCTTGTTACCTAAAACATTGGTTATATATTTCGTGTTAATGTAGTTTCTGAAATTTCAGCTAAGAATACTTCTATCGTCTGTATTGGGGGACTCTCAATCAACTCTTGAGATCCTGGTATTCACATCCATTGCCTTGGGATTGGTATTTGTTGGTTCTTGCAATGAAGAGATTGCACAGTCCATCATATTCGCCTTGATGGAGCGTAGTGAGGCTGAGCTGGCAGAACCCATTATACGCCTGCTTCCTGTAGCACTTGGCCTTCTATATCTTGGAAAACAGGTATTTTGAGCAACCCATGAAAGATAGTTCCGCTTCTAACGTTTGCAATTTGTTGAGTAGACTAAGATGGTAAGTACAACAAAAAATCTTCACTAGGTATTTCCTAGACATGCTTCTTTGGAATACTATTTATTGCTTGTTTTATCAAGTATTTGCCTACCCTTTTACTTCAAAATAAGTGAGTATTTGGTTAAGTGATTTATGTTTGAAGCACCATGCCTCTTGGTTTTGTGAATGCCATTTCTTGGTTCCAGCAAGATAGCTGACACATCTGACTGATTGTTACTATTGTTTTTGTATTACGTTGTTTGCTTCTGATTTCAGATTTACTCTACACACATATCTTTCACTGCCCCTGCTCTTTTTGTGGGCTAATTTAGGTACTTCAGGAGATGTGTTTTAACTTATTTTTATCGGGTAATTTCTATGTCAGGAGAGTGTAGAGGCTACCGCGGAGGTTTCTAAAACATTTGATGAGAAGATAAGAAAGTATTGTGATGTAACACTTATGTCACTTGCATATGCTGGAACAGGGAATGTGCTTAAGGTACTTCGAATGGTTTTAGCAGCTTTGAGCTCATTGATTTTTGAATAGTTTCAATAAGCTTTTCCAATTCTGTATGCAGGTTCAGAAACTTCTTGGTATTTGCTCACAGCATATTGAGAAAGGAGAAACACACCAAGGGCCAGCTGTCCTTGGAATTGCCCTTATCGCCATGGCTGAAGAATTAGGAGCTGAAATGGCTGTACGTTCACTTGAGCGTCTTTTACAGTATGGTGAGCAGAATATTAGACGAGCAGTTCCTCTTGCTCTTGGTATACTCTGCATTTCTAATCCCAAGGTACGCTGATAAGTTTTGACTTGCATACAAATTGTATGAAGGTGTGAAATGGAACTTGTGTTCAAATCGTCAATGCATCAGTTAAATGGGAAGAGTTCTAGGGTTGAAAATAATGCAAAAAATTGACTTATATTCAAATCCTAAAGTATCCTATCCGTTGCATGGAAACAGTTTAATAGCACTATTCTAATGGAGTCATTACATGGAGGTGCTAAACTATTTTATGCACCAACGCACACACAGCAGTAGCACATGGGTGCACACATTTGCAGTAAATTATTGCTTGTCATTGAATAACTATTTTACTGATTCATAATTGCATCAACTGATTTTACTTTGCATGTTCGCATAGTCTTTTGTACTGTTTGTTTGATCATGAAACCAGTCTGACAAGGTTGGATTTTCGAGCTAACTTCGTTCATCTTATCCTTTGAATTCAAAATCTATTTATTTTGCTAGTACTGTTAATATGGGCTCAAAGCTGAAGACAAGTCGTCAAGTTAGATCCAGTGCCATATTGAACACACCACCACATCAAAGCTAGACAGTTTCTGCTGCACTTGCTCCTAAAATAGAGTTTGTTAATCCTGGAAAATTTTGTCTAATGTCATCATTATTGAATGTGTGGCCAAATTACCTTGTAATTCCTTTACTGTAAACCAAAGTGTGATATGTTTTGATTACATATTATGCAAGCAGTGACTTGATTAGCCAGTTATTGTTGGAAATCCCAAGATCAAACACACACGAGCTAGACGGAGCTAGACGGAGTACACCGAGAACACACACTAGTATTCTTGTACTTAGCTCTAGAAGGAATACAAGGAGCACTCTTGGAGGCAACACCATGCATGTGACGTGATAACCAAAAACCAAAACTAATACATACGTGTACACGATTCTAACGTGTACAATTATTCTAACAACAAGATTAACACTAATAGTTATTTTGTCACATGCGGTACTGTCAAATTGATAAAATACTTTGTTGGATTAGTGCTTTGTGCTAATTTGAATATTGAGTGCTTGTTCAGTGGTGCATTCTCATTTTGCATAATATTGCAACGGTTTACTCCATAGTTATCAGTACCATACCAGTACCGACCAATATGTACCATTTCAGTCCCTAAACCGGTACAAAGTAGCCTTATGTATCATACTAGCCTCGATACTGGTCGATACCGGCCATGTTGGCTCAATATTGGTCATTACAGACCATATTGACTTGATACCAGTCAATATCGGCCATATTGGCTTCGATACCGGTTAATACCAGTCATACCAATGGAATTGATAATAGTCTATTGAACTATATGTTATATTTGATAGTACTACTATGTATTTTGAGTAATATTACAAGTGAAAATTTGGTGTACGTATAATTAAACATGTGTATACTTGTAAATATATATTATTATATTAAACCCGAAAATGGCATGTCAGTATAGACCGGTACCAGAGTGTACCATTCTAAGAGCCAAACCGGTATAGTCTCTGGTATGGTATTGACAAATATGGTTTACACCCCTTCCGATATTATGATGTTTACTTCGCAAATTTCTAATATCTTCCATCTCAGGTAAATGTAATGGACACATTGAGCAGATTGAGTCATGATGCAGATGCTGATGTGTCAATGGTTTGTATTTTTAACCTTTTTAAGCTAGGAACTCGGCTCTAAATTGTATGCTTGCATCGCATATCTTAATTCTTAGCTTATTTCTTACATTCTAATTGAATTATTGTAGGCTGCAATCATCTCATTGGGCTTGATTGGTGCTGGTACAAACAATGCTAGAATAGCTGGCATGCTTCGTAATCTTTCAAGTTATTACTACAAAGAAGCTGCTCATCTATTCTGTGTAAGTAAAAATCAACAATGATCATTTAGCATCCTCCCTCAGTGCAGCTATGATGGTTTCCTGGTTGTATTTATTATTTAAGCTGCATATATTGATTGGTCTTACATGTGTTCAGGTGAGAATTGCCCAGGGGCTTGTTCACCTTGGGAAGGGTTTATTGACACTTTCTCCGTACCATTCTGACCGGTTTCTTCTTTCCCCGTAAGTAACTATATTCAAGCATTGGATTTACCCTTCACTATTATTGGATTCATCTTTCAGTTCTCAAAGCATCAGATTAACCCTTCGATATTGTGTTGGGAATAGTCCTACATTGGTTGTGGAGAGGGCTTGAGCATGGTTTATAAGGGTGAGGGAGCACCCCCTCATTAAGCTAGCTTTTTTGGGGGGAGATGGCCCAAGAGACCTTGGCCCGCTGCTCTGGTTGGGCCAGCGACCCAACGGCGTGTGCGTGCGCGCAGCTGGTGGCGTGAGTGCGTCGTGTGCTGATCGTGTGGCGATCAGGTTAACAATTGGTATCAGAGCCCAGGTGGCCCCAGGTGGTTCCTAGATAATCTCGGCCCAATGTGTGAGGGGGAGATTGTTGGGAATAGTTCCACATTGGTTGTGGAGAGGGCTTGAGCATGGTTTATAAGGGTGAGGGAGCACTCCCTCATTAAGCTAGCTTTTTTGGGGAGAGATGGCCCAAGAGATCTTGGCCCGCTGCTCTGGTTGGGCCTACGACCCAGCGTCGTGTGCGTGCGCGCAGCTGGTGGCGTGAGTGCGTCGTGTGCTGATCGTGTGGCGATCAGGTCAACATATTGTTGGATTCATCTTCCAATCTTTTTTGTTTTTCTTAGGATGGCACTTGGAGGGCTTGTCACTGTCCTGCATGCCTGCCTTGATATGAAGTCCACCATTCTAGGGAAATATCATTACATTCTTTACATTCTCGTCCTGGCCATGCAGGTATCTATCATTACCCAACTGCCAGTTATACTGAACCAACTATTGGATAAGCTCAATATCTTCTTTGCTTATACAGCCTAGGATGCTTTTAACGGTGGATGAGGATCTGAAGCCCCTTTCTGTTCCTGTGCGGGTTGGGCAAGCTGTTGATGTGGTTGGCCAGGCTGGAAGACCTAAGACAATTACCGGCTTTCAGACACATTCAACTCCTGTCTTGCTTGCAGCAGGGGAGCGAGCTGAACTAGCGACTGAAAAGTAATTTCCAGTACAACTAGAAAGTTCTCTGTTATTTTTAAAAGCTTTGCCCTGTTGAAGCTAATAACTGTTGCATTGCGTCACATCGTGCAGTTACATCCCACTGACGTCGGTATTGGAGGGCTTTGTAATTTTGAAGAAGAATCCAGAATATCATGAGGAGTGAGGGAAATTTCCAGGCTTGATATGGTCCAGATCTTGGGCACCCCAGCATGGTAGACTCGGAGTCGGAGGTCTGTTCGTCGTCAAATCTTTGTTTTGCTCCTCCATCTTTTGCTCAGCACTATTTCTTCTGCCAGAGTTGTAGCAAACCGCGAGCATGTTTGGTTGTGCGTTGACTTGACATACCACTTGTACCCAAACAAGGGGCGCATGTAGGAATCGAACTGCTGCTTTGACCCTCAGCTTATTTGTATATGTATCATGTATTGAAATTACTCGCGACGTCTTTAGAACAGAGCCGGTGGAAGTGAAACACTGGGTTTGATTTAGACATGGGTGACTGTCATGTGGTGTCTGATAAGTGGCACCATAATTTGCATTTGTTATAGCAGTTATTGTTGTCATATCGTTCATTGTTTATGCTAATCAGATCGAGATCATTCTAAGATGCAAACGTCTGTCAATCTGATGGCATCATGGACAATACGTTGTTGCGTTGCTTTTTTTTATTATTATTTTTTTAAGACAAGCTGCCTGTGAGCAAACTCGTTTCCAGTTCCGGCAGCGTGCATGGACCAAAAGAGATGTTTTGGTTCGGTCTATATGGGTGTGTTTGGTTGCTCGTGTATACATACATGAGATGGTTCAAAAAAAAATCAGATGGTTCAAAAAAAAACATTCATATGTTTGGTTGTTTGAATGGAATCAATCTGTTTTGGATGGTGGGATACAAATTTAAGGAATATTTTCTACAGATGTTGAATCATTCTATTTACCTAAAACAATGGTACAGAACCATCCTATTCAAACTTATCCTATCAACACATGATGCCTAGAAAGATCTTATATTGCGTTTCAATGGATGCCTACGAGTGTTTATTAGTTGTCATTGCTACCGAGCACACTACCCTCCCGTTGCTCCTGCTGGACACAAACAAGTGTTATTTTGGAACACCTCTTCAAAACATAAATTTGATCGCCTTTGTAAAATTCAAAGAAACTAAAACATTATCAAGTTATTTTTTGTGCAAAATATATTAATATCATTTTCATATAATCAATCTAAATATTCGTAAAGTGATAGTTGATCAAAGTTAAAAATAATTCAAGTTAAGTCTATGCTAATTTTCCACTGGAGGGACTTATTTCCCTTTTCCCTTTCTAGATATGGTTTGGAACAGGATAGCTGAACTGTTTCTAACAATAATACACGGCCCATTTGGGATGGCTTCGGCTTTTTTTGCTGCGAAAAGCCAGAAGCCGTCCTAAATAGTCGGCATTTGGACACGGCTTTTGAAGAAGCTGAAAGCAGTCATAATGTAGAGAAGTCGAAAGTCCACATCTAGTTTCCCACATCTTTTGCAGCTTAGAGTTCAGTCTTTTAAATTAGAATTGGCTAAAATTATGCACCTCATACAAAGTATAAAAATCAAACAGCCACCTCTCTCACGCCCCATTCTCCCACCCACACCCAACTCAACGCAGTGACAACGCTAAGGTTTGCGCCCTTGGATCACGTCCCCTGCGCCGCCGCATGCCTCCTCTACCCATTGGTGGCGACCATCACGCCCTTCGTTTCAGTCTGCCGCTTTTGTTGTTTGGTCTGGTGGTGACCTCCGCCTCATTCTCAGCCGCCTCTGCCGTCCTTACCTTAGTCTCCACTGTCACATGTTTCTGACATCCATTAGTAGTGACCTCTGCCGCGTCCTTTGCCTCGGTCTCTATAGCCTCTGACATTCTCGCCTCTGTTTTTGCCTCCTGATGGCGCCGCCTCCCCTACGCCTCCCGCCGTCATACCCTCTGCCCGCCTATTGTCGGTCCCGCCGTCTCTCAACGCTTCAACCGATGCCGTCCCCATCTCCTCCATAAGCGCCGCCTCCACCACCGCCGTCCCGCTTATTTGAGAAATTTGATATTGGTTGCTAATGCTTCAACAATGGATACACTGGGGGTAAAGCTGTTTTCACATGATTGGTGGATTGTGCCATGTTCGATTTATGTCACTTTTCTTTTCTAGCTTTTTTTACCGTACAGATTATATTAACTAGTAAATAAATCAACTTCAGAAGATGAAAAAGGAAGCGGAGATCTTATGCAATGGATGCTGCCCATGTTAATCATCTCTTCATATTAGCTAAAATGTGTGTTCAGAGTTGGAATTTTGGTATAAAGTATTGTGTTCAGGCCTTGTGCATGCATGTATAAGCCGTAAGGGCTAAGCATTACAAGTTTCAGTTCTAAAACCAATCATTTTCTTGTTCTTCTTCCAATCTGTTCCAGATTGAATGATTGATGATTACATGCTACATGAGGGGAATTTTCATCTGACGAGGCAACTCGACATGATTCGCTTGAAAAATTCAATTAATTTGCCGGTCATTTAGGAAATAGATTTTTTTTGGGGCTTATATTGTAGTTGTATGGTTTTTTTTACTTATATTGTAGTCGGAACTTCCTTGGCGTTCTTGCTCATGTGTAAATATTGACTTTTTTTGCAAGGAATAAAATGTGATTTTTTTAATTAGAGTGTTGTCCGTGTTAATTCATGATTGAGTGCTATTTTGATATAGTGTGTTTCTGTCGAGTTCATGTCAAAAGAAGGCATATAATGTATGTAACATTTTGTATTTAATACTCAACGATTGAAAACACAATATATTTAATGCTTAAATTTACATTTCTATGTGAACAACTAAACATGTAAAAAATTAAATCAAATCCACCGATAATGTCCTTTAAATAACATCAAACAAGTTATCATTTGTCTTAGTGGCATTTCAAACATTGGATACATGAAAAATCATATGTGTAATATTTTCTTTATATTATAATATATATATATATATATATATATATATATATATATATATATATATATATATATATATATATATAACCCAATAAATTATTTATTAAAATTGTGTTTAGCATACCGTGGTTGATGTGCAAGATGATATGAACATGTAACTGGAGGGAGTATTAGCCACTGTTTAGAGCAACTCTAACCCAAACCCTTATATTTTCCTCATAAATCACTTATTTAGGGGTGGTGTAAAAATTAAGAGCACCCTATATAAAATTTGTCTCAAACCAACACTCCCTATTACTCACCCCTATTATTTATCTAAACATTATTATTACTTTGTACCCATGAATTATTTACTAAAAATAGAAATAACAAATAAAAAAAATGTTGAAGAAAATAATAGGGGGAAGGAGAAAGCCCCTAGATGTAGAGGTGAGAAGGGGTCTCCCTAGAACAGGGGTTCTTTATAAGGGTTGGGTTGGAGCTCACATTTTTCTAATTCTTCTTATAATTTAGGATAGGGGTAGGTTTAGGGGGTGGGTTGGGCTTGCTCTTAGGGGGCTTTAAGACTGCTCATCTTTTAAGCGGTTTTTAGCATAAGTTAGAAATCATATATAACCAGCAAAAATCAAAAGCTAAGTTAGACCTGTTTTTGCAGCTTATTGTTGAAAAAAATTAGCTATTGTTCAAACGATCTCTTATAAAAAAAATTATAGCTGCTTTTTAAAAAAAAAACAACTAAAAAACAGTTTCCCCATAAAAGCTACCTCTAAGGCTGAGTTTGTTTAGACTGGAGCTTGAGCTTATTTGGCTAGAGCTGGAAGAAAGCTGCTGGAGCTGGATGAGGATGGCAATTTTTCGTAAATAATAGTTAAGTTGTAAGGGTACTAGGGAAGTGGGATTTTTAGAAGCTCCAGCCACCCCGAGAAGCATCGTTTTCCTTGCTTTTCTCGCGTAGTACAAATTGGGCTAGAAACTTCTTCTCTCTGTCTGACTGAAAAAATTCTGTTTATTTCAGCTTATGATTTATAGAGGTGTAGAAACCAAATAAACCTAAGCTCAAACCTAAACAAACTGAGCCTAAAACTAGGGATGGCAATCGGGTCGGGTAGCTCCGGGTCCTCCTCTTATGGACCCAGACCCGAGACCCGAATTCGAGACCCGAACCCAAACCCGAAAACCATATGGGTCCAAATCTGGACCCAGACCCAGACCCGACGGGTACCCAGGACCCGATGGGTACCCAGGACCCGAATTTTCAGCACTAAATCCAGGTTATGAACACAGAACATTGAACAACTCATTGTCAAATTATAGTGCTAGACACAAGAACAAGTCTACCCCACAGGAAGTGCTCACAAAAGACATGCTATCACATTTGCTTTACAAAACAGATCATCACCTTAAATGAGAATGCAAGTGGCAATAATGTATCTGGATCAGTTTCTTCCTCTGGGAAATTTCTCAAGGCATGTAAAAGTACCACTCAACAAAATACCAGGAGTCCCATGAATGGCGTCTCTACATAACAACTGAAGGAGCTAGAAGAATTTCTGTAAAAACCTACCAGAACAAAAGACAAGGCCATTGCTTCATTCTTGACATCCATGATCCATCTCATAAACGGACTTTATACCTCCATCTTGATTTGTTGGCAGGTTACTGCTTTTAAATCCACAAGGTACAAAATCCTTTTCAGTTTTCATTTTCCCCCAGACACTTTCCATTTCAGGTTCAGCCCTCCTTTTTTAATTATCAGTCTTCTGATTTGCAAGTATAGCACTAACAAATTCTCAAGCGAATGCTGATATGCAGTAACTACAATCAATAAATTAGCTGTTTACTGTTGCGCCGTTTTGAACGATGAAGAAAAGGAAATTAGGAACTAAGTACTGACCCGTGGCCGTGGTAGGTCGGTCGCCGGCTCGGGGTCTGGACCTGGTGGCGCGGCCTCGCCGGACGTCGGCTCGGGGTCTGGACTTGGTGACGGCGCCTTCGGAGACGAGACGACGGGGAGACGGCGCCTTCGGGGACGGCGCGGATCTGGATCGGGGTCGCCGGCTCGGGCTCGGGCGACGGCCGACGGGCAGCCGGGCAGGCGTGGAGTCGCGTGACGGCGTGAGGCGGCTAGGGTTTGGGTTTGTGTGGACTGTGGAGGCGTGGAGAATGGGAGAGTCGACTGGGAGTCTGGGACTGGGAGTAGGCGTGAGGCTTAGGCGGCCAGGAGACTAGGAATCAGGAGAGGAGACTTGGTCCACTTGACCACTTGGAGAGTTGGAATCGGATGAGTCCTGGGCCGAATGAGCCCATGGCCGAGTGGTTGAATTGACAATTGAGTTGGGCTAGTAATTTCGGGTCCGGATCTACTATACCTATAGATCTATATTCGGACCCAGACTCGGACCTAATTAGAAATACCTATGGATCCAGATTCGGACCCAGATCCAAACCCATCGGATCGGGTACCCGCGGGTACCCGGACCCACGGGTATTTTTGCCATCGCTGCCTAAAACCAGACCCTCGGTGTCGGTGTTCACGCTCCGAGGAGCAACTGCAACCCCTTGCAAAGGCCGGCCCAAGTCAGTCAAGTCTCAACTCGAAGTCTCTCACTCACACCGAGACCGAGACGAGTAGAGTAGCGTCTCACTTGCAGGGGTCTTCTTCTCTCTCCTTTTCTCCTCTCCTGTGCGTCCCGGCCTCCGCCACCTCGCCGGCGGCTGGCTCCCCCGTCCGCCCCGCCGTCTCTCGCTCACAAAACTTCTACCGAAGCACGCCCGCGGCCTCTGAGCGAAGGAGCTCTTCTCCTGTGCGCGTCCTCCCCTCCCCTCCCCTCCCCTCCACTGGACTGGCGTGGAGCGGAGATCCATCCGGACTTGGATTGCTGGTAGGGAAACCCTAACCCGCTTGCATTTCCGTTCATTTCGTTCTAGGTCCTTTCTTTGCTGTGAGCAATCAAGTTAGTTGCGGACGGATTTGTGTCCTACTAGTCTAATCCATCCATCCATGGCTCCTTCCTTCGATCCCGTAGGAGTTTCCAAGTTTCGGGTGTATCCAGTCCATGTTCAAGTACGCATTGTACTTGGGTGTGTCTAATCTGTTACCCTCGACTAATAGTACTAGTAGCAGCATGTTCGTTCCAGAAATTTGTATGCCAAAAGGGCCACCTTTCACTGGCATTGATTGTTCTGACTTCCGAATGAGATCTTCATGTAATGCATCTCCTGGAATGTGCTATTCTGCTGATGATTCTATGATTCCAATTGTAGTTGTGATGTCTTGTGCTGAAAATTGTGGCGATTTTGTGCACTATGCACCTCGGCGATCCGATGCAATCATGCAAGCCCTTAATTACAAGCTACTTAGCTAGCATGCTGTTAAGTGCAGATGCATATGGCATGAACAGCTGTGTTTATATGGCAAGACTAAGAAACGAGTATGATAACTCTTTGGAAAGTACAAATATCTGTTTTATTTTTAACACGCTATGACCATTACCTTTTCTTCTTGTTATACTAAACATGATATATAATTTCCTAATGTACTCATCATGTTGTCCATTACTCCATTCACCTTTCTGTTTAACATATTCTTTATGGTAATAGATCTCAACTCTCAACCAGATGTACTAATCTCCAGCACCAACAATGCATACTTCAGAAAAGAAATCAGTATGCTTCACCTCTAGAAGATCATCACGTCAGACGAAAGAGTCCTCTTCTGAGTTTATTCCTGTATCAAAAAGATCAAGTTGCCGCGATACTTCCAGCAAGTATAAGCCAGATTCTCCTCCCAAGAGAACAGCAAGAACAGTTTGGAATGCTAATCTAGCGAAACATAGAAAGAAAAAATATCATCGTAGTCCTCTGAAACAGCGGCAGGGTTCAAATGCTGTTACTGGAAAAACTGCTACCAGATCAATTAGGAGGAAGCTGAAACAGAATAGGCAAAATACTGATTGTGATGAGGCAACTCGCTTGGAAAGAAGGGCAAGATATTTACTGATCAAAATAAAATTCGAGCAGAATTTACTAGATGCATACTCTGGAGATGGCTGGAATGGGCACAGGTGTGCACTGCACTCTCTTACTTTTTGTGAACTGCTGGTAAAATAAAATTTCAAATCCAACTAATGTTACATGGCTAGAGGGGGGACCTGAAATTATCTTATGGAGTCCAGCATTAATGTAGTTTTGGGAGGAAAAACGTGAATAAAAAAGTAACGTATGTTAGACTTTTAGGTTTGTGTTGGGAACAAGACTCCAATTTATTTAGAACAATTATGTGCAGGAATTTATATGAGAGGTTTGTAACTTCCATGAAACTAGCAATTTTTTTCTTTTAAACCATATGACAGGTCATGTAGTTTTAACCACTTACAACTTCTTAATCATAGGATGGTGAGGATCACAATATGTCCCATGTTTATCAATTGCGGCTATTTATAACTGACCAACATAACTTCTCATAAGTTAGAAATAATATTGGTATGTTTATTTGTGGGAAGTACCCATTTGGACCTTTGTAATTGAAGTCCATTTCATGAGATGAAAGTGTAGTGCAGTACCTTTTGTTGACACTGAATAGTGTAAGACAACTCTGATTTGGCTTTCAATTGTTACAATAGAATCGAGCTAACAGGTCATATTATTGTTCTTTAATAAGTATCACTATCTTTTGTATATAATTTCCTTCCTCGTTTTGATCTGTTTTCTACAGTAAAATAAGGGTATGCTAGTAATACTAATTAACTAAAGGTGTACCTTTCCAAACAGTCGAGAGAAACTAAAGCCAGAGAAGGAGCTACAGCGTGCTAAGAAACAGATCATTAAATGCAAAATTGCTATCCGTGATGTTATTCATCAACTTGATCTGTATAGTTCTAGTGGAAGTATGGATGACTCTGTGATGCCTCCAGATAAATCAGTCAATCCTGAACATGTATGTATATCATCAAGTGAATGTCAAACTCCCTACTTTCACAGGATTACGCAACTGATAGATTATCAATATTTGCTTTCCTAGGCCATATGTTCAAGATGCAAGTCTCATGAATCATTCCCCGGCAATAAAATTTTCTTCTGTGAAGGGGCCTGCAAAATGGCGTATCACCAGAAATGTTCAGAACCTCCTTTAGACAAAAGTGGGTGATTATTTCTCTGTTTGCTTTCAAACTATGAGGTCCCACATTTTTTTTTGCAGCATGCATGCAGGCACCCTTGTTTGGTGTAAAGCTTAACAGTTTCATCTCGGTCACCTGAAAAGCACTTCTTCCATTTCTGGTTATGTTTTTGTGTTTTTTGTGCAAAAGATAGTAGAAAGTTAAAAAAAAAATCAAAACATCTCTAAACGTCATATGTTAAAAAATATAGATGTGTTGATATCTCTATTTCGTATGTTGACTGGTACAAATTATGAAACTAAATAAACTTCCGAATTAACAGTATTGAGATTAACTAGACAATGAGTATCTTACTCAACATGCCTTAAGCAAGAATTGTCCTTTATAAATAAGTTGGCAGCCTGAATTCAGGTTGATTTTTGAAAATATTAAGGTTTGATTTCATTCTTTTCCTTGTTACCACCAGAGTATTATTCACAGTTGAATTGTCTCCTTGTTCCTTACTCCCTAACATATGTTAGAGCTCAGTTCACCATGCCCTAACTTGCTAATGTTGTATATTTATTCCCCTAACTTGCCATTTTTTGTTGATTTTCGTCCTTATGTTACATTTTGTATTAGAATATTGTGTATGGCAAGTTTAGACTATTGAGCTGTACGACTGACTACATGGTCTTTTATATGGCCCGCACACATGACTGATTAGGATTGCAGACCAAGTTTGGATGCATTTGTTATCATGACTACCATATTTGTAATACAAACACTAATTGACAATGAGCACTTACCCCAAAATAATTGTTCCACGGCCCACAGGTCAACTTGTGGTGCACAAGATTCTATCAGAGAACTTCACATAGAGATGACCATAATCAGTTAGAACTACAACAAAGTCGGAGATTCCAGGGACCAAAATAAACAAAAGTAGAGTTTAGGGACCACATTTAATATTTTGATAAAGTTTAGTGGCTAATCTATAAGCACACACTAACTCAAAATCATTTTGTGTTATTTTTGCTTCTTCTATATGTAATAAATTTCATGTTAGATTGGTGCTCGTAATTCTATCCAGGTATTCCTTCCCTTGGTTCTGTATCCGTTGGACATTTGAACTCCAGCAATTGTTGGGTAAACATCAAAGAATGCTGGGAGGGAAACAGAACTAGTGTATTCATGACATAGTAACAGTTGCTTAGTTTGTCCCTGTAAAAAGTAAAACACAACTATTATTTTTTTAATTGGCATTGTTTCTTTGCATTGTCAACTAGCCTTCCTTGCAATAGAGCTATGCGAACACTAAGCGCAAACACTTCAAAACAAACGGAACATCTCTAGACTCTGTTGTCATGCCATGCACAAAAACTGTTCTACCTTTTAGTATGTGATAATTGTTTTGAGAATGAGTAGATATATACTATCAATCTTGTTCGCCTTTTAATGAAATCAGAGAAAGGCATTAATTGATGCTTGTCAGGATAATCTAGCATGCAACAGCACACGCATGGTATACATTCTATTCTGATGATTACATATCCATTTCTGTTGGCTGCTGAAGTTTTTGCTCCACATTTAAAACACACACACTCATTTGTTAATTTTGTTTACTAGATGTTGCCATACCAATTTATTTATAGTTTATAATGTATCTATGTTTGTCCTGTGTTATCTCTCAGTTCTTCCTACTAGCGGTCATGGATGGCTTTGCAAATTCTGTTTGTGCAAGATGAAGATTTTAGAAGCTATTAATGCACATTTGGGAACGAGCTTCACAGTGAAGTGTCCCACCAATGTAAGTCTTTTCATTTGTTACAAGTTACATTCACGTTTTGATCGTTTTACTTTTAAGTAATTTCATTCTATTCACTCAATCTTGAAATTACTTGCTATCTATAGGATATTTTCAAGGAAGCAACTGAACACATATACTGTGAGGGTGGACCAGGTGAAGACTGGCTATCTGAGTATTCAGGTGATGAGGACTATGATCCTGAAGAAAATGAGGTCAGCAGCAGAAGCCTAGACAGTGGTGAAGAAAGTATATCTGAAGATTCCAATTGTTCGGGAAGTCCACTTTATTCTCCAAACGACGATATTCCAGACTTTATATCAGCAGATTTTACTGACGCTGAAGGATTCTGCCATGCAAATTCAGATTTAGGCATTGATTCTGGTGAAGATGATTTTGCGGAGATTCTTTCCTACCAAAGGCCAAGGAGAGATGTTGATTATAGAAGACTTAACAAGGTGTATTTCACCAAGTGGAACTTCTATTCTATCAGTACTGCAATTCAAAGAATCATATTTGTAATTAGCTAGGTATTATGTATTAGTTGCACCTTTAGTTTTTCAGCACTAAGTTGGAACTTTGACTGCTTTTCACCCTTCACAGGAAATGTTTGGAAAGCTGATTGAGAATGAAGAGCAGAGTGAAGATGAAGACTGGGGTCTTAACAGTAGAAAGAAAAGAAGAACAGAATCAACTGGTGCTGGTGCTAACTCTGTGGAGGGTTTCCCAGATGTCATATCGGATGAGAAAGTCAAACCACAGAGGAGAAAACTTTTCAGGATTCCTCCTGCGGCAGTCCAGGTAATTAGATGTTAATTACCTAAAAAGTATATATCAGCATTACATATTCATCTCATAATACACATGTATTTGCTGTAATACAAGGCGACTGATGGCTAAAATTGGATTTCACATTGGGCTTAGTGTGCCTGTAACTGCGATTGTTGTTTTCGTCAGGCTCACCCTTGCTTACTGCATTCTAATATCCTTTGTTCTTCACGTTGTAAAATTAGGTGCTTCGCAAAGTTTTTGCTGAAAATGAGCTTCCACCCCGGGCTGTCAAAGAAAATCTAGCAACCGAATTGGGCATTTCTTTTGAAAAGGTTTGTAGTGTTGGGTTGAATAAGTTTCGACAGCTTTGTATTGCTGATTACTTACATATGTTTATTCACCTGAGAATTTCATTCTGCTAGTCAATTACCCCTTGGCACCAGGACCGTACAATGCACGTCTTTCAAAATATTATAAAATGCAATTCATAGCATTAAGGTCAGATTCATGTTATAGCTGGTCACTCTTTCCTTCTAATGAAGTATCATGGACAGAGGATATTTAAATTATAGAAGGATCACTGACTTAAAAAAAATCTTTAAAATCAACTAACCAATGTCTGATCCATTTACAGATTGACAAGTGGTTCAAAAATACAAGGTGTGCTGCTCTAAGAGATCGGAAGGCATGCCTTTCTAACTTTCTATCTCATCTTTATTCTTACTATCTGGGTTTTTCCTTTTGAGTCATTAGTATTTGATTGGATTCTCACTTGGTCTCGAGTGTTAGCATTTCTATCTCATCTTTATTCTTACTATATCTGGGTTTTTCCTTTTGAGTCATTAGTATTTGATTGCATTCTCACTTGGTCTCGAGTGTTCCCTTCAATTCTGTATTTTTCTCTCTCTAAATTATATTTGCTCTGTGCACTCATGTAAAATTTTGCATCCATCGCCTAAATGCAAAATCCTAAAAAAGGGTGATAGTGCGTCATTCATTCCATATTTAAGTGAACCTGTGATTTCTTTAAGTGCGCAAATTATCTTTGTGGATCCATTCATTTTAATACAGAATTACATATGGTCATGAGATGCATAGAATGAGCTGTCTTTCAAGTATTGCATTCCTTTGACACATGTTTCAATTCCATGTATAAATTTGTTTGAAGGGTACACAACGCCAGTTTCCAAATTTTCTTTAAATATATCCTGTGGTCATATATTCAACACACAGTTTTCTTAGCATTGGAGCTGTCTTGCAGGTTGAAGAAAAAAGTCGTATTACTGGTCCCAGCAAAAGCTCAACAGTGAGTGTAGAAAAAGCTGGAAGTTCAGGCAAGATTGATTCAATGGACAATTCGTGCTTTCTTCCCTTGTCTGAAATCATCAACGTGCCTACCCGTTTGCAGAGAATTCTTGAGAGGAAGCCAAAATCATCTAGCAGCCCTCTGACTGACAAAGTCAAGGTAGAAACAGCCAAGGCTAACTGTGCTTATCTTGGCTAATTTGCAGATCTAGTGTAAATTAACAAGGGCCTCCACCTGAGATAATCTACTTCTATTAGATCCATTCAATTGATCATGTAGTCTTAACATGCTTGCAGGGGAGTACATCACCTACGATCAAGCCTTTGAAGATAAATTCTAGTCATCTAGCAAATCACAACATCCACACCGAGGATAGATCTGTTTCTCGGGAGGACACTGGGGCCTCCGATGATAAGCCTTTCTTGGATGTCATTGAGAAGGTGTGCGGACTTGAGCATAGGCTGCAGAGGTTGAAGAAGAACATGGTATCATCAGCAGCAAGCGACAATGGAACTGCTGAGAGTGACTTGCAAAACCAAGTTGTGATGCTTGTGCCAGCTGCTGAGCTCAAGCACAAAGCATAGTAGTCTGTCGTCTGAATGCAGATGCATACTTCAGTTGGGCATCGTCTATAGGAGTTTACATAGCACAGAATAATATAGAGAAGAAAAAAGTAGTAGTTCTAGGCTTCTAGCTGACAAATCAAGTGTCTGGTAGTCATTCTGGAAGCATTGGCCTATCTGTCCCATTACACATTTTTTTGCATCTTTGGCCTTCATCCGAACAAAATTACAAATTTAGCCTTCTTTCCTACCGTGGAAGCAGCGATAGGTGATACGTGTCACCTACCTTGCCTCCCTACACCGTAGCGGCTTGTTGGGGTATGGACTTGTATGTGACTACAGTCCCATACTGCTGTATGTGACTTGTTGCAGTAGGGAACGCAAAAGATGACATACGTTATCTGTTGCTGCTTCTATGTTCGAGAAGAGGATTAGATTTGTATTTTTGTTCGAACGGGCCCAAACTTGTAAAGAAATTGGATCAATGGGAATAGGCAAAAGCTTCGTCTTTCTGGGGCCTCAACAGTGTCGATAGACTGTATGTCACATTGTAAATGATGGAAAATGGATGCCACCTTTGGAGGTTAAGATATTTTGGATTAGAGTCGTATTGATCTTCAATCTTTGTAGTAACCACCAACACTCAGTTTGACCTACGAGTAAAAATCCATAGATATGATTATTTAGTGCTTGTATTTACTAACGGAATGGTGCATGTCAGTCTCTCAAGACTGACTTTCTCGTCTCAAGAGGCAGAGAGACAGACTGAATTGCTCATTTGAATCTTTTTTTTGTTGTTGCGTAAGAAATAGTATTGAAGTTCCGATTTTGTTTTTTCACTGTCGTGGATTTCTAATATATATATATATATTCTACTAAAAGCGAATAATACACTTTTAACCTTTATAATTTACATACACCTGAGAGGCACAAATTAAGCGCTAACAATTCAACACTAGTTCATATTGGGAATAAGTACATATAATATAACATATGCTGACACTCCAATCACATATAATCTGCAACAGACAACTCCACAAAGCAGATATTTAAACTGTGAAAAAGATCTCTCACCCTAAAACCCATCCAAAATTCAAATCTTCCCCAGTGACAAATTAGCTAGAGCAGAGAAAGAGAGAAGCAGCTGGATAAGCAAGCAGCCCGTGAAATGCGTCAGAGTGACCTGTTGGTTCGTTCTCTTGATCCATCAATCCATCCATCCAGGTCCCAGTGCACACGCATACATTAGCCAGCACATACAGATAAAAGGCACGCATTATCCAGAGCAAATGGTGGATGGTTTGGGAGGCCAAGTGTCTGCATTGCTCACCATCCATCCATCGTCCATCCATCTGCTGAGACGAGAGACAGAGAGACAGAGTACAAAATTACAGATTCAGTGGCAGAACTGGGAGGGGAGATAAGATTGGTTTTGGTGATGGGGACAGCACTCGCCCTTTTCCCTGCCCATTGATGTGTGTGTCGTAATTTCCTTCCTAACTGGTTGCTCCCGTGGTTTTTTGTTTGGTGTTTGAGCTTGACAGCAATATTGTGAACAGTGTACAGTCCCATGCAGATGCAGGTTAGTTGTGTTTGCTGTTGTATCTTAACGTGAGGCAGAGAGGATTTCAGTGTTGTGTGTATAGAACTAGGATAGTTTGCGCGGCGTAATACGTCGCGTGCGTTGTTTTTTTCGTCGAAACAATTTTGTTTTTTTTTTCCGTAGAAACCTGCCGGAAATAGGAGAGGTATTATCGAAAAATACTATAGATCGAAGGGAAAAAAAACTATAAAGATACAACCGTGCACATATTCCTCACTCCGGAAAATATCAGAAACCGATTTACGGTAAAAAATAGAGAGATATAGTTGTAGAAATATCTCTCTCAACGATTTTTTTGAAAAATATTGGAAACCGAGCTGAAAAACCGAGGTGGGAAAGAAGTCTAGAGGAAAAAGGGCGAGAAATTATTAGAGACGACAATCTTCTTTTGTCGAGCATAACATTCTACGCATTCACCGAGTAATAATACATGTTTTAAAAAATATCAGAGATCGAGCTCACCGAGTAACAACACATGTTTTAAAAAATATCAGAGATCGAGTTGGAAAATCGAGATGGGGAAAAAGTCTAGAGATAGAGCTGCACACATATTTCTGCTGACAAAAACATTTTTTCCGGAGAAAACAGAGAAAGGACCTAAACGTAAGGAGTAAGGACCTGTTTGTTACGTTTTTCGACTTGTCCGCTATCCCCAAAAATTAGAAAAGGGCTTGTTCGAGATTTGAATTTAACGGAAAGTTTTTTCCGTAAAACGGCAGACGAGGGACCCAAACACGATTTAGAAAAAAACATTTTCCCCTCACAAAAAATTGTGAAGGACCTATTCGTAATCTATAGAGACCTATCCGTAATTTCAAGAAATGTATGGGGGTTTTCGCAAAATCACCAAGGTGGACACGTGGGGTGCTCTCCTCCCACAAGTCTCCCAACATTAGGGAAGGGATAATGCAGTGAATATATATATAGCCCACAGACTAGGGTTTCAGCTTGCAGTTAAGAACTCATTGGTCTACAGTATGAACGAGAGCAGCAGTAACAATTTTAAATTTTCTAGTGTAGAGATGAACAGCAGATACGCCCTCCTATTCCAAAAACTCGTTGGTTTGGGATCCGTGTAGCCAAAATTTTAAAACTTTAGCTATTGATATTTTTTTAAATATTTAGATTGGATATATGAAAGTCATATATGTGGATTTGTTTCAAAACGTATTATCATAATATTGTAATTTATTATATTTTTTAAATATGTTATAATAGAAAATAGTGGTCAAAGTTGAGTTTTAGGTATCGTGTCGATGTCCAAAACGATAACTATTTATAACCAGAGATAGTACTATCCTGTTACTGTCTAATTATGTTTTAAGATTGCAGGGATAGCAGAAGGGACATTTTTTCAGAAATGGATATATGCCTGAACTAAACCTGCCAACCAAAAGCGAATACTGTGTATATCTTGCCTCCTATACACCTTTTTTAAAAAAAATTCTAGCCTATTAGCTTTTTTTTTATTTTTTTGCAAAAATGGTCCCCTTTCTCACCGCAGAAGGCACATCAGGCAACATATGTTTCTTGCCGTGCTCAGGGAGCACTAAAGGAGGCTGGCCCTGCGGTAGCGCGTGAGCTCGACACAACGCGTGCTCGGACAAGTAAGTGCGGCATGAGGGGCGAGAGGTGCAGGCGGGCCGGGCACGGGCAGCGGGCGGGTGGGATGGACCGGGCCGGGTCACGTTGTGCGTGAGGCTGCCATGCTATCCCAACGCGGGAGGATGTCTTTTTACTCTCCGGACACAGCAGAGGACACGTATCGTTTGTTGTGCTATCCACAGTGGGAGAGAATATTATTTTTGCAAAAATATTTGTTAGAGGCTAGATTTTGAAAAAAAAATTGATATATACGAGCTAGTTATGCACGGTATTCACCGAAAGCACGCTCGTCAACTACAACCTATCGTACTAGCAGAAATTCAGACTTGAAGTGATGTAAAATGCTGAGGAGAAATCCTGAAAAATAGTCGATCATGCATAATATTTTACAATCTTGGCTAGAGTACCATCGTAAGTAAGGGAATAGGACATAACTTCGGCCGTTTCATAGGCCACCATTTACAAGGAAAAGTTGGTACGAGGGTTTATATATATTCGCGTGTTAAAGCGTTGGTGTGCCCCTCGGGGGAGTAGAGGGGCACCTCCTTATCTGATTTCACCTGTTGTAGTCCCTTGTTTTCAATAAGACTTCAAGTTATAAATAAAGGTTACATGAGCTCTTATAGGTGCTTAAATTTTTTTTTTGAAGACAGCATGGTCGTGAATTATATTAGATAAGGAAGAAAGGAGAGTACATGGCGCAGAGGTCATACCGTGAGAATTACATTGTACAAGAGGGTCGAAAAGGAAGAAGGAGAGATTTAGAGAAAAAACTAGTTGAAATTACAGATGAGAAGCTAGTCGATCAACTAAGCGTTTTAGGTGAGATGCACCATAAAAGTCCATATCGCGACGTCTTCTTTGATGGATCGGAGGATGTCCTCATTGGTCTTCTTTGTCGTCTCGAAATACTCTATTATTTCGCTCCTTCCACCACCGCCAGCAAACTAAGGTGATCAGAGTTGTAACGCCTTTGCGAGGCCCCGCGTGGCAGTTCATGAGATGCAGGCACCAATGTTTAAAGTTGGCGTTTTCGCCCCAACAACTGAGGAGCCGAGGTAACGCAACCATGTGGCAATAGCGCCCATAGTTGCTTGACTTTTGAACATTCCAAGAACAAATGACAACTAGTTTCAGACTTCGATAGCACATGGGACAAAAATATTGGTTTGGCCACCCCCTCTGCTGAAGTCGTTGCGCCGTCCATAGTCGGTTATGGAGAGCCAACCACATAAATATTTTGCATCGCAGAGGAGCCCATGTTGGCCAAACCGCAGTATGGAAAGGTGAGTAAGTGCTTCGAAGAACGCATATTGTGCGGCCGATGAGGTTGAGTAAATTCCGTTGGAAGTGTGCATCAAGTTATACTATCCGGGATCTCGGTCAGTAATTGAAGTATCGTAGTCGATCCATAGGTTGACGTACTGTAGAAGAAGGTGGGGTGTTAGGTTGTGTCTGATGTCCCGGATCCAGTTGTTGTTTGATAGGGCATCGGCCACAGAACGTGACTTTCTCCTGGAGTGGTTGAAGAGGTCCGGCGCATATTGAGATGGGGCCGCCCTTCCGACCATCTGTCATCCGAAGGTTGCCGTTTGACCATTTCCGATGGTAACTTTGGTAGCTGCGGAGAAAAGTTGTAAATCAGTTCGATCACATGGAGTCCATTGCCCTGTCCATGGTCTATCCGGATCCCTCCATCTGAGCCAAAGCCAGCGGATACGCAGCGCTCTTGCAAAACTGTTGAGGTCAAGGATGCCGAGCCCCCCCATGTTGTAGGGCCGACAAACTGTTGTCCACCGTACCTTGCAATTCCCTCCGTGGATTTCCCCATTTCCTGCCCATAAGAATTTTCTTCTGAGCTTGTCGAGGTCTGCGATGAATTTTTGGGTGGCTTTGATCATTGTTCGGGAGGTATATTGGAAGTGAAGTGAGGGTGATTTTACTAAGATCGGTGGCCCCCATAGAGATGTTAGCGCTGCCAACCCGCTGAACGTCGCAGCTTTGTCAAGGATGTACTGCAGTCTCACGCTGGCGTGGCGAGCAATAGTTAGAGGCATTCCGGTATTTGAATGGGAAGCTCGATATTGCTCGATGAAAGGTTGCGTGGTGTTTTGGAGTGTTTGATCGTGGCATCGATTGGTGCTCTGAGCTTTTTGCATGTTGACTCGGAGGCCCGATGCTTCCCGAAGAAGAGTAAGAATGTCGATGACCTTGAAGCTCATCTTTAACGGGTTGAGGAATAGCCTTGCATCGTCCGCGTATAGGGATAGGCGGCGAGGGCTACAACCTTCGGCGGTGAAAGAATGCCGTCTGCGTGGCCTTGGCAAGTATGTAATGCAAGGGGTCAATGGCTAGCGAGGAAGAGGTAAAGGCGATAGGGGTCTCCTTGTCTTAGCCCTGACGATGGAAGATCTGAGGTCCCGGCACTCCGTTGAGAAGGACCGATGAGGATGACGTCGCAAAAGAAATTGATATCCATTCTCTCCATCTTGGTCCGAAACCACGTGCTTGCAACAGTCAAGCAAGTATTCCCATGAGACCGAGTCAAAAGCTTTTTCGATGTCGAGCTTAAGCATTAGCGTCCAGTCACGGGTTTGGTGGTAGGATCTTGCGGTTTTGGACCCACAAAAATTTTTCTTGGATGCATCTTCCTTTGATGAATGCGCTCTGCGAGTTTGATATTAGATGACCTATCTTCTTTGGAAGGCGAAGGGCTAACACCTTTGAGAATATCTTTGCAACCGAGTGGATGAGACTTATCGGTAGGTGAGTCTGCAGTGATGCGAGCCATTTCTTTTTTGGGAATGAGGCGATGAAAGCGGTGTTTAGAGTTGGAAATTCGGACTGAGCAATTCGGAGGCATAGCAATACGGACGAATGTCTTGCTTGACAATTTCCCAGCAGTGTCTGTAGAAAGTTCCAGTAAAACCATCAGGCCCCGGAGCCCGTCTTGGCGCCACCGCTCCAGGTGTCGAAGCCCATCTCCGTCTGACGAGAATCGCCGATCTGGCGCCACCGCTCGTGTCTTATGTTGGCCTACAACGCTTTGAGGCGCTGCGCTATGGATGAAGTCTTGTCGCCACTATTCACGAAGATTGCCTTCAAGGGACCGCCACGTTCAAGTCGGACAGCTCGCCGATGGACATCTCGCCTCCATTGCATGCAGGCAACTCGCCTATTATGCATGCAGATGGCTCTCCTTCAACTAAAGTGCTTGACCCAAGAATCCCTTGGCGATTCAGGGGCTCCCCTCTGCTTCATTGCACGAGATTTTGATCCCATCTTTGGAGGAAGCAATCTTAAAGCATGATGCAAGAACCGATCTGCATGGCTCTCCCATGCAACCATCCCCGGTGGCAGCCCTTTGCTTTCGGGCTCTCGCTTCAAGATGTCCAAGGAGTGGATTGTGTTTTGTCACGGTCAAGGCGAGTCCACTGCAGACAAAGCTCCAGTCTCCCAGAGAGCGCTCTGCTTTGAAAGCCATAATCTGCAGTTGGCTCCTCCGCAAGTTGTTATATAAGTACCATCTTACCACTACTTGGGTGGTTTAAGCGTGGCTATCTTTGTCATTCTAGGGAGGTGGTAGTGGATCCCACATCACCATTTTATAGGGCTAGGTCCTAACTCCGGGATCCTATAGAGGGTCTCGAGGTTTGGACTCTCCTTCAGAGGGCCAACCTCGTGGGGACCACAAGACATGGCTACCCCACTCATTAGTCAATCTCGAATGAGGTGATGAGGGTGTCTCTATGTCTCATTAGGCGCTTACAGGAGTGTCTTGACGGACTCAGGTTTAAACCTCACGCCCTATAGGCCAGGACATCGCTCTACACATCCTCTCTAGAGGGTTAGCAGGATATGGTGGAATATTCTTTGATACCCCGTGCCCCAACACCTCTCTAGTGGGTTAGCGGGATATGATGGGATCTCTCAAGTACAGTTTGGTAATCGGTAGTCCCTTCGTCTAAGTTTTTACGACGTATTTTTTTAATGATCTTTTTATAAATATATGACGTATTTGATGTTCCAATACAGAAAATTAGTGTAATACGCTGCTCCCTAGTCCCTTTATACCTCTAATAAATATCTAGATTTACTTAAGTACTCTATATTCATGCATTGAATGCAATGCTTACAAATAATAACTACGGGTATCGTAGTTATTTTTAATATCTCCTTAGTCTAAGTGCCATGAGAAAAATACATCCCGTAAACTTAGACGGAGAGAGTAGCCGACGATGTTAATTAGCTGGAGTAAAATAAAATGTACGACTATACTTGGGAAATAGCTAGAAATACACCCGGAGTGCTGCTAGCTAGTGTCCATGTACGTCGTACGTGTGCCGACCAATCAATTCCCCCCTGGTCTGGAAGCTTAAAATGCATGCAGTAGTTACACGAACCATGAACATCGGTCGATCGATTCATATGGACCATGCATGCATGCATGCATGCTGCCGTGCCGTGCAACGCCGTACGTACAGTAGCGACGACGACGATCGATGCCTACTACTTTCGTTTTGCTCTCAACGACTTTGGTTTTATTTTAATTTCGCGCCTTTTGCTTCTTCTTTTTCCCCCTCAGGATTAATTTGCCGTTTATTTCCGAGGAGATCGAGGAACGTACTACACGGTATGGCATGGAAATGCATCGTTCACGTGCCGCGATGGAAGTACGCACGCGTGTGGACGTACGGACTGCCAGTACATACATGCATGCAATCGTACCGCTACGGTAGAGCTAGAAGTTTTCTGTTAGATACACACTACATACGTACAACTTTATAGATTTATACAATAATTTTGTAATATTATAAATCTAGCGTATATATTTAAAATTTGTTAAAAATACAATGCAAATAGTCTAGAGGTTTTATAAATCATAAACCGCCGAAATCGAACCGAATTCAACAAAGAGATGATATTGTAGCACGTTTCAAATCTTTGGCACCACTAGATCCTCCCTGTTGCTATACTTCAATCATTCACTCGTGTACGTACTAATTAAGCCCTCTCTCTCTCTCCGGTGGTCATGCACTCATGCAGCGTGCACTATTGCACTCACAATCACATGCACCGATGGCAGTGAGAACTTGCTGGCACTAGCTAGGCTGTACACACGTCCTTATAGATGTGTATGTATATACATATCCATGATCATCAACATCAGACCATGGATGAATATATGTATGATGATGATGATGAATCCACACGATGCATGTATATTATATGCATACGGATGGGATGCATGCCTCCAAATCCAAGTGCCCCAACCGAATAAAGGGTAGGGATATATAAAGGTGAGTGTTAATAATCGGACGTTCGATCCAAACTCTTTTCTTTGAAAGTATCGGCGTAACATTAATTTTTTTTTACTCATGCAACATTTTTAGATGTAGAAAAAAAATTCTGTAGACGTAAAAAAAATATTACATATATAAAAAAAAGTTGTAGACATAAAAAAAAAAAACATCCGCAGACATAAAAAAAAATAAACATCCGATCACAAGTCAGTAGGATACATAAAAGCTAGCAGGCAAGCGCTTCTGATCCAACGACATATCACAGGTCGCGATCTCCGAGTACCACACTAGCCTACTACGAGCTAGCTAGTACTGTGCACTAGCTCTTGGATCTTTCTGGTAAATGGCAAGGAGATCTAGGCGAGGATTGAAATCTCGGTTTCACTTTAAATACTGTCTGTGATCGAAGAATAAAATCTCGGTGAGGCCTCGCTATTTCAAATAATATTTCAAATAAATTTTGGATGAATTATAAAAACAGAATTTGAATTCTGATTTTTTGAACCGAAATCTCGGCAAGATTTGCCAAAATCTCGGCGAAATTAGATGGCGCAAAAGATGGTTCAAACGACATCAAAAAAATTAAATTTTTTTTGTGGAGGTTCCTGACACATCAATAATGTTCTCATAAAAATTTTAAATGATTATCAAATCTAAGAAATTTTAAAAATTCAAATATTGCTACTGTCCTTATAAAACACTGACCGACAAGTTTAAACCGAATGAAAAATATAATAAACCACATTAGAAAATTTTGTTTTTTATGTATGATTATGATGCATCACTAATGTTTCTATAAAATTTTTAGATGATGATCAAGTTTCATGAATTTTTAAAAATTCGAATAGTGCTACTATTACGATAAAAGCTTTACCGACAAACTTCAACCAAATGAACAAACTACGTTAGAAAATTTTTAAAATTTTTGTGGATGGTACTGATATATCATAAATGTTTATATAAAATGTTCATCTAATTTCAAGCTTTAAGAAGTTCTAAAAATTCTAACAATGCTACGTGCTTATAAAAGCCTGATGATCAATACATAGATTTGCTTTAGTATTCAAAAAATGTTTAAGATTTTTGAAAATTTTGCATAAGGGTTCTAAGGAATTGTTTAAGATCTCATAAAAATTTTAAATTATGATAACACACCAGTGAATTCATAAAATTCTTACAAGTATAGTGTACCATTTATGTTCTTTCTGTTTTTGATTTTTGAAATATAACAAATGAAGTTCAATGCATACATAGATTTGATTCAGCAAACAAAAAAGTTTAAAATTTTAAAAAAATTTATATAACGGTTATGAGTCAATTATTAAGCCCTCACAAATATTTTGGTTTATGATCATACTCTAGAAAATTTATAAAATTCTAACAATGTTATTGTCCCAATTATTGTTCATTTCGATTTTGATTTTTAAAGATAAAAATGAATTTCAATTATTTTGAAAAAATTGTATGATCCTAAACTTATTAGGATGATAAATAAATTTTTATATCATGATAAAGCATGTACAATTTTATAAAAATCTGACAGTGTTTCTAAAGTTTTCAAAAAATGTCTCAAAAATTTGGTTTTCCACCAATTTTTTATAGGAGATGACTTTCTTAAGGGTTATTGATCAATTTCCAGTCAAATCTAGTGGTCAAACATCAAATTCCGGTCAAAAATGCTGAGATCTCGATGAGATTTGGCGAGATTACTGTAGCAATTCAAATTTTTTGAAATTTTCACTTTGGCCGGCATTTCAAATCGTGTCTCTGTCCGATAAGCGAGATCTTGGTGAGATCTCATGAGAAACTGACGAGATTTTGAACCCTGGATCTAGGTATCGTACTGTAACCATTCTTAGTTTCTTACTGCACCCATGCTGGGAATCCTAGGCCAAAGTTTGGAATGTAGAAATTTCGTAACGGTTTTAAAAAACCAAATTCATTGGAAATTATCGATTCAATTACGATAGGATTCGGAATATATAATAGTTCATGTGTTTCATACACAACCTTAGCCAATGCATGAGTTACTACTGGAACTTCAAAGCTAGCTAGGCCAAAATATGTGCTTTTACCTTCCGCTCTACATAGTATTTAGAGTAAGAATAAGCCTCACCCCGCTCCCCTATGGCCTTCCCTTTCGTCCCAACTGCTTCCCCCTCCCCTTCCTGCCTCCCCCTCTAGTGGCCTCCCCCTCGGGGCTCCCCAGCCCGCCACCACCTCCCCGCTCCCACCCCCCTTCGCCTCCTCCACCCACCCTCTCTGGCCTCCCCTTGTCACCTCCCTCACCCTCCCGCACATCCTCCCTCTCTCTTCGCCGCCAGCTCCCCTGCCTCTCCCTCCAGGCGCGGGCGCAGCACGCACGCACGCTCTCATGGGCGAGGGTGTGGCAAGCACAAGCCAGTGTGCATCGGGGCGAGCATGGCCATCCACGTAGGCCAGATAACCCCACATCCGCCTCCTCCTCTCCCCAATCTCTATGCCCTACTGTGGGCCTATGACAGGTTTTTCGTGTCGGGCATGTGCAGGGTGTAGGGTGGGCCATGTCGTGGTGCGGACACCACTGTGGTGTGGCTCATTCGCATGTGACATGATGTGCCGCCCGCTGTGCCCCATCGCCAAGCCCAGGCAACCATGCCATGCCATCACAGCCCATCCAACTATGGCCCAGCTCTGGTAGTGCCATCCGTGCCTCATGCTAGCCCGAAAAAGTTCGATTCGATGCCCACCTCTAGTAATTTGTCATAACTATCAAGAAACTACATATATAAGATGTATATATGTAGTTTAGGGGCCATACCTAAAGGGCATCTGGGCTCATTTCCTAGAAATGCACCCTAACACAATTTGATCCAATCATGCAAGAGAGAAGGCATGGGCGGGTGTTGACACCAAAAACGTGAAGTAGGATTTTTGATTGCAACACACCGGACGAACACTGGGTTCGAGTGTGTCAATCGATTTGACCCTGCAATCGATAAGGAAAAGGTCGTAAAATTCGCTCCAAGCCGATATCAGAGGATAATCGGCTAAATCCGAATCAGCCGAGGGCCGATCAAAAGGTAAACGGATCAGCCGATCGAGGCTAATCAGAAGGTAAAGGCAGATTCACTCTGAGAAAGCGATGCGCAACGAAACAGAACAAATCAGACCTGAGAAAAACCGAAGACGACTAACAATCGGCGATGCGCAACTTTATTGATCGAGATCGACTTATAAGCGAAAGTATTACAAGACTAAAAACTAAAGGAAAATAAAACTGACAGATGTGATTTTTGCTGTGGATGCCCCCTTCGAACGGCCTGGGTTCACTTTATATACCCATCAGCCGATCCGAGTCCTATTTCCTCACGACAACAGAGTTCGAGTTGGCTAAGATTTCCTAAACAATCTCCCGTTTCCAAATATTCTCCGTGCGTCATTCAAACTTCTGCGGATCTGCTGATTTGCTTCGTACTTTCCAAAATTTGGTGCAAACAGCGGGCATGCACGCGGTTCAGATGAACAGTTAGTCAGTTGTGAAAGGCTAGCAGGTAGGCCGATACTATCAAAAGCGATATCATGTCATGGATTGGCTTAAATCTTATCAGCGATATTAAATTGCCTAAAATCTGTAGTTATCAGGAATAGTTCCTTAGATACATAGTTCCTCGATAGTTACGGCATTTTACATATAGTTTTGTAAAATCTACTCTACTACTTGCTAAGTTGCTGTCCGTGCACATGGTAAATATCAAAATTTGAGGAGTGCCACCTTGTTCAAAATTCTTACTGCTGTAGTACCTGGAAGTGGTACTTTGTAATGCTCCACGCTTGACAGATTTGGCAAGGACGTCTGCTCATGCATCATGCCGGTCACGATTGTCTTTTTGCAAGGGACGAGACGGCCGACAGTCCAGCAGAAAAGACTGCAGTCACAAGCAGCAGCAGCAGCAGCAGCAGCAGCGGCGGAGGAGGAGAGCTATATACCGTTCGCAAATGTCTGGTCCGTTTGTTTCAACTTTTACAGTTTCTGTTTAAAAAAAGTGATTGTTTGTTGAATAGAAAGATTCTAACAGTTTCTTCTATAATTAGAAATTGCACTCTACATAAAATCAGAATTTATTTGAAACTTAATTAACATTGATTCTTGTTGAATCTCGCTAGCCCGATCTGGAACCTAAAAGTCACCGTTAGCCTTGCTCGATTATCTCACAATTAGAAACGACTTCTCACATAATCCGAGAATCCATAATCTAGAAGTTAAAATGATGGCCCCGTCGGCCTCACTCGCCAAAAGCACAAGCAGCAACGCTGAAAAAGAGGAAATGGCAGACTGAACGAAGCACTAAGTGTTTCATATCCTGTTTTTTTTTTCACATAATGCTTCAACTTAATTATTTCTTGAACTTACAAAATTTTAAGAGTAGAGTTTCCATGCTTTCTATTTCAATATTAGTTGTGCAAATCTCAAAGTAAACGCGAAGTGGTGAATAATCACCGCCTAACTTTCATTAATGCTTTAATATTTATACAACATTAAGAAAGAAATTTATGGAAGCACCTATCAAAACGTAATGATATCTTTTCCAAGAGAACTTCAACTTAATCAGAGAACAATTGGCCGTTGCCGTAGCCAATCGATCTCAACAAATACACAAAAATTATTACTATAACCCACAGCCTAAGACACTCTTAATAGAAATCGGACTATCTATATTCAATCAGACGACCGAGAGAGCTACCACACCAGTTGAATTATCAGTGTCTTATTTGTTTGCTATAAAATCCAAAGTTAATTAGTTTTTGGTTAATTTGTTTGGGAATCTAAATTTGAAGTTTCCGTAGCATATTTTTTTTTGTTCCTTGTTTTCTTCGATAACAGATAAAGCTAGAATACATCAATTATGATGTTCCTGGTGGTGCCACCATTCGGCAAGGTCTCGTGCCGTACATGATTCGCCATGCTACAGACCTTAATACATTTGGCACTATATACAGTGACAGCGAACTACCATATGTATATAAGACCATGATATTTCCATACAAATATCCAGTGCTCAAATACTACAATATCTATCCAAAATGTTCGTGTCCTATATAGATATATAAGTGCGTACGCCTTATATATGCACGAGTATATATATACATGAATTCTTCTTGCGTTATTTTAGTATGCATATATAGTATTGGGATTCAAATATTGGTGGAATAGATTTAAAAAAACAATTTTGGAGCCATGCATTTTGTTTCGATCTTTCAAGAAGATGTGTTCGCACATACATGTCGACACAGCAAAAGAGAACCGTAAAACCGTAAAGACAAAATCTCTCAAATTAGATGGAGACAATGCAACACACATCTGTGCCAACGTTCTGGCTAGCCCTCGATCTATCTAGCTAGACACTTGTTGGATGAGCCTATCTGAATCCGTTTTACGTAGATGTACATGGTTGGTTGATGCATCCTGGCCATTCAAAGCCACAAGATTAATTACTTTGTGTTGTCAACTTGTCATGGAATTTTGGTGGCAACAGCTAAAGAGAGAGAGAGATATTTGTTTTTACCTTCGGCGAAAACCACTAATTAAACCAGTCTCTAGATCATAAAGTAATCAAGAATATACTAGCTAGCTTGCACATAAAAATTAAAGGTAATAGCAACACTTACATTGTCGGTATTGCTAAGGCAAAACATGCATTTCCTATATATGTTCAATCATCATCTCCAATTCCTAGCAAATATTTATTATGGATGCTAGTATATAGTATGGGAAAATCTAACTATGGAAATTCCACAGGTTTCCTTGATACACCGTAACCGCATGCATTTCCTCCAAAATAAACTACCAAACCGCCAAGAGCCCAACAGATACTTTTAGTGTAAGAAATAAAATATCTTGCAAAAGATCGATCCAACCATATATACCTGCCCTACAAGGGGCAAATTAAGGAAAAACCTCATCCTCAAAAATGTGAGAGGATCAGTTTGGTTGGCTGGAAATGGCTCAGATGGCTCAAATGGCCCCTCCTCTTTATCATTAGTGGTTGAACCATGGGGACACAACGTATGGGGCATGGCCACCACACATCCTAATTCGATCACAAATATAGATGATGATCAAGTCCGAGCGTACGAAATATACTTTGTAAGAACCTTCAATGTACTCTTGACTTCAAGGAAGTGCTTCAATGCTTTTCTTCAATATAAGTTATACAAATCTTAAAAAAACGGAGGGTAAATGTCACTATCTACCTTTCATTTATGCTTTAATATTTGTGAATCGTTAAAAAAAAAAGATAGAAGACATCTCGACTTTAATTTATCGTGACGACAAAATGACCCCATCGGCAACAGAACTCACAGGACCCATATCCGCAGCTGAATCGATGTTGTGATATAGTTTACAACCATTTCATGTCAAAGTTTTTCATACGACAGGCATTTATGAATCAATAAGGTGCCCAAATCTTCGAAGCTCTAACAACACAAGCCTTAATCCATCCATACACAAAAGAGATAGGGAAAGAGAAAATGCAAGAGATTACCCCGTGTGTTATCCGGGCCTGTTTGGTTTGTGATCACCCCAGGTTGCCAAACCAAATTTTAGTAATGCTAAATTTTGTAATACTGAAATTCTACAGGTAAATCAAATTTTGGTTTGATACAAGAAGTAGCAAGACCAAACAGCCATGCATGCATGCAGACAAGCTTCCAAGATCGGGTGGGGCCCGCGCTTAGCTTCACCTGAAAGGTTGTCGTGCCGATAAAGGATGCGCCACGTAGGCTCGAGAATCCGGTGCGGCCAATGGGAGCGCGCCATGTCAGCTGATAAGAGAGGATTATAGTGGCGCCTTTTTCCGTTGGGAGGTCCAGTCGCCTAGTTGCGGGGTGGATGGGATGGGCAATCAAAACGGAGGCGCCATCCGCCGTTTACGAAGGTGCCCCTCCTGTTCACTTTTGGTGGTTGCAACTTAGGTTCTGTTCGGAGGGTTTAAAACCAGCTTCAGCTTTTGAAAAATTAATAAGTTCTTTTAAATTAATTTTTAAGTGGCTTTTGGTTTAACAAAAGCCAAAATTTGAAAGCTGAACTGGATCTACTTTTACAGTTTATTATTGAGAGAAATTAGCAATTTATTAAACGGTTTCTTATAAAAAATTACGACCGCTTTTCAGCTTAGAAAGCAAAAAAAAAAAAATTTTGAAATGGCTACAGCTCTCCTAAACAGTCCCTTAGTACAAACAAAAGTATTTGATTCTATTTTTCAGACAAAGTTACAGGCAATGTTTGTGATCATAAATTTGTTGGCTGATGAGGTGATGATTGAATTTCTTCTTCAGAAAATTTTCATATCAAAAGTTGAACAGTTTTGATGGCGCCACGTAGGGTTTCTGAATGTAGCTGGGGTGGATTAAAAAATCAAAAGTTTGCTAAGAGAGAGTTCGCTAATTCCAGCCATCTGTCTCAATACTTTCAAGAAATAATTGTACTTTAGGCTTCATTTTATAGAGAATCGGGTCAGATTGATCTTTATATGTCATCTAGGCCATAAGAAAGCAAATACTGCATTCATAATGGCAGACACGTCAAATTCATCTCTTGAATCTTGATTTTGCGTCTACATTTAGCTATTAATACTGCTGGGTTGAGTCCCATGTTTTGTCTTCTAACCAAAAAAACAAAGAAGGGAAGAATATATAGATTCGCTTCATGCAAGTTAGCAACATTCTGTACTGAATCTATCGATGCATTCGACCAAAAGCAAATGTGTGCCACATAGTAAATGCCAACTTCAATTACGATAGGATTTGGAATATATAATAGTTCATGTGTTTGAGACACAACCTTAGCCAGATGCATGAGTTCTTTGTTGGGAAAATTGATATAATGCCACTCTTAAGAGTGGTGCGAGTCAAAATGCCACTTTCGACGTTGCCTTCGTTAAAATGCCACTCTTCTCGTGCCCTCCTCGCCAAAATGCCATTTTCGAATTTTTAAAATGAATTTCGCTTTCACGTAGTTCTAGCCATGGAAATGACCATCCTCGCCTTGACTCTTTCTCTTGTATTATTAATACATTACGTATTATTAATTCTATTCGCCTTCGATGATTTGTTATATTTTATTGTTTGAGGTTATTCAAGCTTTGGACGATAGAAAATTTCAGAGATGAAGATTTTTATTTTCACACATTGTAATTGTTAATTAAATTTTTAATACAATGCGTTTCATTTGATTTTGTTAGGATGTAATTATTTGATGAATGCAATTAATAAAGATTAATTACTTTTGTTTAACAAAGTTTTAAATCTGGTAATGACATTATCCGCTTAATAAGATTTGAGGTTGTTTCAATCGGCTCCATCTGGTATTACGATCATGTAAGTTTTATTTAACAAAGTTTTAACACATGAGCTCGGGGGCACGATGGTAATTTCCAGTGGCTACAACTGCACAAAGAAGCGAAATTCATTTTAAAAATGCGAAAATGGCATTTTGGCGAGGAGGGCACGACAAGAGTGGCATTTTAACAAAAGCAACGATGAGAGTGGTATTTTGGCTCGCACCATTCTTGAGAGTGGCATAATATCAATTTTCCCACTGTTGGAACTTCAAAGCTAGCTAGGCCAATATATATATATATATATCCAAGATCATCAAGATCAGGCCATGGATGAATATATGTATGATGATGATGAATCCACACAATGCATGTGTATTATATGCATACGGATGGGATGGATGCCTCCAAATCCAAGTGCCCCAACCGAATAAAGTGTTCGATATATCAAGGCGAGTGCCAGTAATCGGACGTCTGATTCGAACTTTTTTCCTCGGACACATCGGCGTAATATTTTTTTCATTTGTGCAATATTTTTTACCTATTTGTGCAACATTTTTTTACGTGCACATTTCTACTATTATCGAGCGTTTTTGTTGCACACATCGAAAGAAAATATTGCACATATGGAAAGAAAATGTTGCGAAGATCTGGGTCTACATTCATACTATTATCAAAAGAAAAATGTTGCACGTATAAGAAGAAAATATTGCACGTATAAAAAATAATGTTACAGACGTAAAAAAAAATTTGAACATCCGATGACTTCAAATGACATATCACAAGTCGGGAGTACCACACTAGCCAACTACGACCTAGCTAGTACTGTGCACTAGCTCTTGGATCTTTCTGGTAAATGGCAGGGAGATCTAGGCAAGGATTGAAATTTCGGTTTCACTCTAAATACCGCTCTGTGACCGAAGAACGAAATCTCAGTGACATCTCGCTATTTCAAATAAATTTCAGATGAATTATAAAAACAGAATTTGAATTCTGGTTTTTGAACCGAAATCTCGCCGAGATTTGTCGAGATCTCGGTGAAATTGGACAGCACGAAAAATAGTTTAAATGATGTTGAAAAATTTTGAAATTTTTTTTGGAGATTCTAACACATCATTGATGTTTCCATAAAAATTTCAAGTAATTATCAAATCTGAGAAATTTTTAAAAATTCAAATATTGCTACTATCCTAATAAAACTCTGACCGACAAGTTTGAACCGAATGAAAAATGAAATAAAACACATTAGAAAATTTTGATTTTTTTCACATGGTTATGATGCATCACTAATGTTTTCTTAAAAATTTTATATGATTATCAAGTTTCATGAATTTTTAAAAATCTAGACAGTGCTACTATCCTAATAAAAACTTTACGGCAAACTTCAACCAAATGAAAATGGTACAAACCATGTTAAATTTTTTTTAAATTTTTGTAGATGGTACTGCTATATCATTAATATTTATATAAAATTTTTATCTGATGATCAAGCTTCAAAAAGTTCCAAAATTTAACGATGCTGCTACGTGCACATAAAAGCCTGATAATCAATACATAGATTTGCTTTAGCAAACAAAAAATGTTTAAATTTTTTGAAAATTTTGCATAAGGGTTATAAGGAATTGCTTAAGATCTCATAAAAATTTTGAATTGTTATCACACACTAGTGAATTTATAAAATTCTTAGAATTATAGTGTACCATTTATGTTCTTTCTGTTTTTGATTTTTGAAATATAACAAATGAAGTTCAATGCAGACATAGATTTGATTGAACAAACAAAAAGGTTTAAAATTTTATATAATGGTTAGATTCAATAATTAAGCCCTCACAAAATTTTGGTTCATGATCACACTCGAGAAAATTTATAAAGTTCTAACAATGTTATTGTCTAATTATGTTCATTCTATTTTTATTTTTGAAGATAAAAATGAAGTTCAATTATTTTGAAATTTTTTTGTATGATCCTAAACTTATTAGTATGGTAACATAAATTTTTATATCATGATAAAACATGTACAATTTTATAAAAATCCAATAGTGTTTCTAAGGTTTTTAAAAAATATCTCAAAATTTTTATAGGATATGACTTTCTTAAGGGTTATTGATCAATTTTAGGTTAAATCTGGTGGTCAAACATCAAATTTTTGTCAAAAATGCTGAGATCTCGGCGAGATGTCGCCGAGATTTAGCGTGATTACTGTAGCAATTCAAATTTTTTGAATTTTTCACTACGGCCGACATTTCAAATCTCGTCCCCATCCGGTAAGTGAGATCTCGTGAGAAACCGGTGAGATTTTGAACCCCGGATCTAGGTATCATACTGTAGCTTCTCAGCACCATTCCTAGGCCAAAGTTTGGAACGAGAAATTTCGTAACGGTTTTAAAAAACCAAATTCATTGGAAATTATCGATTCAATTACGATAGAATTCAGAATATATAATAGTTCATATGTTTCTGACACAATCTTAGCCAATGCATGAGTTACTGCTAGAACTTCAAAGCTAGCTAGGCCAAACTATGTGCTTCTACCTTCCACTCCACATAGTATTTAGAGTAAGAATAAGTTTCACAGAATTACATGAAATTTATAGAGGTGGGTGTCGTGCCGACCTAAGTCGAACCATTTGCACTATTGCGACGAGAGAAAAGGAGCTAGAGATAGGGATGGCAATGGGGCCCCGGTCCCCGTTTCCCCGCGGGGAATTCCTTTATTAGGAGATAGAGACGGGGGGAAATCTCTCCCCACGGGGGGCTTAACGGGGAAAATATTGCCCCCGTCGGGGATCGCGGGGACGGGGACGTTCCCCGTCCCCGCGTTATCAATAATAGGTGAGATTAAATGATCATTCTCAAAAGAAAAAATAATATACATGAGGTCATTATTAATAAATATGCTAAATATGAATTACTCTAGTGATTCACTCACACTTCAATCACATATGCACCATTACTCTAGTGATTAATTCATGTAGCATGTGATCTTTTATATAGCATTTTTGGAGATTAATCCCCGTCGGGGCCTCGCAAACCCATCGGGGATCGGAATGGTGGAATTAAGCCCGTGTGTGGGACGGGGAAATTTTGCTTATCGGGGATTAGGGATGGAAGGGCACTCCCCGCAGGGATTTTTCCCGTTGCCATCCCTAGCTAGAGACACACGAAGCTGAGATAGTGGACACAAATATTGGAGAAAAGAACTAAATTTTATTCATTCTTAACAGATACAGAGTTACTACCTCGTTATAAACATCAATATAGGCCTCAGAAAAAACTCTGTAGTTCTTACATGAGTACATGATACTTCTTAGTACAAAGACTTATAACTTGCAAAAATCGCTTCTCTCCTGTTGTCCTCTCTCAGCAAAGGAGACGCACTATCCTCTGGTAACTGTAGATTAAGTGCTGGATGAGTTGTGTACAAATATTCAATAGGACTAGGAAATTAGCCAATGATATTCACTTGCCCATTGCTCTCTCCCATCTCTCTCGCTTGTATCTCTCTATCTCGTCCATTGCTCTCTCTCGCCCTTCATTCTCTCTCTCAATCTCTCTCTCTCTCTCTCAATTTCTCTTGCTCTCTTAACCATGAGCACCGAGAATGTATAAATTCATAGTGAGCAAATCCTTGACAGCATACAGATAGAAATCGAGTTCGTCACCAAAAATCTGGCTCCACCCCTTTTTCTCTTTCTTTTCTTTTTCTCTTTCCTTTTCTTCTTTTCTTTCTCTTTTTCTTTTTCCCCTCCTCTCTTTCTTTTCTTTCCCTTTTTCTTCTTTCCTCTTTTTCCTTTCCTTCCTTCTATTTCTTTTCCCTTTTTCTTCCTAGTTGAGTGCTCAAGCCTCACCCCGCCTCCCCATGGCCTTCCCTCCGCCCGATCGCTTCCTCCTTCTGGCTTCCCCCTTCGGTGGGCTCCCCCTTCGAGATCCCCCGCCACCTCCCCCACTCCCACCCCCCTTCGCCTCCACCCACCCTCTCTGGCCTCCACTTGTTGCCTCCCTCACCTTCCCGCACATCCTTCCTCTCTCTTCACCGCTAACTCCTTGCCTTCCCTTGGGCGAGGGTGCAAGATGCACGCACGTGTCATGAAGCGAGGGCGGCAGGCACGAGCCGCTAAGACGGGCGAAGCATGGCCATCCACGTAGGCCAGATAACCCCACATCCGCCTCCTTCTCTCCCCAACCTCCATGCCTATGCCAGGCCTCGCGGAGTTTTTCGTGCTTGGGCATGTCTTTGGGTGTGGTGGGCCATGTCGTGGTGCGGACACCATTGTGGCGTGGCTCATTCACATGCATGTGACATGATGTGCCGCCCGCCGTGCCCCGTTGCCAAGTCCAGGCAACCATGCCATGCCGGCACAGCCCATCCAACTATAGCTCAGCTCTAGTAGTGCCATCCGTGCCTCATGCCAGCCCAAAAAAGTTCGATTCGATGCACACCTCTAGTAATTTGTCATAACTATCAAGAAACTACATATATAGGATGTATATATGTAGTTTAGGGGCCATACCTAAAGGGCACCTGGGCTCATTTCCTAGAAAGGCACCCTAACACAATTTGATCCAATCATGCGAGAGAAAAGGCATGGGCGGGCATGCCACGCGAGTCAGATGAACAGTTAGTCAGTTGTGAAAGGCAAGCAGGTAGGCCGATACTATCAAAAGCGATATCATGTCATGGGTTGGCTTAAATCTTATCAGCAATATAAAATTGCCTAAAATCTATAGTTATCATGAATAGTTCCTTAAATACATAATTCCTCGATAGTTACAACATTTTACATATAGTTTTGTGAAATTTACTCTACTACTTGCTAAGTTACTATCCCTGCACATGGTAAATATCAAAATTTGAGGAGTGCCACCTTGTTCAAAATTCTTACTGCTGTAGTACCTAGAAGTGGTACTTTGTAATGCTCCACGCTTGACAGATTTGGCAAGGACGTCTGCTCATGCATCATGCCGGTCACGATTGTCTTTTTGCAAGGGACGAGACGGCCGACAGTCCAGCAGAAAAGACTGCAGTCACAAGCAGCAGCAGCAGCAGCAGCAGCAGCGGCGGAGGAGGAGAGCTATATACCGTTCGCAAATGTCTGGTCCGTTTGTTTCAACTTTTACAGTTTCTGTTTAAAAAAAAGTGATTGTTTGTTGAATAGAAAGATTCTGAACAGTTTCTTCTATAATTAGAAATTGCACTCTACATAAAATCAGAATTTATTTGAAACTTAATTAACATTGATTCTTGTTGAATCTCGCTAGCCCGATCTGGAACCTAAAAGTCACCGTTAGCCTTGCTCGATTATCTCACAATTAGAAACAGCTTCTCACATAATCCAGAATCCATAATCTAGAAGTTAAAATGATGGCCCCGTCGGCCTCACTCGCCAAAAGCACAAGCAGCAACGCTGAAAAAGAGGAAATGGCAGACTGAACGAAGCACTAAGTGTTCCATATCCTGTTTTTTTTTTAACACAATACTTGAGCTTAATTATTTCTTGAACTTACAAAAAATTTAAGAGTAGAGTTTCTATGCTTTCTATTTCAATACAAATTATACAAATCTCGATAACATAAACGAAGTGGTAAATAATCATTGTCTACCTTTCATTAATGCTTTAATATTTGTGCAACATGAAGAAAGAAATTTATAGAAGATATTTTTGCCAAAAGAACTTCAACTTAATCAGAGAACAATTGGTTGCCGTAGCCAATCTCAAGAAATACACAAAAATTATTATAACCCACAGCCTAAGACACTCTTAATAGAAATCGGACTATCTATATCCAATCAGACGACCGATCGAGAGAGCTGCCACACCAGTTGAATTATCAGTGTCTTATTTGTTTGCTATAAAATCCAAAGTTAATTAGTTTTTGGTTAATTTGTTTGGGAATCTAAATTTGAAGTTTCCGTAGCATAATTTTTTTTGTTCCTTGTTTTCTTCGATAACAGATAAAGCTAGAATACATCAATTATGATGTTCCTGGTGGTACCACCATTCGGCAAGGTCTCGTGCCGTACATGATTCGCCATACTACAGACCTTAATACATTTGGCACTATATGCAGTGACAGCGAACTACCATATGTATATAAGACCATGATATTTCCATACAAATATCCAGTGCTCAAATACTACAATATCTATCCAAAATGTTCGTGTCCTATATAGATATATAAGTGCGTACGCCTTATATATGCACGAGTATATATATACATGAATTCTTCTTGCGTTATTTTAGTATGCATATATAGTATTGGGATTCAAATATTGGTGGAATAGATTTTAAAAAAACAATTTTTGGAGCCATGCATTTTGTTTCGATCTTTCAAGAAGATGTGTTCGCACATACATGTCGACACAGCAAAAGAGAACCGTAAAACCGTAAAGACAAAATCTCTCAAATTAGATGGAGACAATGCAACACACATCTGTGCCAACGTTCTGGCTAGCCCTCGATCTATCTAGCTAGACACTTGTTGGATGAGCCTATCTGAATCCGTTTTACGTAGATGTACATGGTTGGTTGATGCATCCTGGCCATTCAAAGCCACAAGATTAATTACTTTGTGTTGTCAACTTGTCATGGAATTTTGGTGGCAACAGCTAAAGAGAGAGAGAGATATTTGTTTTTACCTTCGGCGAAAACCACTAATTAAACCAGTCTCTAGATCATAAAGTAATCAAGAATATACTAGCTAGCTTGCACATAAAAATTAAAGGTAATAGCAACACTTACATTGTCGGTATTGCTAAGGCAAAACATGCATTTCCTATATATGTTCAATCATCATCTCCAATTCCTAGCAAATATTTATTATGGATGCTAGTATATAGTATGGGAAAATCTAACTATGGAAATTCCACAGGTTTCCTTGATACACCGTAACCGCATGCATTTCCTCCAAAAATAAACTACCAAACCGCCAAGAGCCCAACAGATACTTTTAGTGTAAAAAATAAAATATCTTGCAAAAAGATCCAACCATATATACCTACCTGCCCTACAAGGGGCAAAGTAAGGAAAAACCTCATCCTCAAAAATGTGAGAGGATCAGTTTGGTTGGCTGGAAATGGCTCAGATGGCTCAAATGGCCCCTCCTCTTTATCATTAGTGGTTGAACCATGGGGACACAACGTATGGGGCATGGCCACCACACATCCTAATTCGATCACAAATATAGATGATGATCAAGTCCGAGCGTACGAAATATACTTTGTAAGAACCTTCAATGTACTCTTGACTTTAAGGGAAGTGCTTCAATGCTTTTACTTCCAATATAAGTTATACAAATCTTAAAGCAAACGGAGGGGTAAGTAATCACTATCTACCTTTCATTTATGCTTTAATATTTGTGTAACTGTTAAAAAGAAAAGTATAGAAGCACATCTCTGACTTTAATTTATCGTACGACAAAATGACCCCATCGATGCAACAGAACTCACAGGACCCATATCCGCAGCTGAATCGATGTTGTGATATAGTTTACAACCATTTCATGTCAAAGTTTTTCATACGACAGGCATTTATGAATCAATAAGGTGCCCAAATCTTCGAAGCTCTAACAACACAAGCCTTAATCCATCCATACACAAAAGAGATAGGGAAAGAGAAAATGCAAGAGATTACCCCGTGTGTTATCCGGGCCTGTTTGGTTTGTGATCACCCCAGGTTGCCAAACCAAATTTTAGTAATGCTAAATTTTGTAATACTGAAATTCTACAGGTAAATCAAATTTTGGTTTGATACAAGAAGTAGCAAGACCAAACAGCCATGCATGCATGCAGACAAGCTTCCAAGATCGGGTGGGGCCCGCGCTTAGCTTCACCTGAAAGGTTGTCGTGCCGATAAAGGATGCGCCACGTAGGCTCGAGAATCCGGTGCGGCCAATGGGAGCGCGCCATGTCAGCTGATAAGAGAAGATTATAGTGGCGCCTTTTTCCGTTGGGAGGTCCAGTCGCCTAGTTGCAGGGGTGGATGGGATGGGCAATCAAAACGGAGGCGCCATCCGCCGATGGGATTACGAAGGTGCCCTCCTGTTCACTTTTGGTGGTTGCAACTTAGGTTCTGTTCGGAGGGTTTAAAACCAGCTTCAGCTTTTGAAAAATTAATAAGTTCTTTTAAATTAATTTTAAGCGGCTTTTGGTTGAACAAAAGCCAAAACCTGAAAGCTGGACTGGATCTGCTTTTACAGTTTATTATTGAGAGAAATTAGCAATTTATTAAACGGTCTCTTATAAAAAGTTACGGCCGCTTTTCAGTTTAGAAAGAAAAAAAAACAGATTTTTGAAATGGCTACAGCTCCCCCAAACAGACGCTTAGTACAAACAAAAGTATTTGCTTCTATTTTTCAGACAAAGTTGTAGGCAATGTTTGTGATCATAAATTTGTAGGCTGATGAGGTGATGATTGAATTTCTTCTTCAGAAAATTTTCATATCAGAAGTTGAACAATTTTGATGGCGCCACGTAGGGTTTCTGAATGTAGCTGGGGTGAATTCCAAAAATCAAAAGTTTGCTAAGAGAGAGTTCGCTAATTCCAGCCATCTGTCTCAACTCTTTCAAGAAATAATTGCACATTATGCTTCATTTTATAGAGAATCGGGTCAGATTGATCTTATATGTTATGAAGGCCATAAGAAAGCAAATACTGCATTCATAATGGCACACACGTCAAATTCATCTCTTGAATCTTGATTTTGCATCTACATTTAGCTATTTATACTGCTGGGTTGAGTCCCATGTTTTGTCTTCTAACAAAAAAAAAAACAAATAAGAGGGAAGAATATATAGATTCGCTTCATGCAAGTTAGCAACATTCTGTACTGAATCTATCGATGCATTCGACCAAAAGCAAATGTGTGCCACATAGTAAATGCCAACAAATTTGTCCAAACAAATACTATATATTATTATTATTATTATAAAACAAGCACAACAAAAGAAATACACCGATTGTTAGTAGGGTTTACAAGATTAACATACTATTATACTTAACATCTGCGTACAGACGTCTAGCAAGCAAGCATTGGGACAAAGTGGCACTTGACATTTCACCAAAAACATATGGGAGGAATGCTTCAAAGCTTTGCTTTTCGTCCAGCACAAGAGGCATGGCGACAAGGTGTGTTAGTCCAAAAAGGTTTAGAGTCAAGCAATGCTTAGTCCCATGATTCATTGGCCGGTGCCGTTTCCAGAGGTAATATTGATTTGAGACATGGTTAACAAGAGACAACCAAGTACCAGCTGAACAAATAATTACCCTTTTTCATGTTCTAAATATGAATGGGAATCAAGCCACAAAAGCATAAAAAACTTCTTCCTTCTCTACATGCTATATCCCTACTATATAAAGCAAGAGTTTCTTCCCGCGTCACTTCATCAAAATTACCCACTTTTGCCACTGTTAGTGCTCTTTGCAAATAAAATTTTTATCGCAAATTGAATTTCAGCCATTGTACATTCAGATTGAACACAGTATTAGTCAGACAAGATTAGTGCTTTTTGGAAATAAATTTTTACCACAAATTGAGTTTTCTTTGCAACGCACGGGTACATGACTAGTAAGTTTTAAGTTACAGTATACTCTTACTTTTTCCCCATGTTTTTTTTTCTAAAAAAATGGCCTGTTTTATGATAATTCTTGCCAAGTTTTATTTAGCTATCTTATTCGCATATTTCCATCTTGTATTTGTCTAAGATAGTACGTAGCAATTATAGAAATCAACCATAATTCTAGTTAGTACCAACTGGCTTTTCCAGTTAGTACCAACTGGCTTTATGAATGTCATTGCAGGCTTGCAGCCTCCTCACGAGGCAACGTTGTTTGTACACAATTTCTCAATAAAATCTACAGAAAGTGGCTTAGAATTACCTGTGTAAGGCAGGTGAGTTTTGGAAACCCTATAACCTAGGGCAAATTGGTCTCATTTAGGCATTGAAAATGCCAGATGCCCAAAAACAATCCCAACACATGAACAGCCTAGAGAAGAGAAGGAAAAAAAAGGGCACAAAGAAGATGGAGAGGGGGGCCTGCACAAAATGCTGTGTGGGTCCTGCAGATGCCATGGGCCCCACAGGCAGTGGGGGGAATGGACATCACGAAAGGGAAGCTTGCCTCTTCCTCCAGCCTCCTCCTTCCTCTCTAAAACCCCACCCTCTCCTCCCTTCCCTTGAACCCTTCTTCCTTCCTCCCACCACCAGCTCCAATTCCCCACCCTCCTCCTCTCTCTCTCTCTCTCTCTGTCTACCTTCTCTCTCTCTCCTCCTAGAATTAACATTGCTTCTCTGTTCGTCCATGTCCAATCCCTACAATATCTCAGCTCACAGAATTCCCTTGTTCCTGCTCTGCTTTTGCTGCCTCTGCTCTGCTCGTTGACCTCTTCTTCCCACAGAGGAGTACAGCAGCTTACAGAGACAAGATCACAAGAGTCCTTTCCGTTTCCTCCTTTTCAATCGTGTTCTTGGTGTTTTGGTGAGTTCAAAACCAATTGCACGAGTCCCAGATGGGGGCAAGGTGTGAGTGTTCTTGATTAGTCTTTTTCCCCCCCTTGGAGGTTTGTTTAACACTTTTGTTTGTCCCTTGGAAGTTGGAACACCTCACCTTTCCCCAAGATTGCATTTTTTTTGCTGCCTTTTTTGGCTTTCCTTCTCCATCTTACAAAGCAGCAGCAACTTTCACAAGCCAGGAAAATCCTCGGTTCCCGCGCAATATTTCCTTGTTGCGTTTTTCTTTAATCTTGTCTGGATTTCATGGCCTCGGGGTTTAGGGTTTAGGCATTTAATGTTCTTGTGTTCTTGGGTTGATGGTGGTGGAATTGATCCGAGAGCACTTGGAGTTGTCCATTTCACCCGCCAAGAAGTTGATTAGTTGAGAAGTCGTTGTTGTTGAGGCATTGCAATGTCGTCTTCTTGCATACCGACCGGCCTGCGGCTGGACCTGGACATGGTGAAGGCGGCGGCGTCGCCAGGCGGGCACTCGTCGCCGCTGCGCCCGGTGCACTCGTCGCCGTCGTCGACGCTATCGGAGGCCTCCAACACGTCGTCGTCGGCGACGTCCGTGTCGCTGAAGCGGGCGCGCGCGCCGCGGAAGAGGCCGAACCAGGCGTACAACGAGGCCGCCGCGCTGCTCGCGTCCATCCACCCCTCCGTTTTCCCTGTCAAGAAGAGCCCCAAGACGGCGTCGCGACCCCCGGCGCGGCAGCTATCCGGACTCGTGGCGGAGTTCGACCCCTCCTCCGACCTCCTCCCGCCGCTCCCCGTGCTCGCCGACGCCGCATTCCTCCTCCGCGATACGCCGGCGACGACGCCGCAGCCACGGAGCCCGTCTGGCGCCAAGAATTGCTCGTCGCCAGCGCCTGTGAGCAGCGTGTTCCGGGAGTTCCGCGACCCGGCGCCGTCGCCGACGAGCCCCGACACTGCCGATGAGCCCGGCGAGCTCGACTTCGACGCCGAGTCCATTCTCGATGTCGACGAGGCCGCAGCCGGCGGCGCAGCCGAGGGCATCGACGGCATCATGGGCAGCCTCACGGTCGAGAGCAACACAGCCACCACGTCTGACGACTCCATCCTGTCCAGCTCCGGCATACACCCCTACCTCAGGAGCCTCATGGTAGTCGGTCTCGCCGGCCGGTTCGAGCTCGGCCTCGGGTTCCGGCATGGCGCCCGGCCCAACCTCAATCGTGCGCTCAAGCGGCGGGACGACGACGGTGCTTGGTGGATGTGGCCCGCCGTGCCGGTGAAGGATATCACGGTTGCACCACCGCCACCGCCAAAACCGGCGGTGTCGTCGAAAACCGCAATGCCGCCGGCGTCAGAGGCGCCGGAGATGAAGAAGAGCAAGAAGAAGAAGGTGGTGAAGGTGATGGACAAGGTGAAGGAGGAGTTGCCCAATGCGAAATGCGAGGAGGAAGCTGATGGAACAGAGGATGCGGCTAATGGCGATGCTGATAGTCTGCCGACAAAGGCGCCGAAGACCGGGTTGGGGCTGAAGTTGGACGCCGACGAGGTGCTCAAGGCGTGGTCTTGCAAAGGGTCAATGTTCGCCGAGGGCAGCGGGCCGGAGTCGCCGGAGTCGGCCGCCGAAGCGCGGGTGAGTGCTTGAGTACCTTCATAGATTGAAGCGTCGCAGCTTATTTTATTCAGTACAACTTCTCTCTGAAACAAAAGGCCTCGCAGTAGGAGAGTTCATAATTTCGATGAGTTATTAGCAACTGAATTTTCCTCGCAAAATAAAATATCAACTGGATTTTAGCTTTTCAGATTGCTATTTTACATCAAAGAAACCTCCTTCAGTAAAAGATAAATTTGGATGCGCTTCGTAGCTGAATTTTACCTCTTCCATCACATTCTTATTCAAAATAAAAGGCATCTTTTTTTTTTAAAAAAAAATGCATGTTTCAAAGAAAAGCCGGGGAACTCCTTTTAATCGGGGAAAAGGAACTGTGGATGCGTTTTATTGTAGAAAATTTTATTTCAGTTCCATGACAAGGAATAAATTTCGGTGTATATATGGAGTTGTCGTAGCTTAATTTTACATCTCTTTGCCCATGTCTTCTGATAAGAACTCCATTTAGTAGGAAATAGAGAATAATTTTTACCTCCTGCCAATTGTTTTCTTCAAAATCAAATGTTTTACATGCAACTGCCATTTATGAGATTCATATGTCTTTAGAGTAGTAAATTGTTTATCCAACAGATGGTCCCTCACAAGTAGTACACTGGTAGCCCTGTACTACAACATATCTGTTGGTACACACCTTTTTAGAGTATCACTGGTACTCCAGTAACCCATGAATAGAAGTACTCAGACAAATGATGAGTCCATAAAAAAACTAACAGTGAGTCTCAGCAAACCCATTTTTCTCATATTTCATGAACTGCTTTTAGCTCTCTAAAAGTTCAGTGAACAAATGAGTTGTTTAAAATTTTGCTAAACATATGGGAGAATAGTTAGTTAAACTCAATTATTCAACAGTGGACCACAGACAATTGGGCCTGGAGACCTTGTGCCATGGAATACATGGCTGTCTTACTGTTGAGAGTTCCTTGGGCTCAAATTTGGTGCCCTTTGGGCCAATGATAGAGCAACTGCAACAAACTCTAGCCCCAATTCAGTTGGCTTTTCTGCAATTTGCTCTGATAGATGGCAAGATTTGCAGCTGTCATAATTTGTAAGAATAATTATTCTAGATATGTCCAGCTTCTTTGTAGTTTGGACTTCGGACACACATTGGCATGCATTACTACTGCCTTGAGACACCTCTTAATGATAATGTAAACCTATAAACATCTTTTGCATCTCTTTTCTTGGATTCTAATGAAAGGAAGTTATTACAGTCTTACTTATGAAGGTGGCTCCTTGTTGCAGGACAAACTTGCAGACATTGACCTGTTTCCTGATAATGGAGCTGGTGCTGGTGGCATCAGGGAAGCAAGTGTCATGCGGTACAAGGAGAAGCGGCGCACCCGGTTGTTCTCGAAGAAGATCCGGTACCAAGTCCGGAAGGTGAATGCCGACTGCCGGCCTCGGATGAAGGCAAGCACTAGAACTGATTCTTGAAAGGATAAAAAGGTCTATTTGTAACACAAAAACTGAAAAACTCATTGTTCACACCAAAATACCATGTGTATCACTCACATATGCAGTTTGTCAAAGCAAGGTTTTTTAGTTACTGATGAGTTACTTTCTGTTTTGTGTTCCTGCAGGGAAGGTTTGTTAGGAGCCCATCTCTTCTTCAGCAAGCCCTGGAGGAAGAGAGCTAGACAGTGATACTTGCTAGCATTTTTATGGACACCTTTTTGTCTTTTTAGTTTCTCATTAGCTAAGAGATGTGAGTGAGAATTTTTTCCCCTTCCCTTTTTGTCTTTTGGAGTTTTGCTGCGGGGAAGATAGAGATGTCTTTAGAGCGCGTTGTCATGGGGATCACATAGTTTGTATCAGATTTACAATGTGAGGTAAATGAAGGAAATAAAGTGATGTTAGAATATACAGTCATACACCAAGCAGCTCAGACGATGCAGTTTTAGTGTTTTACCCACACCAAGCAGCTCAGATGATGCAGTTTTAGTGTTTTACCCACTTTTAATGCCCTGCACATTGCATTGAAACATGCACAGGAAAGCAAATCAAATTGTTGGAGGTTAAGATTAAGTAATCACTTGATGTAACGTGTAGCATGTAGTACTTACCATGTAAGGCCCTCTGTTTGTCACTCTCCTGGAAACAGCAGGCAGAGTACCTGCAGGTATGCAACTCCATGAAATATGTAGCACAGCTTAGATTAAGAAATCACTTGATCTAAGAAGCTTAGATCTGATTATAAATTAACTTCAAACATCACCTGGAAAGCAAGCAATGAGTATTACATATGGCTGACAAAACTAATCGCAATGGGATAGAGAGAGAGAGAGAGAGAGAGAGAGAGAGAGAGAGATATGGTCATAGCTCATAGGGACGCAACACTGCTACCTGAACGCCGACGGCGTGACAGCTTGGGAAAAGCGGTGGATGTTTGGAAGCATCGCCGCCGCCATTGCGCCGCCTCGCCAACTCTTCGCGCTCGTGGGAGTGGGGATGAAAGAGGAGGGGGAGTATGATGAGAAGCAAATACGGAGCTCCTTTTGCAAAAATACCAACCGTCGGGGATGTGGACGTGGATCTTCTGCCATAACAGCAGTCGAGATATGGGGCCATGTATGTATACTAGAAGAGTCAAACCATCTGTCCGAATAGTGCACAAGTACTTAATTATCTACCATTTGTTAATACAAACTAGCTAGTTTGCAGGAAATAGTGCTCGCGCGTGTTAGAGAGAGATTACCCATCCACAAAGACCTTACTGCTTTCTATTAATTCCATTTTCTTGTCCTTCACAATGAAGCTCTCTCCCCGCGCAAACATCTCACATCTTCATCCGTTATTTCTGGAATTTACCCAAAGTAAACACGTTATATATAGCTGAACAATGCAACAAGATAAACAGAAGTTAGTCAGGGGAAGAAAATCAGAGGAGTATAGGTGACTACTACCAACCTCACCACGACACCACCCTTTGATCCATGCATGTATACTAACTAGGCATGGTAGCGTGCGACTGCACGCCGTGTTGTGTGGGCGTGGGGGAAAAAGTCGACGAAACGACGCAAACGCGATTATCAATATATTTCTCACACCGAAAAGCAGTAGAAACCGAGTTACGGGGGGAAAAAATAAAGAGCTAGAGTTGTAGAAATATCTCCTTCGACGAATTATTTGGGAAATATCGGAAACCGAGATGGAAAAACGAGGTGGGAAAATAGTCTAGAGGGAAAAGGGCGAAAAATTATTAGTGACGACAATTTTTTTTGAGTTGCACACATATCTCTGGTGACGAAAACATTTTTTCTGGGTAAACCGGAGAAAGGATCTAGACGTGATAACAACCTTCTTAGAGATGCACACAGCTGTAGAAATATCTCTTTCGACGAATTATTTGGGAAATATCGGAGACCGAGGTGGGAAAACGAGGTGGGAAAATAGTCTAGAGGGAAAAGGGCGAAAAATTATTAGTGACGACAACTTTTTTTGAGTTGTACACATATTTCTGATGACGAAAACATTTTTTTCAGGCAAAACGGAGAAAGGATCTAGACGTGATGACAACCTTCTTAGAAATGTACATATATTTCTGGTGACGAAAACATTTTTTTCGTGAAAAACGGAGAAAGGACCTAGATGTAAGGAGCGAGGACCTATTTGTTACGTTTTTGGACCTTTCCGCTATCTTGAAAAATTAGAAAAGGGCATGTCCGCGATTTGAATTTAACGAGGGCTTTTTTCGTAAAGTACCGCGCGAGGGACCCGAACGCGAAAAAAAATAAAAATCTTCCTCTCACAAAAAATCACGAAGGACCTATTCGTAATTTCGAGGGACCCATCCGTAATTTGGAGAAACGTAGAGGGCTTTTCGCAAAAAAACCAAGAGTGACGCGTGGGCACCGTCTCCGATCGGCAATTCCAGGCGGCATATAATGGTTGATATACTAGTGTGGGTATCACGCGATGCCACGCCGGGTGGACTAGAATGTTTCAAATGAGGATCAAATCAGACGTATATCTTATCAAGGCGGATGATAGTTAAGAGCTTCTTTTGGGTTTGGGAATCAAATCTTTAGAACGGCCTTGAAGTAGGGCTGTAAGAGCATCTCCAATAGTCAAGCCTTAAAATAGAGTCTTATGCCTCAAAATAGGGTCTAAACTAAAAAAATTAGGACCCAAGATAGCTATTGACTCCAGCAATTAGACCCTAAATCTCCAATCCTTCATTCATCCCTTCATTAGGGCCGGAGAGGAGAGTTGCTAAATATAGCAATAGGGCTCCGAGTCCTAAACCTATTTTGATAATTTTTCTCAAAATACAACCTCTGTTGGAGTGCTTTTTTTCCATCAAAGCCCTATAATTACAATTAGCAACCTATTTAGGACTCCTCTTGGAGATGCTCTAAACGAGCCGAGCTCGAGCGAGTCTGGCCCTTCAGGCTCGAGCTCGGTAAGGCTCGGCTCGAGCTCGAATTTGGGTTCGAGCCTAGACTCAGGCTCGGTCCAGACTCGAGCAGGCTCGAGCTCGACTCGACTAAGCTCGATAAGCTCGGGAAGCTCGGTAAGCTCGAGTAAGCTCGGTTATTTTGTAGGCTCGGTAGGCTCGATAACAAACTCTAGTAAGCTCGGCTCGAGAAAGTTCGGTAACAAGCTCGATTTAAGCAAGCTCGATTCAGGCTCGAGTAGGCTCGCGAACTATTCGAGCTCGGCTCGGTTAGGCTCGCGAGCTCGAGCTTGAATTCGGCTCATTCGGAGCTCGAGCCGAGCTCGAATCGAGCCTCTCACAAGCCGAACTCGAGTAGCTCGCGAGCCTCGAGCTTTTTTTACAGCCCTACCTTGAAGTTAGAAGGATTTGATTACAACAAACTCCAATGGAAGAACATGTATGATGGCATCGAACTCACAGCAAAATTTCTGCAATAACGTTAAAGCGGCGTTTTCCTCTAAAACCTGAATGAAGCGTGCCATCCTAAAAAATACATTTTTTTTTTGAAAAACTCCAATAAAAGAATAGTTTCTTTTCGGCTTCAGAGACAGCAATAGATAGCTCAACTGCGACATTTAGATTGCATTAGGGAGCTCCCGAACATCGACCTTTCCACCAGACAGCCATGTCTTCTTACATCAAGTGGTTTATTGATTTCCTTGTTAGTCACACTACAGACTTCTAGTAGCTTATCATCATCCTTAAGGGCTTTGACCTCCAAATGATTTTTGGGCACAGCATTAACCTCTTGTGCTTGACCATCAATATAAGAAACCTCTAATGGACATTTGCATGTACCAGAGCCTATAATCTGACTACTGGTGGCTTGAGCTGAGGAGAGTTGTGCAGCATTTTCAGAAGGAAGATGCAAAGAGAAAGGCTATACCTGTAGAGGAGAAGCATTCAAAAATCAAAATATGTTATAACAGCACATGACAAGAAAAAGATTTTGTCTGTGCTGCACAGAAAGAGTCAATATATTTTGGCTATCACAAGCCAAAATTCGTTACTACACTAACTTTCATCACTCATAATGTAATTTTCAAGGTGATTGACAATCAAGCAATATGTGATCAAAGTTTAGAAGTTAATTGAAAATCGTAAGAGCATTTGAAATGAACAAATAAGCAGTAAGTAACATGAAAATGGCATCCTGAATCCAAGAAAAAAAAATCTTCTTTCTCTCTTTTAGGGAAGAGATCCGACGGAACAACAATAAGTATACTGCGCAAGCATGCATTTCCTGGAAACCAAAATATTATATCAGGACAAAGCTACATTTGTATGCAGGACTGAATCATTGAAGGCTATATTAAAATTTTAAGTGTTACTATCTAATGGTTTAATTGATCAAATTCGTAGAACGACAATAAACTATGTTATAATTCAAATTCATTGAAATTCACGTCAAGAGTTCATGTGATCCAAGGCTCCAATCAAGAAGCAACACCTCATAAACTTACATCGCCGCTGGTTGGAGTAATTGCATCCTTATCTCTAGACAAATGCAAACGAAACCCACTGCAAACACCAGCATTCACCATGCCATTCTGACAACTCCGTTGCTCATGTGCAGGGTCTCCAATAAACACACAATCCTACACTATCCATAATGAAAATGGCAAAAGCAGCAAGGGCGGATCCACCATTGGGACTAGTTGGGGCGCCAGCCCCACCTCCGGTCGGCTGAACCCCTCTCTTCCCAGTATCTTCAACGCTAGAAAGAATTAGAGACATAACGTCATGGCGGCAAATCGGCAGATTTAGGAATTGGCAACTGGGAGTAAGATGTAAGAAGAAAAGTAAAAAACAATACTGTCAGGTAAGTGGACCATCAAAATTAATCACAGGTTCCCTTACTCTCATGGGTTTTCACCTAGTACAGTACTCGGCATCCTTTACTGTAGCGCAGCACCAGGAGTCTGAGAGACCAACAATGTCGGTGTCGTCTCGCAGGTGGCAGATCAACGCACAAGCGATTGCAGGCGGCAGACGCACGAGCGGGCGTGACCACGCGGTGGGTGGCCGATTTGCGAGAACTCGCCGCGGCACACTGGCACCGACGGGCGCCGGAGACCCGGAGTCAAGGGCGCTAGGCGTACACCAAGGTCAGGGCAGGCAGGCAGCCGATAGGCGGTAGAGGCCTGAGAAGAGTTATCGGCCACTCAGAGCGCGTGGCAGAATGCACATCGCCAGAGGAGCATTGAGCAGAACACGGATCACTAGACGGAGCACCGGGCGGAACATGCATTGTCGCGAGCTGGGCGTAACGCGCATCACTAGAGGAGAGGAATCGGCCGCTCGGAGCGTCGTCTAGCCGGCGGCCGAACACGCATCTCCAGAGCCTAGAGAGGAACCGTGGCTCGCTCCGTCCAGCCGGTGGCCGAATGCGCATCATCAGAACCCAGATAGAAACCGAGACGATCGGCAAAGAGGAGCGACTGAGAACGAGGAGCCTCTCAGCTTCATATTGATTGCTAGGATGATGACTCCAAAGCCAGACTAATTAGCTAGCGCTATTGATTGCTTTGCTTGGTATAAAAAAATTGCCCCAAGCCCCAATGCAATGCCTCATGCCTGAATGCCTTTTATTGTGATAACTAATGTCTGATTTTTGTATTCTATTGCCCCAAGTCTATATTCTATTGACTGATTGATCTTTTATTGTGATAACTAATGTCTGATTTTTGTATTCTATTGCCCCAAGTCTATATTCTATTGACTGATTGATATTTTTGTCTCTCTGATTTAATATGTATGAATTTGGAATTTGGTTGGTAATAGATCGGTAAATGTAATATTAGTATGCTTATGTTGAGTTAGAACTTCGATATAGGAACCCCACCTCTACTTTCATCCTGGATTCGCCACTGAAAAGCAGTGTGCGTATTAATTAGACAAGTGTGGAATAAGTATAGTTATATCAACCAAAATTCACGTGCATATCTTACATTGCTGGTTGATGTCTGAAAATTGGCTCAAACAGAGTGAATCAGATGCACATTATTTCTTAGTCAACCATTTCTCCATAAGAACGGTCACAAGCGTAATCACAAAGACTAAGGATAGAGTAGGCGTAAGCAATGTAGAGTGTCTTGGTAGAATATTTTCAAGGAAATAGGAAAGGTAAAGAGCAGCTATATGTGTTACAGAACCTCAGTTTGGACAATTTACTTCTGACAATAAACTCAGCTTCTCTGCATTTTGGGAGCGCCCGTCTCTTGAATTCAAAACAAGTGAAACCTGAACTCTCCCTGTTTAGGAAATAACACATTTAAACCACTCAAGCAGATCATGATAACTTATTGTGTAATTCTGACAATTAAATAGGTTTAGATAGCTAACATCTGCACTCAGGAATATCTGTACTAGTATGCGTCCCCTGCTGATATAAGCCAACCAATGGGATCTCTGGTGCACCACGTTCTGCTAACTTTGGCCAACACCGCCACTCTCACTAAGTGCCTGTTTGTTTCAGCTTTGGATTCTTTAAAAGCTGATTTTGGATTGTGGTCGTAGAGAGCTGATTCTCCAAAAGTTAGAATCCAAAAGCACATATGAAGTGAATTGTAGATTCTAATGTATATGGGTAGGCTGGATTGTGAGAATCGGATTCTAGAATTAGACTGTTTGTTTTTTATTTTGCTTTTTGAAAAGCTAAAACAAACAGGCTCTAAAAATACCATCACATTTAGTGGCAAGCAAATACACCAACTAACCACATCCAATTCTTGTATAACATACACACTGAAAAAAAAATCTAAAACATAATTTTCTTTCCGACTACCTGATCAGGTAATCAGAAGCTATGCAAACTATTAAGCTTGACAATTGCAATCAAAGAAGCATATCATTAGATATATTTGGAGCTGCGGGCGACGGACAAGGAGAGGTGTAGGGCCGTGCAATTCCGCATCGGTGTCGATGTGCTGCGCGATGCTCCAGACCAAGGATAAGAAGAAGACTAATCCCACCATGAAGTAATGAAACTAATCCATCACCACATGTAATCTTCTATGAAATCAAGTGGCCTCCTCAAATTCACCAATGTACTCAATGCTTAAATTATTTGAGGCTCCTCCAGGGGGATCCCATGGAAGTTGAGCTCCTGAGTAATGCCATGCGAGCCACACAGGGCATCCTTTCTCTTCCTGAAGAACTTCATGCTGAAATCTCTCAGGCGCCTCCTGCTGGCAGCCAGCTTCCACAGGCAGACCGAAACCTCCAGGCCTTCCTCTCTTCTGTCAAGGAAAATCTGCAACAGCCCATCCTTTCAGACGAGCTGAGATCCTCCCCAAGGGTTCCTACCAGCAGACCTCCGGAACGCCGCAGCGCGCGATTAGCGGGAAAGTCAAAAAACAAGCTTTCGGCTACTAAGAAGGCGCAGCTTCACTTGGCAAAGAAGCTTGGGGTGCTGGCCCCGGATGAATCTTTTGATGAAAGTGCAATGCAGCGTTACCTCCGCATATTCCGCAAGCCTTTGTCCCCTGAAAACCTTTTGGCAATTGCGGATTTGGTTGGGCTGGCAAAAGGCAATGATCTCACTGCAGCTTTGGGAGCAGCAGGGTCAGAGGACCATCTTGCTGGATGATCGACTCCATGAACGGTGCTTGTGTGTGCTTCCAGTCTTTTGTGTCTTGTAAGTCTTTTGCGTCCGGTCGGCCGTGGGCGGTCTGTGATTCTATGGTGGTGTGGTTGTCTGGCTGTAATGCCAATCTTTTGGGTGTTTCAATGGTGGTGTGTTGGTGTCAGGATGGCATTCAAAAACACATGTTAGTTTCATTTCAATGTACTGGTCTGGTAGTGGGTTCCTCATGTACTCGGGTTGTAATTTGGGCATACGCTAAACTTGTATGCCCTCTCAAATGCTACTGCATGTTCGGATTAGACATCATCAAAGCTTTTGCTTTCAGTGGAAAGTCATTTGGGTTCAATGGTGATCTCTGCATTCTTTCGTCTAGATCCAGCTACTTTACTGCTGGTCTAAATTATTCTTCCATACAGGTTCACAGAACTTGCCAATGCAGGGTCAAGGGCAGGTGGCAGAGGATTCTGTTAATCCATTCATGGCTCAGCAAGACGTACTTGCCAATGCAGGTCAAGGCGGTGGCGAGGATTCTGTTAATCCATTCATGGCTCAAAGAAGACGCACGACTTTTGAGTTTGGAATGTTAGGGGTCTCAACAACCCAAAGAAAAAGGGCGGTTGTCGGGAGGTGGTCACATGTGTCAAGGCCACTATTGTGTGCCTTGAGAAACAAAACTTCAGAGATTGATAGTTCTCTTTGAGAGATCTCGCTAGGTGAATCATTCCAACAAAATTATTGTTTCCTCCCGGCGCAACAGACGAGGGGAGGAATTCTTTTAGCTGTCTCATCTCTTCATTTTGGGATTTCCGACGTATATGTCGGATCAAACTCGGTGTCCGCCACAGTTCGTATGAACAATGATGGCATCGTCTGGGCCTGCACAGGGGTTTATGGCCCACATCATGAAAGTGAAAAACTGAACTTTTTACAGGAGATTGCTGATCTTCAGGATCGCATGTGTCAGGCATGGCTTATTGTAGGGGATTTTAATATGATCTACAAGGCTACCGACAAAAATAATACCAATTTTAACAGGAGGGTTATGGGGGCCTTTCAAAAGATGTTGCACGACACGGAGCTCAGGGAGATTAGGTTAAATGGTAGAAAATACACATGGGCAGATGGAAGGGAAAATCCAACACAAACAAGGATAGATCGATTCTTTGCCTCAAATGAGTGGGAAACCTTATTCCCCGACTGCCAATTGCAGGCTATGTCCAGCCTTGTATCCGATCATTGTCCGTTGTTGCTGCAGGGACAGGTCTCGCCGACCAAATTCCGAGGGTTTAGGTTCGAGAGTTTCTGGACCAAAATGCCAGATTTCGTCAGCGTGGTCCAGCAGGTGTGGGGTAAAGAGGTTCAGTCCTCAGATGCTTTGCTCAGGTGGCATATTAAGTTAGCCAGAACTGCAAAGGCGTTAAGAGCCTGGAGCCGAGATATTTTGGGAGATCTAACCCTCCAGTTCTACATAGCAGCTGAGATCATCTTCCAGTTAGACAAGGCGGAGGAATCTCGCCTTCTCTCGAGACCTGAAAGGGAGTTTCGGTCCAGCCTACGGTACAGGTTGCTCGGTTTAGCGGCCGTTAAGCGGAGTCGTATCAGGCAACGCTCAAGGTTGACATTCATTAAAGAAGGGGATGCGAATACAAAATTTTTCCACATCAGGGTGAACTCGAGGAGGAAAAATCATATTCAATCTATTGCAACCGAAAGGGCATGGTCCATTCTTTTCGCGACAAGCGGGAAGAGCTATTCAACTATTTCCATCAACGACTTGGGAAAAAAATTCAGCGTTCTCATCGTTTCAATTGGGACGCCTTTAGACCTCCCGGCATGACTTGAGCATGCTTGAAGAACCTTTCTCACCATGAGGTTAGGGAGGCGGTGTTTTCAATGCCTCTGAAAAGCGCAAGGCCGGACGGGTTCACGTGTCTTTTTACTGTGTCTTGTTGGGACATCATTGGTGCGGACCTAATGGAGGTTTTTCTTGCAACTGCATGGTATGAATGGCGACACCTCCGTTTGCTCAATTGCGCAAATATAGTTCTGCTCCCTAAGAGGCAAGATGCGTCTATGATCGCTCACTTCAGGCCTATTAGTCTCATTCACAGCACAGGGAAGATCTTCTCTAAGGTGCTCGCAACAAGGTTGGCATCTCGGCTACAGGAGTTGGTACCTCAAAGCCAAAGTACGTTCGTTAGCAAAAGATCAATACAGGATAATTTTATATACACAAAGAACTTCATCACAGAATTGCATAGAAGGAGGATCCCGTCTCTTTTTCTCAAGCTGGATATCGCCAAGGCATTCGACTCTGTCAGTTGGGAGTTCTTGATTGATCTTCTCATGCGTCTGGGCTTCGGTGCGCGTTGGAGAGAGTGGATTTCTATGATCCTAGCGTCCTCCTCTTCCAGAGTTCTCCTCAATGGTGCACCAGGCCCCCAGATCCAACACAGGAGAGGGCTGCGGCAGGGGATCCGCTATCGCCTATGCTATTCATTTTGTCCATGGATCCTTTGCAGAGATTAATCTCTAAGGCCATGGAGGATGGGATCATCTCGGACATCCCGATCGGTTGGGCTAAATCTCGTGTCTCCTTATATGCGGACGATGTGGCCATTTTTGCATCCCCTAGTAGGGATGAGCTCAAGGCTTTTAGGGACATTCTGGGTTCTTTTGGAGGAGCTACAGGTCTTCACAACAATGTTCACAAGAGCGAGGTCTACCCTATCAGATGTGACGCGCTCGATTTGGAGGCGATTTCTGAGATTTTCAGCGTCAGAAAATCCTTCCCCTGCAGGTATCTAGGTCTCCCTCTTCGCCCGACGAAGCTCAAAAGATCCGATCTTCAGCCCCTAATTGACAAGGTCCGCTCCAGACTTGCAGGATGGAAAGGAAAGTTATTGTCCAGGGCTGCTCGCTTGACTCTCCTAAACTCGCTTTTGACATCCTGGCGGTTTATCATCGACGGTTTATCCTCGCAGATGGATCACAAAGAGAATTGATAGAATCAGGCGCAGTTTTCTATGGAAAGGAGAGCAGGAATGCAATGGGGGGCACTGTTTGGTAAGTTGGAAGAAAATTTGTAGGCCCAAACGGCTGGGGGGACTTGGGGCAAAATGTTTGGATAGATTTGGTCGAGCGCTCGCCTTCGGTGGTTGTGGTATGCATGGAAAGATAGAAATAAACCTTGGTCAGGTTCACCGCTTCCATGCTTGGCCTCAGATCGCAGCTTGTTTACCGCAAGCACCGTCATCGCAGTGGGCAACGGCGAAATAGCAGAATTCTGGGAATCCAGATGGCTTCAAGGAAAATCTCCGGCAGAGATGGCGCCAGCTTGTTACAAACTGGTGAGAAGAAAAACAGAACAGCTTAAACATTTCCTAATGAGCGAATTGATCCGCCTTTGCGCAGAATCACAAACGAGGAGCAACTGCAGGAGTTTTGTAGCCTTTGGCACGCAATGCGACAGGTACAACTACAACCACAAACAGAGGATCAGATTATTTGGAGATGGACATCCAAGGGGGAGTATTCGGCAGATTCAAGATATAAGGCTCGATTCATCGGCTCCACCGGATCACGCTTATAAGATGATCTCGCATGCACCCACGAGGGAAGTGTAGGTTCTTTGCTTGGCTCTTCATCCAGATGAGCTCCTCACAATGACAGATTAGCCGTCAGGATGGCCTCATTCCATCTCTTCGCCCTATGTGGATGTGAAGAAGAGACGGCCGCACACTTGTTGTTAGTGTGTCCCTTCGCAAGGCAGGTTTGCATGAGGGTGTTTGCGCGAACACATATACTTTTAAATGCTCCTCAGCCTTCGGGAGTTCACACGGGGAATTCCACATGGTGGAGAAACTCTCGCCTCTCGGTGGTCAAGTCTAGGAGAAAGGAATTTGATGGGGTGATCACATACGCATTATGGAACCTTTGGAAAGAAAGGAATCGAGGATTTTTCAAAACAATGTACATTTCGAAGGCAACAGTAGCAGATTCGGTCGTCCGAGACGTGCGCAACAGATCGGTGGCCTTCGAGATGCTTTGAGCGTTTCTCTATTGTTCTAGTTGTATGTTTTCTATTGGCTTTGTTTTCGTTGGCCTCCTTGGCCTGGCGGGCTTCCGCCCGACTATCTAACTCCTAATCTTTCTAGGTCTTTGTAAACATTATCTGTTATCCCCTAACTTAATGCATTTGGCAGAGCTCCTGCCTTTTTCTTCAAAAAAAATTTATTTGAGGCTCTCATCCATATCTGTAAACAATCCAAGCTTCACCCAACTCTGTGATGCAGATTGGTCAGAGTGTTGGATTGGTCAATAATTTTGCACCTGGGAGTGTCCTGCCGAATCAGGGGATGGAGGGAACAGGTATTCTTTTGTCTGATGAGGTTGATGTGGGTGAGCTGACAAAATTTTCAGTTGTCAGTGAATCAACTGGGTTACCTCAAGGTACGGTGATGCAGATTGGCCAAACAAATGTTAATATTTTGGCTCCTGGATGGTCTAAGCAATCAGGTTGTGAAGGATGGTGATAGTCAGAGTTTTGTCAAAAATTTTGAACCTGAGAGTGTGCTGCCGAATCAGGGGATGGAGGGAACAGGTATTTTTTTGTCTGATGAGGTTGATTTGGGTGATCTGACAAAATTTTCGATCGTCGATGATTCTCCGGTCACCTCAAGATCTCTTGGCGCTATCGGTAGGGAGTCTTTTATCGGGCATGAAGTTCTGCATAATTTAAATATGACTGTGGTTCAAGATGGACACATAGTGGATGGAACCGACAATAATGATAATATGGGTAGATCTGTGGCTGAAGATATACCCAGCGGTATTGTACAGTGTGCGCAAGGTATTGTTATGGAGGTTCTTTCTGATTTTGAGATGCAACTTGGTCAAAACAAGTTAGTGTCAGAAGTTGGCAAGATGGATGATTCTGTCAGTTGTGAGAAGCAGAAGGACTTGGTGCCTTCTTGTGTGGACAGTCAGCAGGTGTATTATGTTAAGCACCTTGAAGCGGTTTGTGAGATGCAACAGGAGGATCGCACGGATCTTAAGCTCAGTGATCAAAGTGGTGTTTGTCAGGTGGGAGAACTAGCACAAGATATTGTGACTTCTCATTTGGTGGATCAATCTATGGAGATGGCTGTTTCAGCAGGGATTGCTGATGCTAGGGCTGGGACAAATGATGGGATGTTGCCGATTGTTTCGGATGGTAATAACTCTATTCTCAATTTGCCTCAGTTTGATCTTGTGGTTTCTCCTGTGGTGGAGCATGTCAGGGAGGGGGCAGGCAGTGGAGGGCGTCTGGATGTAATGGCTGGGACACAGCATGGGTTGTTGCCGGCTGTTAGTATTACTCAGCTGGATGAACAATCAAATATTATGGTAGATATGGAGAAGTCTGTTTACAGAGACATCTTGGTAAGAAGTTGCATGTTTTACCTCGTCGCCTGCTACAATCCTTATGTAAGAAGAACAAGATGTCGCTAATATTTCCAACATGGATATGATTAAAGCTCTTCAAATCTTTGGATAATATAAATGGTTGGGGGAGATTGAGCTTTGTCCTTGGCTGGGGACCGATGTGCCACAAGGAGATCCGATTCGAGGATAGCGCCATGGGGACACAAATATTCTTATCAAAGCAATGAAACGGATGGACAAAAAGAACTCTAAGTGCGGTAAAACTCTTCATTTTTGTCCATTTCAGATTCGATATTGCTTGTCGAATTACAAATTTGGGTGTTTCAATGGGTAGTAGTAAGTCTGCTATTTATTCTGCTATTACTGCTATCAAAAATATAGAAATAGATAGGATTCGGGTTTCGTCTAAGGATAGAAGTAATAGTCACCAATCCTCCATGCCTAAAATTAACTTGGACGAGGAGGATGAGGATGATTTTGACACTCAGCTCAAACACATTTGCGATGATTTGGAGCGGAATGCGTTTGAGGAGGGCTTTGATCATATTTGTAGTGAAATTGTAGCTACACCTCGTAGGAAAAAAATATAAACACAAGAATATCATTACAGAGGGTTTCACTTATAAAAAGCCAAACACACCATCGAAGCTATGTCTCAGATGAAAGGCATTTTCTGGAATAGCAGATCTTGGAGACTTGGCTAAATATGGGTATTTAGGAGGTATGGTTAAAGAGGAGCAAATTGATTTTATTGCTCTTATGGAGCGGTCGGGATCGGTTCAGATAGGACCTTAAAGAAATTATGTGGTGCCAAAGAATTTATTTGGCATCGCAAGGCTTCTCATGGTCGATTACGGGGATGCTTCGGGGTTGACTTAACGGTATATGACATTGGGGCCATCATTGAGGGGATTTTATATTAAATTCACTCTTCGCAATAAAATGATGGTTTCAAATGGGTGCTAATAGCGATTTATGGTCGTATAGCAAGGACTATAAGGAAAATTTTTTATCCGAAATGTCTCATATGTGTAGTAAGGAATCGTTACCTTATATTATTGGTGGGGATTTCAATATTATGCGTGGTCCTGAAGAGAAAAATAAAGCTAACTTTGACTCGAAATGGCCAGATCTTTTTAATATGGTCATACATTCACTTGACCTTAGAGAGTTATCTTTGTCTGGTCGTCAATATACTTGGGCGAGTAGTGGGGATAATCCAACTTTCGAAAAGTTGGATAGGATCTTGGTCAGTACTGAATGGGAACTAAAATTCCCACTTACTACGGTACAGGCACGAGATAGGAGTAACTCAGATCACACTCCGTTGATTTTGGATACTGGGGTTCCATTTCATAATACTAAGCCATCTCTGCTCAAATTTGAACGTGCTTGGTTGACTAGAGATGGTTTCTATGATCTGGTTGCAAACAAATGGCAAGCAGAGAATAGAGGTTCTACTGCTATGGAAAAATGGCAGAATAAAATAAGGACTCTTAGACAATTTTTAAGGGGATGGGCCAAGCATATAAGTGGCCATAACAAAAAAGAGAAGAAAAAGATTATTATGCTTCTCGATGGACTCGATAAAAAGGCAGAAAGTAGAGTCCTCTCAGATCACGAGTTAAGCTTGAAAAATTCTCTCAAGGAGAGATTGGTGCATTTGTTGCGGGAAGAGGAAATTAAATGGTATGAAATAGCTAAAACAAAAGACCTTTTAGAGGGTGATGATAACACCCAATATTTTCATTTGGTTGCTAATGGTAAACATAGAAAACAGCGTATCTTCAAATTAGAAAATGACAATGGTCTAATATTAGGTGATGCTAAATTAAAAGAGTATATCACAAACTATTATAAGGGTTTGTTTGGACCGCCAGAAGAAAATAATTTTAGTCTGGTGGAGGATAATATCAATGACTTGCCTCAGGTAACAAATGAGGAAAATGACATTCTCATTGCTCCTTTTACTGAAAAAGAGGTTAGAGAGGCGGTCTTCCAAATGGAACACAATAAATCGCTAGGTCCAGATGGATTTCCAGTTGAATTTTATCAGATCTTCTGGGATATTCTAAAGGTGGACTTCATGGCATTGTTTAATGATTTTTATTATGGGAAATTACCTTTGTTTAGTCTAAATTTTGGAATAATTACTCTTCTGCCAAAAATTAAAGAAGCAACAAAAATACAACAATATAGACCGATATGTTTGCTCAATGTGAGCTTCAAGATTTTCACAAAAGTGGCTACTAACAGAATTATGGGAGTGGCCAATAAAGTCGCATTTGACCATCTCAAACAAACTTTCATGCCAGGTCGTAATATTATGGAAGGTGTTGTGATTTTACATGAAACTATTCATGAATTACATTCGAAGAAGCTCAATGGAGTTATTCTCAAACTTGACTTTGAAAAGGCTTATGATAAGGTTAAATGGTCTTTTCTTCAACAAACCCTTCGTATGAAGGGTTTTAGTCAGACGTGGTGCTTATGGGTTGAACATTTTGTTACTGGAGGCAGTGTAGGCATTAAAGTGAATGATGATATTGGACATTATTTTCAAACTAAAAAAGGGCTCCGGCAAGGTGACCCAATCTCTCCTGTCCTGTTCAACATGGTGGCTGACATGCTTGCTCTTTTGATTAAGCGAGCAAAAGAGGATGGTCAAATTCGAGGGGTTATTCCTCATCTTATAGAGGATGGTTTATCGATTCTGCAGTATGCTGATGACACGATTCTTTTTATGGATCATGATATTGAACAGGCTAAAAATATGAAGCTATTGCTTTGTGTGTTCGAGCAATTATCGGGTTTAAAAATTAATTTCCATAAAAGCGAAATTTTTTGCTTTGGTGAAGCTCGTAATCATGATTAGGAATACTCTGATTTGTTTGGATGTGGTATAGGATCATATCCATTTCGGTACTTAGGCATTCCGATGCACTACCATAAGCTCCGTAATGCGGACTGGGGAGTCATTGAGGAGAGATTTAAAAGTAAACTAAGTACATGGAAGGCTAAACATCTTTCGTATGGGGGAAAACTTGTTCTATTAAATTATGTTCTAAGTAGTCTTCTTATGTTCATGTTATCATTCTTTGAAATTCCTAAGGGTGTTGTTCATAAGTTGGATTTTTATCGTTCTCGGTTTGTTTGGCAAGGCAATAGTGCTAAGAGAAAATATCGTCTTGCTAAGTGGGATATTCTGTGTCGTCCTAAAGATCAAGGATGACTGGGGATTATTGATCTTCAAATTAAAAATAAGTGACTCCTCAGTAAATGGTTATTTAAGCTGTTGAATGAGGAGGGGATTTGGCAGACATTACTAACAAATAAATATTTAAGTTCCAAATGTTTGTCCCAAGTGAAAACTAAACCGGGGGACTCACAGTTTTGGAAAGGACTCATGAGGGTCAAGGATGATTTCCTTCGCTGTGGGTCATTTTGGATACGAGATGGTTCACAGGCTAGGTTCTGGGAGGATTCTTGGGTGGATTCTACACCGCTTAAGGTTCAATTCCCAAGTCTTTATAATATTGCCCACCACTCTCATGATACGGTCGAAAAGGTTATGACGCAGATGCCACCGAATATTACTTTTCGAAGATTATTAGTCGGGAATAAATTGACGGCTTGGTATAATCTTGTCACCAAATTAGCTCATTGTCAGCTTACAGATGGAAGGGATATTTTTCATTGGGGCCTACATAAAAATGGGCAATTATCTGTTCAATCGTTGTATGAATATTTAATGAACCAGGGTACTCCTTTTACCTGTAAGTTCATTTGGCAGTTGAAAGTTCCGTTAAAAATTAAAATTTTCCTCTGGTATTTACAACGAGGAGTTATTTTAACTAAGGATAATCTAATTAAATGTAATTGGCATGGGAATCAGAAATGTTGTTTCTGTAATTGTAATGAGACTATTCAACATTTATTCTTTGATTGCCATCACTCAAAGACGATTTGGCGAATTGTGCATATTGCTACAGGTTTATCACCGCCCAAATCTATTTCTCATATGCTTGGTAGTTGGTTAGCCGGCATTGAGAAGTGTGAAAAACGTCTGCTTTTGGTGGGGGAGATGCTCTTCTATGGGCTATTTGGTGTACTCGCAATGATCTAATTTTTGCGAAAAAATAATATTCTTCTTTTATGCAGGCTATTTTCAAGGGAACATATTGGCTACGGTTTTGGGCGCTATTGCAGCATGAGAGCAAAAGGGAACTTATCTGACTGGCAAGTAGGGCAATGGAGGTGGTGGCGTTGGATATCTTTGCCAAGTCTGGATGGAGGAGCAATTATAGACTTTGCTTTTAATTTTTAGTTCTCTTAGTCATTTTTATGTAATAAAGATACAGGGCTATGGCCTTTGTATAACTCGGTTGTGTGCGGTTGCAGAGACCGGATTTTATCCATTATCTAGAGACCGGATTTTATCCATTATCTAAAAATCTCATTTTAAGGCTATTATCCAAATTACCACCAAAGCAGACAGAATTAACACTTGGACGATAGATTGAGCTAGAAAAAGAGTAGAATTGGACAAAGATGCTGCATAAATGCGAACAAAGATTATAACAACCCAAATGGTGCCACCGGTCGATGCCGCCGAGGAGGCGAAGGAGATGGGCGCAGGGTGCTTGCGCGTGCCGGGCAGCGGACGGCTAGGGTTTTGGGGACGTGGAGGCAGGGTGGACGAATCTAGACCGTCTACCTACCGTGTGACCACAATCGGACGGTCAGAAAGAGCAAAGGCAGATAGAGCTACCAAAGGCTGTGTACGGGCCGATCTCTACTATGCGATCGCTATCGGACGGCCAAAAAGCGCTGAGGCGGAGAGAGCTCCCAGAGGCTCCGAATTCCTAGTATGTTAATATTTACTAGAACAATAAGCGCGGCGCACGCCGCGCGCGTGAACGGAAAACAAATTTACGTTTTTTTCGGAGAAAAACGGATCACGAAAACAAATTTTGCTGTGCGTGAACGAAAAACAAATTTGTGTTTTTCTCGAGAAAAACGGACCACGATTTTTTTTGGAAAAGCGAGGAAAAACTGAGCACAAAAACATTTTTTCCGGAAAAGCGAGACGAAAACATTTTTTCAAAAAATGGAGAAAGGACTAAAGCGCGGCGGCAGCGTGAACGTGAAAAAACAAATTTGTGTTTTTCTCGGAGAGAAAACGGACCACGAAAACATTTTTTCCGGGAAAAACGAGGAAAATGGAGCACGAAAAGATTTTTTCCGGAAAGAACGGAGGGAAAAAGTCTAGAGATAGAGCTGAACACATTTTTCTGGTGACGAAAACATTTTTTCCCGCGAAAAACGGAGAAAGGATCTAGACGTAAAGAGTAAGGACCTAAATGTTACGTTTTTGGACCTATCCGCTATCCTGAAAAATTAGAAAAGGGCTTACTCGCGATTTGAATTTAACGGGAGTTTTTTTTTTGTAAAATGACGCACGAGGGATCCAAACGCGATTAATAAAAGAAAATTTTTCCCTCACAAAAAATTACGAAGGACCTATTCATAATTTGCAGGGATCTATTCGTAATTTGAAGAAACAGAGGGGGGGTTTCGCAAAATGGCATAAGGGGTGACGTGGCACGTAGAATCGCAGGAAACTTGCAGACTTTAATTGGAGGTACGATGACGAACGGTGAGAAGAAACCCCAAATTGGATCGCGTTTTACCATTGCTATCCACTGTTAGGGTCTGTTTGCGCAAAAAGGACTCTGTTAAGGGGTCTTCTAGTGAGATTCCCTCCTACTATACTTCTCTCCTCGCCCCCAATCTAGACCGCATAATTGCAATCCAATGGTCACCAAAGGTCGGTGTTCCGTTCACCGACCAACCCAGGTCGATACCTGGTTGTCTTTCTCTTACAGAGGAGGGCCCCATTCGCAAACTCTCCGCACCTCCCGTTTCTCGCCATCGCCGACGACCGTCGTGCAGCCATACCCCGTGACCTGTCTCTGAGACACTCGCCTTCAGTTGCAAGTGAACTGTTAAGGAAATATTACAGCCAAATTGATGGTTCTATTAGTGTAATGTCATGGTCCGTTAATTTGAATGCTTATCTAAAAATGTGGAGTGATGGTAGGGTTAGTCTTATATTACTTGTCAAGTAAGTTGTAGTAGTATATAATGAATGTTGAGTCCAAACATAACGTCTCTGAGTTAACCCTTTTACACAAGACGAGGATGAAAGTATAAGTAGGATGCTATGTATGCGTGGGTCTACCACACAGTGGGCTAAAACATGGAGCAAAATTTGAGTCAGAGTAGTATCAGAACGTCAACCTTCGCTGCACGAAGCATATTAGTTATCTTTGTCTTATTTCAGGTTATTGCATTTGAACAAATGTGTCTCCTCAAATTCGTGTCTTTAGGATGTCTTCAGGTATGGAAGAATTAGCTTTTTCCTCACAAAAAAAGGAATTAACTTTCAGAATGTAGTACCAGAAAGGTTAATCAGTTCTTGATAGTATTATACCAGTATAACATTTCCAGATATTAGTGGCTACAGCTAACAGTAGCTTCCAGACCAGGCCGTGCAGTTGTTGATTAGAAACAAGAGATTTTGACAGCAGATCACCCTGAAATACCACCATGAACGGAAGCAGATGAAACTAAAAACCACAAACGTTAGAGCAGAATCCAACATTAACACTTAGCAGCATTACTGAATTCACTTTAACAGTGCTTCACCAACACATACAACAACGCAGCAGTCAACTGCGATACACATACACCAAGTAATGGTCCATAACAAGAACTATCCAATTATCCATATGCCGTCCTTATTGCGTGCATATTTACATGGAGATAAATCTCCAAACACACATAATCGATTACTTAATAGGTGTGATAATCGCAGAAGGCTTTTAGAAAAATGTGAGCCTGCGAAGTTCATGGGGTAGTGGAAGACCATCGTCACATGTTTATTGCTGCGACAACTTCAGGGTGGTAGTGGAGCATCTCCTGCCACATCATCTCTCGAATCATCTCTACACTGAGGTTTTCATCTATGTCGAGATCAATGGGCACTTGTGCGGGAGGATTTGCACTTGGATCACACAGAGGTGACATGTAAGGATGCTCAAGAGCCTCGGCGACGCTAATTGTTTTGGTAGGATCGAAGATGAGCATCTTCTGTAATAGATCAATGGCAAGGGTGATATATCTGCGAGCTTTTGGGTTGTCGATGAACTCTAGGTCAGACTCACTCACGGTGCCTAGAACATTGACTATGAGCTTGAGCTGATTTAGGCACTCAGTTCCTGGGAAAATAGGCTTACGGCCAAGTAGCTCAGCAGAGATGCAGCCAACAGACCAAACATCGATGGAAGTGCCGTAATTGTCACAGCAGAGGAGCAGCTCAGGAGCTCTATACCAGCGGGTGACAACATATTCAGTCATAAACTGGCCTTTACTACGGTTTGTACATGCAAGACCAAAATCACATATCTTCAGATCACAGTTTGCATTCACCAGTAGGTTCCTAGGTTTTAGATCTCTGTGGAGTATCTCTGCAGAATGGAGATATTTCAGTCCACGAAGCAACTACAATCAAGAAAATAGCATCTTAAATTATCAACAAAAAAGGTAGATAGAAAAAAAAGAATTAAATGATAGAGAAGTTAAAGGATCGCAAGACAACAGGTTAAATGAGGCTGAAGGGTAGCATGAACAGGAAAGTCATCAGCATGCTATTTATTTCATGTAGAGAAGTGAAGCTCTACTTTTGTAGTTTCATGGAAAAGCACCTACGGATAAGTCCTAGCTTTATTTGGAAGGGGAGGTCCGGCTAAGTAACTATTGGATTCTTTGTAAATATGCAAGTCCTAGAGAAAGAAGTGCTACTCTCTGACTTTACCACAAAGCCCCATTTCACTTAAAGTGACTTTATTTGGAAGGGAGGTCTGAAAAGTAAGGTCCAGTAGTCCTACTCAATATATCACTTGGAATGGAAGGTCCGGCTTTAGTAAGTTAATAAAATAAATTGTAATATAAACATCTAAATAGAAGGTGCTAGTTTCAGTTGCACAGACATGAGCCTATGACTGTCTTTTATGCATTTGACGAGGCAATGAGAGAATGCTTGGCAAAGATACTGATCATACAGATCAAATTGAACTTGTGAGATTCAAAATTTGTCAAGAAGATTCATGGTCTCACTACTAATGCACAGTGTGTCCAACAAAGTTGTTGATTCAAAGCTTAGAAAAGAAAGATCCACATATCACATATGGATCGTTAGAGTTTCGTTATTCATTGTATTCCTTCCATATTTGTTACAGCCATATATAGATAGAATAGATTAGATTGACTCTGTTGTAATCTTCTATACTTATCCCTAGAGGATGTATATATAAAGTGCCTAATCACCCTTGATGGTGTACGGCTGATTCTCCTTATTCTCTCCCCTTCTACATGGTATCAGAAGATTAGATCTGATCCTCTGTTTTTCCGCTGCTCTCCACTTCGCCTCCGGCGATGTCCACCTCCTCGGCAACCTCCCCTGCCCTTTCCTCCACCCTCACCCTCCCCGCACCGCCTCCTGGCGCCGTCGGCCTCTCCTCCTCCCGGGCCCTGCCGATTCAACTCGACCTCACCGCCGCCAACTTCACCAAATGGAGCATCTTCTTCAAAGCGCTCCTCGGCCGCCATGGTCTCCTCCACCACGTCGATGGCTCCAGTGCTCCCGCCCCCGGTGATGCCACTTGGGTGTCCGACGACTACGCCGTCCTTTCCGTTATGTACGGATCTATCTCTGCCGACGTCCTCGACATCATCCTCGACCAAGACCAAACCGCTCGGCAACTCTGGATTGCTGCTGAGACGCTCTTCTACGGCAACAAAGAGGGGCGTGCTATCGTCCTCCTAAATGAGTTCCACGGTCTCCAACAGGACGACCTCACCATCACCGCCTATTGCAAAGAGCAGAAGCGCCTTGCCGACGCTCTTCGTGACGCTGATGCTCCTGTTGACGATCGTATGCTGGTGCTCACTGTGCTGCGCGGCCTCAACAAAACCATGGCTCACGCTGCCACCGTCATCGCCATGACGTCGCCTCTTCCATCTTCCGTTGCGGTTCGGACTTCTCTGCTCAAGGAAGAAATGCGGCTCGGTGTTGCTGCCAAGGCCGAAGCCGCCAGTGCCCTCTTCTCCACCGCCGCCAAAGTCCCCTGTTCTGGGACGACCTGCACTGCTGCTGGCCGCGGCGACGGCTCCTCTTCATCTAGCAAGACCAAGAAGCAATGGAAGAAGAAGGGCGGCTCCAGCGGTACCCACCCGACCGGCGGCGGCGGCTATCGTCCTCCCACACCGTCCGGACCATGGATTTGCTTCAATCCTGGTGCCGGGCTGTGGTCGCCTGCCTCTGGTCAGTGGCCGCCGCCCACCTCCTTCGGCCGTGGTGGTCCTGGTATCCTTGGTCCCCGTCCTCCCCAGGCGTTCGTTACCACGGCGGCGCCTCCCTTTCAGTCCCAGCCGTCTACACCGAGCTCTCCAGCCTGGGATAGCACCAGCCTTATTTCGGCGCTCAACAATCTTCAACTCAGTAATGGAGGCTGGGTAATGGATTCTGGCGCCTCTGCTCACATGACGCCTGATGATGGTAACCTTCGCCATTCCTCTCAACTTTCTAGTCCTTCTCTTGTCACCGTTGGAAACGGTTCTCGCATACCAGTCACTCGGGTTGGTTCTTGCACGATTCCTTCCAACTCTGGTTCTTCCTTTGATTTACGCCAAGTTCTTCATGTTCCCTCTTTGATTCATAACCTTCTCTCTGTTCGCCAGTTTACACGCGATAACTCTTGCTCTATTGAATTTGACCCTTTCGGTTTCTCTGTCAAGGACCTGCGTACGAGGGCGATCCTTCATCGCTGCAATAGTCAGGGCGACCTCTACGTCTTCCCTGCCACTGCATCCAGCCGCCACACTGCCTTCGCCTCCCTTGCTGTTTCCCCGGAGGTGTGGCACCGTCGTCTCGGTCATCCTGGTCGCGACATCACCGGCATGCTTCCTCGCTCCGCCAATTTTACAATAAAACCATGTCATTCTCTATGTCATGCGTGTCAGCTCGGCAAAAGTGTCCGTCTGCCTTTTAAACCTTCGGCAACCTTGTCATGCCGTCCATTTGATTTAGTCCATTGTGATTTGTGGACCTCTCCAGTGTTAAGCATGTCTGGCTATCAATATTACCTTGTTCTAGTTGATGATTTCTCTCACTTTTATTGGACATTTCCCCTTCGACATAAATCTAATGCTATGTCCACCCTACGCAATTTCTTTGCCTTTGTCCACACCCAATTTGGGCTTCGCATTCGCGCCCTGCAAACAGACAATGGCAAAGAGTTTGTAAACTCTGCTTCCACAGCATTTCTTGACACCCATGGAGTCCATTTACGATGCTCTTGCCCCTACACTTCTCCTCAAAATGGCACTGCTGAGCGTGCAATTCGGACAATAAATGATGTCATGCGTACTCTTCTTCTCCAGGCACAACTACTACCGCTTCGGTCAAGCTCTTGCCACAAAGAACCTATTTACTCAACCGTCGTCCCAGCAAGGCTCTTGCGCATGCCATACCATACCAAGTCTTGTTCCATAAGCCTCCTTCATATACTCACCTTCGTGTTTTTGGATGCCTCTGTTTTCCAAACATCTCTGCCACAACTACACACAAACTTCAGCCCCGCTCTGTTCCCTGTGTGTTTCTTGGCTATCCTCCTAACCACAAAGGCTACAGATGCTATGATCCTCAAAGTCGCCGCGTCATCATCTCCCGTCATGTCATTTTTGACGAATCGACATTTCCTTATGTCACTCTTACATCTGCTCCGAGACCTTCGAACCAGGATTTCATTTTTTTGCAGGACATTGCTGCTTTACCTTGGCGCGCAGAACCAGTGGTCGCACCTTCCCCAAGTGCTCCTGCTGACCCTGCCTCTTTTACTAGACCTCCTGTCCGGCTGGTCTACTCTCGGTGCCCGTCAAGCGTCCTCGGTACCGCTTCTCCAGCTCAGCCTCCGTCGCCAGATGCTTCGGCTGGCCCACCTGCCGCTTCGCCAGCACCCTCGGCTGGCCAACCTGCCGCTCCAGCAGCTCGTCCTGGTTACGGTCCCCATCCCATGAGGACTCGCGCCAAGGACGGCATCGTGGTCCCTGTTGACCGTTATGGCTTCTCCGCCACCACTGCCACTGCTTCGCCAGTACCCAAGTCCTACATCCTTGCTCTGAAGGATCCTAACTGGCGGACGGCAATGCAAGCAGAGTTTCAAGCACTTGTTGATAACGGCACATGGGTCCTTGTTCCACGTCCTCCAGGTGCGAATATTGTCTCCGGCAAATGGGTTTTTCGCCATAAATTCCACTCAGATGGAACTCTTGCTCGTCACAAAGCTCGTTGGGTTGTCCGTGGATATTCTCAGCAGCCTGGCATTGATTACGAAGAGACCTTCAGTCCGGTTGTCAAACCCGCCACCATTCGCATCATTCTTAGCATTGCTGTTTCAAAAGGTTGGTCTATTCGGCAACTTGATGTGAAGAATGCGTTTCTACATGGCCATCTCAATGAGACTGTCTATTGTGAGCAGCCGTCCGGATTTGTCGACTCCACTCACCCCCAGCATGTATGCAAGCTGATCAAGTCTCTTTATGGTCTTAAGCAGGCGCCTCGTGCGTGGTATCATAGGTTCTCCACTTATATCACCACTCTTGGCTTCACTGCTGCTACCTCCGATACATCCTTATTTGTGTTTCATTCTGGAACTCAACTTGCATATATACTGCTCTATGTGGACGACATTATCATCACAGCATCGGATGACACTCTTCTCAAGCGCTTGACAGCCTCTCTTCATTCGGAGTTTGCCATGACAGACCTTGGAGACCTTCATTACTTCCTTGGCATTTCTGTCAGCAGATCCTCTGATGGGTTATTCTTATCTCAGCGTCAGTATGCTTCAGACTTACTTCGTCGCGCCGGTATGAGTGATTGTCACCCGACCACCACACCTGTTGATACTCAGTCCAAGCTATCGGCTACTGATGGTTCTAAAGTCTCTGATCCTGCTGAATATCGGAGTATTACAGGCGCTCTTCAGTATCTTACCCTGACGCGTCCAGACATCCAATAGGCTGTCCAACAAGCATGCCTGCACATGCATGACCCTCGAGAACCCCACCTTGCTTTGGTCAAGCGCATATTGCGGTATATTAAAGGCACTATTGATGCTGGCTTGCATCTAAATGCCTCCTCCTCATCCTCAGATCTGATTGCCTATTCCGATGCAGATTGGGCCGGCTGCCCTGATTCTCGACGTTCAACCTTCGGCTTCTGCGTTTATCTTGGTGACAACCTCATTTCCTGGTCATCTAAACGGCAGGCCACCGTCTCTCGCTCCAGCGCAGAAGCAGAATACCGAGCTGTCGCACATGTTGTTGCTGAATGTTGCTGGACACGGCACCTTCTGCAAGAGCTTCATCTTCCCCTTCAAAAGGCTACCGTTGTCTACTGCGACAATGTTAGCACGGTTTATATGTCAGCAAATCCGGTCCAGCACAAGCGTACCAAGCACATTGAAATTGATATTCATTTTGTGCGTGAAAAGGTTTCCCTTGGCCAAGTCAGAGTTCTTCATGTTCCGTCTGCTCTCCAGTTTGCCGACATTATGACCAAGGGCCTCCCCACCAAGCTGTTCGTGGATTTCCGTTCCAGTCTCGGCGTTCGCCAACCTCCCGCTTCGACTGCGGGGGGGTGTTAGAGTTTCTGTTATTCTGTTGTATTCCCTTCCATATTTGTTACAGCCATATATAGATAGAATAGATTAGATTGACTCTGTTGTAATCTTCTATACTTATCCCTAGAGGATGTATATATAAAGAGCCTAATCACCCTTGATGGTGTACGGCTGATTCTCCTTATTCTCTCCTCTTCTACATGGACTATGCTACTGCGTCAAACAACAGAAGGAAAAAAGATGTTCCTTTTAGCCCAAAGGAAATACAAAAGCTCAGCAATTCCACGCCATCCAATTTGAGATTGTCTATACAGCTAGAGTATAGTTTGGTCTTCAATTCCAAAAATACTACCAGTATCCTCTTGTCAATATAAACTGTTATAATCTGTCTTGGAAACAAAGATAACTACCCAGCTATTGTCGGTTCTTTCAAATCCCAGTGAGTGCAGGAACATGTGAAACCAACCAGAATCACACAGGATGCTACATGTGATTATTTCAGATTCTAACTGGGTTTCACAATTTTTGTTCATTTGGGCACAAACTATAATAATATTATGTAGAAAAAAATGAGAAAAGATGTTCACGTAGAAAAAAAATGAGAAAAGATGTTCACGGGGACCAAATACAACTGGCCCATCCAAATTAATTTTAGGGTTAGGGCTAAAGCCGTACCTGGACTGGATCAGTTGCTCAACAGTACGGTTTGGAAACTCAAACTCAAATTAATTAGTATTGATTATTAAACACTAATGCCTTACATTGAAATGTCCACAAAACAGTGTCTATCTTTGAAGTTTGAACTGACAAAGATACCTAACATTCTTTGTTTGATATCACCAAAAATCTTATTCCAACTAATATGGTACATAACGTACAATGCTTGATGCATATGTGAGTGAACCTTCCGATAGGATCTCTGACTGACTTGCAGATATGAGTTTCATTATCACAAATGGTGTAAGTAGTAAAAGTAATGACCATGGAGCATTACAAGCCGCAGAATTTCTCATTAATTACATAAATGTGGAAGAGAATATTGAGAATAAAAAGGAGGGACCAAACCATTACCTGAAAAAGAAAATATTGACAGTGGTCATTGGAAAGCCCCTGATCGAGGTGATTTGATTATTCGATGTAGGTCGGTATCCATGAGTTCATAAACCAAGTACACATCCTTAAAGCTCCTCCTGTGTACTGGCATCATTATATCCTTCAAAGCAATAACATTTTCATGACGGAGATGCCGCAGGAGTATAAGCTCCTGCAAGGTCCTTAGTGCATCCACACGGTTGTCAAAGACATTGTGTATCTTCTTTATCGCTACTTTCTCATCTGTCTCACGATTTATGGATGAGCAAACTATTCCATAAGCTCCTCGCCCAATGGGCTTGATTGGCACATACTTGGTGTCTTATCTCAAATAAGGTTTGCCACATAGTGTAGTAATGCTTCCCTTGGTTTCCCAGGCCATTTGGAGGGTCCACCATCATCGCTATTTTCTACTAAGGAAAGAAAAGAATATAACTTAGTATATAAGAAATGATAAAAATCAAAATTCTGAGCTTGCACAATCACCAAATTAGGAATGCAGATGACCAAACAACCCCATAATCAAAGGCAACCTATAACAATGTGGACAAGATCTCATTTGTCAGCAGATGGCAGATCCATCTAAATACATGCCAATAGAACACCCCTTCCTCTTCTGTTTTGATAAGTATTAAGGTATAACTTCAACTAGAAGAAATAATTTATGACCTAAACCCAAAGTGTAACAAGTAGCGCGCATCTACAAGGCACATAACATAGTACACAGATTCTGCAAGGTGGTCTCAGCCATGAAGTATAAACAGTACATGTTCACATGGCATCTAAGTGCAGTTGTACATGTAGTACAGAAATGGAACATGGTAGAAGCAACATAGTTACATCCTTGGAAGGTTGTACAATGTTGGTTGAGGAAGTAAGAACTGCAAAAGCAAACAAATGAAATGTTGGCTGTTCCATAACCAGTTGGATTCAATTGCTAGGTCAACTCCATCTTCACGACTTTGTCTCTACGAAATATGAATCGTGCTTATTTCACCCAAAGCAGCACTCCTAGTGTTTCTTCTCTACAGAAAAACAGTTGACAACCCAGACCGCACCATCGCCGTTGGTCTTCTTGATCGTTGGTCAGAACTCAACATTCTCCAGTTGACACTGCTCTATTCAGCTGGCACACGTCGATTGCCGCTGCCGATCCCTGCACCCATATGGATTGATTCGATTCACCACCACCTTGCAATGCCACTACTTCATCCACGAAGCCTCGGTCTATTTGGCCCCTTTGCATTTTTTTTTTATCTTTGTCCCTATCCGAATAAAATTGCAAATCTAGCCCTCTTCCCGATCGTAAAAAGTGTGGTAGGTGACGTGTCACCTGCAATGCTCCCCTACCGCAGCAGTCGCCGGCTCCACAGTAGCACCATGCATCGCAGCAGGTGAGGCGGCCCACAGCGGCAGAAGAGATACCGCGCTCCCAGGCTTGGGAGGAGGACCTGCTGCGTTCCCATATCGTCGCAGGTGTGGGGCTGCACCTATTGTGCTTGTCGGGGTACCTGCCGCGGTGAACGGAGTTGCCATAGTGCCTGCCGCATGCTGTGGTAGGAGTTGCCATAGTGCCTGCCGCATGCTGCCACGGTGGTCACGTGTCATATACGGCTGCTTCCAGCCAGTCAGTGAGGACGGGAGCTAAATTTGCAATTTCATTCAAACGGGAGCCAAACATGCAAAAAGATTGGGCGAAAGGGCCAGATAAGCCAAAGCTTCTTCACCCGCATTTACAACAGCCACGGCGCTAAAGATCCAAACCAAATTCCCAACCCCAGAGAGGGCCAAACAGATTTGAGTGCAAGAAACCCATAGTTCCTGGAGGCAAGATCGTCGCCCAGACGATTAAGCAAGCAACACATCATCCTTAAGACGAACAAAACCAGCAGATCACGGAAATGGCTCGACCAATCACCACATTTCCTGGTCAGCGCCACGGACTGGACGGAGCCCCACACCCCTAATCCATCACCAGAGCACGGGACGCTACGGGGATTCCTCTGCAGGCACTTAATTACGCATGTACCACGCACAGTCCGAGCTTGAAAACTCGAAATACTCAGATCAGGAGAACATGGTGACGCCCGAGCTCTGCGGGACGGAGATTGATCGAGCCCGGACAAGAACCCGCCGATCTTGGACCAGACAAACCAGCAAAAAAAAAGATTAAAAAGCGCAAAAGGAGCAGAAAACGCTCGCTTATGAGAGAGAGAGAGAGAGAGAGAGAGAGAGAGAGAGAGCAGCGGCGAGGAAGCGCCGAGGCAGAGGCTGCCGGAGGGCAGCTAGGGCCTAGGATCAGATCAGCCGCGCCATGGGCGACCTAAGAGCATCTCCAAAGAAAGTTCTTAAACCAAATTTCTAAACTTTAAAATAGGGAGTTTACTAAAAAACGCAGGCCCAAAGAGGATCCCTATTCCAACCCCTAAATTTAGGAGGCCCTAAATTTCCTCCCGAGCCCCAATTCTGGGAGCCCTAAACCAAATTTCTAAACCTTAAAATAGGGAGTTAAGTGAAGGATGGCTTGCATTAGTTCATTGCAATGGCGTGTTTTCTTTGGATGAGTTGCAATGCTGCATGTTGCATCTGCATCTGCATCGAAAATTTTGAAAATTTTAAATTTAAATTTTAAATATCATGTTTTGAAAATTTTAAATTTAAATTTTAAATATCATGTTTTTAAATTGTAAATGTTAATATGCTTATGTTTTATGTATTACAAATATTTTTGATTGAATTTTAGTGGTGTCAAATGAAGATTATACATAGCGGATATGTCAAAATAGGAGAAAAAATAAAATAGGGGTTGAAATTTAGGGGATGTTGCTGGACTTGTGCTCTGAAAACAGGGTCCCAAAAAATAGGGGGAGTCCCTAAATCCAAAATAAAGGCCCTGTTTTAGGGGCTCTTGCTGAAGATGCTCTAAGGAATCGGAGGGTTTGCTGTTCGTCGCAGTCGAGCGAGTGCGAGGAGGGGGAAGGTAGTGGCCGTGTGGAGTATGGATGTGGGTAGAGGCGGGAGTCGCGCCGGTCCAACCGGGCATAGGCTCATCGTTTTCGGTATCTAAACCGTATCGGGTTGTAACGGTCTGTCGTACCGACTAGTTAGTCTGGTTTATCTTCGGCGAGCTTACATACGATCTATTTACGTTTTATGCTTGTTTCGTGGCGTACTGGTCCAGTCCTAGCCCATTTACGCTATTGCAATGAGAAGAAAAAAGCCCGAGATACATAGAGTTGAGATAGTGGACACAGATATTATGAAAAAATAACTAAAATTTATTTATTTTTAAAGCTAGAGGGATGTATTGAACACAAGTGAAAGAGGAGGCAACTGGAGAGTAAGGAAGAGAGGCAATCGAGATTGAGAGAGACGGATGAGAGAGGGAAAGATTGAAAGAGATGGGTGAGAGAGAACTGAGAAACTCTCAATCTTTATCAGCTCTTTCTCCCTTCTTATCCGTCTCTCTCAGGTGTCGGCAATGGGAGTAGCGTTCATGTTGCTGAGTGCGTCAACAACGATCATGCTCTTTAGATCGGTAACTTTTATACTGGGCTTCTTTTTCATGTCCTTAGTCATCGGGTCCGACACGGCCCGTGTTACAGTATCATATCATGTCGTACCGTCCATCGTGTCCGGTTCTCGGACTCGGTATGGTCCGTGCTACAATATCATACCGGTTCGATATAGTTTACTTCGTATCGAACCAATCTTTGAACCGTGTTATACCTATTATACCTTAGACCGATCTAAAAGAACTCGGCACGAGTGCCCACCTTTAGATGTGGGGGGAGAGGGCAAGGAATATTCTGACTATGGCGGGGGCATCGGTCACGAGACGCTACGACCGACGCACTCCATCGATCCGGAGGCCGGTGGGCGCGCGGCCGTCCAATGGGGGCGGCGGTGGTTGCGGGCGACGCCACGTGCGCTGCTCGGAAATCGGAACGCGACCGATCGATCGGGCAATACGTTTGCATTTGCACGCGCGTGTTTGCGACGAATGTGGGCGGAGTGACGTGCCGACCAAACGCATATGCATTAACACGGTTGCTTTTGATTAGCTGTAAGCAGACTTGGCAAGTTATTACTGAGCTTTTTTTTCTAATTAATATTATTTAATCATAAAATTACTTTATTTACCATTTAAGTAGTTATTTTAAATTGAAGCTAATTAGATACTATCGAGTTGAGCACCATTAACATTTATTCGTTTAAAATAGGCTTGTTTTAATTTTAAACCTATTAACTACTGTAATCAAAGCAATTTTGATTCAAATCATAATGAGTTTTTTTATTAGCTCTAGCGACAAGTGTTATCGTTCACAAATCAATGGCTAGGTAGATTTTTTTTAGATAATGGAATATTATATCTCCTAGGCTTTACATCATGAGATGCACAACAGCCAATTATTTATCACACAAATGCAGTCAAACTACTGTCAAAAGAAATATACAAGCAAGTTTTGTAGAAAAGTTGCAACAAGCTAAAGGAAACATTAAACGAAAAGTCTCAATCCACACGCAGCCTGTTACTAAATCTTCTCCCATGCATGATAAAATATCCCTAACTATAATCTCCAGCATTCGACATCCCACTGATATCACATCCCTAGCCTTCTGAAACTATAGCACATACTATGAATGCAACCAATTTGTGCAAATATAGATAATCTACAACGAATTAGAGTTTTTATGTTATAAAAAATCACATCATTTCGATATAGCCAAATTGATCAACACAAAGCGGCAGCCCCAATCAAAATGTGAGCCCTTAAATCTTTTCCCAGCCCCAATAATCAGCTCCCAAATATATTGGTCAGACTACTAGGAGGTGACAAATTAAAAACCGCTTGAATGACGTGCCATACGAAATTAAAGTGGCAGCCAAAAAAGAAGTGTTGTATAGTTTTCTCAGTGTTACAAAAACAACATTTCTTACTACCATTTTAATTTCTTTTACTGAGATTATCCTTTGTTAATATCACCTCATGACGTAGGTACCGTAACAAATTATTTTTGAAGGCACCTTAAGCTTCCACAATTAACAATTTGTAATGAGGACATTTTGATGCATTAAAGCTTGATATATGGACTAGATTGAAACTGTCTATTCTGATGGATATTCCATCGAAAAACATCCTTTTCTGGTTTTAACTATACTCCAACAACATTTTTATAACAATCTCATGTTAGACCAATAGATTATGTCCTGTAATGGCTCCATGAAAAGACACGTTAAGTAGGACATAGTTCATTACTTCAGCTATCATGGTGTGTTTGTTCTGGACAATTTGAAAGAGTTGTGAGCATTGTACATTGAGGGGTTTGTTTCCAAACCATGAATCTTGCTAGAATCGAATTTGAAATCCATTACGAATTTGAAAAGACCCAGATATGAATAAATGATGTTTGACCCTTATTAGCCCAGTCCAAAACTGAGAATCCCTTGGCTTCCTTTCTATATAAGGAAGAGTCTTATTCCTCAGATATTTTCTTCTGGAGAGATTTTGCCAGACACTATCTTCATTGAGAAACTTGAAAATCCATTTACTATTTGAGCAAACATTTTTTACAGTAAGGTCTTGAATACCCATACCTCTTGGTCATTGGTCGTCATAATATATTTCACTTAGCTAGCCTATATTTCTTTTTATGCTTATCATTTTGCCAGAAAATTCTAGATCTATAATCATCCAATTGTTTGATAATCCCACGTGGTATCTCAGAAAAAGATAACATAAATATGGGTAGACTACTAGTGGCTAGGCAGATAGATAGGAGATTCTACGCGAAAAGAATACTAGCACATGGATGACAGCAATGTTCGATAAAAAGGCGGGTGTACTGTAAAATTACTGTAGATTAGTACTGTAGAAACTATAGTATCCGATGCCACGTGGCAGGAGCGACATGCCCTGCCATGCATCTCTAAGAATAGAGATATACTAGATGCTCCGCAGAAGGGTAGATTCTAACAGAGAGATAAAATCTTTTTCAAGAATAATTAAAAAAACAAAAAGTAATGATTTTATATTAAAAAAGAAAAAAATATTCCTTAATATTTGTTTTAAAAAATTTTAAAATAAAAATATATTATTTTTGAATTTTTTAATATTACCTAAAGAAATAAACAAAAAAATACTGATTTTCTTTAAAATTTTTTAAAATCTCTCTTTAAAAAGATCTACAAAATATTATTGTAAAAAGGCCTTAGAAAATTTTTAAAAATGTAAAAAATAAAAATATTTTAAAAAACGTGGTGACTTTGGAGAGACCTAAACGTAATTTCATAATTTTTTATTTTTTTTGCAAAGAAGATGGTAGGAGGACCTGCACGTAATTCTAAAACTTTTGGAGGGCCTTTTTGCAAACTCGGAGCGCTCAAGTAAAAAAGGCATAAAAATCGTGTTTGTTGGGAATCAAACCCGAGACCTCATGCAGACGAAACAATCGCTTTACCATTTGAGCTACATAGGCATTGTGTGGTATCACTGATGATAACGTTATGGGCCCTTCCAGCTTGCACCGTAGAAACTACAACGTTTTTGGGGTGAGTGGCGTCTGGCGGGCAGCCTCTCCGTACCTTCCAATAATAGTAGGTTTTATATCATATAGATTCCTATAGTCCATGTTTTTATATCTCCGTACCTCCCAATAAACTTGTTAGCATGAATGATTGTCCATGTTTTTTTTCATGTAGTTTGGTTTTCATGCCAAAAAGAGCTCCACCGTGCCTGGCCAAATTTTAGAAATCCAAGTTGGCAATCGATATTTTCGCTAAATATTTTACAATAAAATGATCTAGAGAAGGGGCAAACTTTGGTAATTATCTAAATACTTACCAAATTTAGTCAACACTACTGAGTTTTTGCAATTAGGCAAACATTGACAACAATTAACTGCAAACCGAGCCGCTCCATGACATTTTTCATCGTGCTACCTCGTCTAAAAGTTGACTAACATTTTGATAATACGCATGTAGTAGATCAAAGAAAGCCTAAGGACAATATTTAATTCCACTATATTATTTTGCACTCCAACGTCCCCTGATCTGATCTATGGCAATTTTCGTCGATCGATAGTCGACTAAAAATTTGAGAATATGCATATAATAGATCAAATAGAGCCTACATACAATATTTAATTGTCACTATATAACCTGTACTTTTCTTTCTTCCTCATCCATGCATGAAAAGAAATATTCATCGAAAAAAAAATCGAAAGAAAGAACAACAACACAACAAAAAAAAAGCCGCAAAAAAGAGGGGTAGAAAAGGAAAAAACCGTCGTCTTCCCTGTCTTACTAGCGCTCAAACCGACACCTCCCCACCAAACCCAGATCAACTACGTGAAGCACGCCGAAATCTCGAAAAATTTTCGCGTCGATTTCTTCTTCCTCCCGAATCCCAGAATCCGAACCCACGATTCCCTCGCCATTTCCGAGCCGCGAATCCTTCGATTCCTCTCCTTCCAGATCTCTCTCGAGTGCCCCACTCGAGGAGAGATTCTCGAATTCGCAATCGAGGGGCCGGTTCTTATGGTTCCTGTGCGCGCCGATTCGATTCGGTCGCCCTGGGGCTAGGGCTTGGCGGAATTGATGCCTCCCCGACTCGCGTGACCACTCCCCGGGAGATCTCCGCATGGATCACAGGGGCGGCGGCGGAGGGGGAGGTCGCGGAGGCGGGAACAGGAACCGCACTGATCTCCTCGCTTCCGGCCGCAAGAAGGTACTGATTCCCACGAATTCGTTTTTTATTTTTGCGATTTTTTTGAGACTTTGTCCCGACTTTTTGATCGAGTGTTTCGTGTCGTTTGCATGCAGCTGCAACAATTCAGGAAGAAGAAGGAGAAGAGGGGTCCAGGGAAGACGGCCGAAGCCGACGCGGACGCGGAGGCCGAGAAGGGGGCGACGAAGGCAGGGCTTGACGGGGAGGAAGCTGTGCCGGTGCCGAAGTCTCCTGTTGGATTGAAGTTGCTTGCAGGGGAGAGTGGCAGCAGCCGTAGCACGCCATTTGAGGTGAACCTGGTTCTTCTCAGTGTGAGGTGGGGGGTTTGAGTGAGTTATTGCTGCGTGTAATACTCATTTGTCAATGCAGGAAGCAGCAAGGTCGCAGGTGGAGCAATGCAATGGCCAGGGGCCTCGTATTGCAGAGTCCAGCGCTGTAAAGAATGCCAGTATTGGGCCTGTACAGGAGGACGGTGATGGTTGTAATGTGCAGAATGTCGGTATCAGTGAGCAGGGGAATTCAGAGCATGAAATCCATGGACGAAGTGATGGCGAGGATTCAGCAGTTCAGGCTACCAGTGCAGATGTTGGTGGTGACCTTGTAGAAGGAGCTCAGCGAGGGGAGGTGGATGTTGGTGAGAATCGGCCAGATTGCAATTTGAAGGCAAACATGGAGCTGCAGATTTCTTCTCATGGTGATTTAGCCGATGATGGTAGCAACCAACTAGGGGAACACCAGCAGGTGGAGATGGCTCCTGTTGAGAGGCCAACCAGTTCTAATTTCAAAGAAATTACGGAGGTGCTAATCCCTTCTCAAGACATCGGAGCTGACAATACTAATGATGGGGAAGAAAGAGCTCAAGAAATGGAGATGGATGTTTCTAGGAGGCCATCAGATGGCAATATACAACAAGATGTCAAACCCATAGTTTCTGCTGAAATAGGTTTGGAGACTGGGCATGAAGAAGGGTCAACTCTTGCAGCTTCTCATGAGATTCCTGAGAGTTCTGAAAGAGGAGACAATGATGAGGGAGCTGATGGAGTGGGCAAAGAAGCAGTTCAAGAAAATGCAGGTGCAACAAATACAACAGAGGAAGCTGTTACTATGGATGATTTGGGCTTACAGGTTGACTCAACAGGGGCAGTAAATATGCCACTGTACGAGGAAAAGGCTGATCCAACTTTATTTGGTGGTGCTGTATCTCAAGATAGCATACCAGATCATTTTGAGCATATCCAGGGGCATCTTTATGTGACAACTCTGTCGAAGGATTTTCTCCAGTTGCAGCTAGATGAGGATGCAGGCCTGAATTCAGATGTTACACTGTCTTCTGATGAAATTATCAAGCTCCAGGTACTACTGAAAGAAGCTGAAGAAAGCAAACTAGCAGTCAGTGAAGAGCTTCAGCAATGTAGACATGAGCTCTCCGACATGGATGCTGTAAAAGGAGAACTTGAACTAATCATGGCTTCTCTGAAACAGGAAATCAGCACTAGTAACAGCAAATGTGAACAGTTGGAGATCGAGCTGCATTCCTCCAAGGAGAACACGCAACAAATCCTGAGCGAATTAGCTGACTGCCGATCATTGCTGGAAGCTCTACAAAAGGAGAACAAGGAGCTAAGTGCAAACCTTGCTTTTGAGAAAGAAGCCAGAAAGGAGGTTGAGGAGCACCAGGAAAATTTGTCTGGTGAAAATAAGAAGCTATTATCAAAGCTGTCTGACCTTGAACTTAGCTTAGCTTCTGTGAAGGTGGAAATGAATGCTGGCAGTAGCAGATGCAAAAGTTTGGAGTTTGAGCTGTGTTCCTCCAAGGAGAACATGGAACATACATTGAAAGAACTGGCAAACTGCAGGGCTTTATTAGAAACATTGCAGAAAGATAATTTGGAGTTATCATCAAATTTTGCCTTCGAAAAAGAAGCAAACAAGAAACTTAAGGAGGATAATGTGTGTCTATATAATGAAAAGGAGAGGCTTTCATCAGACCTGTCTGAGCTGAACAACAAGTTGCATCTTTCATATGCCAAACATAAGCAGCTTGAGTCACATGTCAAAGATGTGGAAACACATTTCGGACAACTTACAGAGCAACTAATTCAGGAAAACCTGTACGCAAGTAGCAGTGTCGATATGTACCAATCTGTAATCAAGGAGCTGGATGCTAAGTGCAATATGGTGCTACACCAAACCCAGACTGTCGTTCTTCAAGAAAATGTACAGCATTTGGACTCATCAGAAATCATCTTTGAAAATGCTGAAGGAACAATTACAAGTTCTGGACTTGTTGACCATGGTAATAATCAGTATTCGCATCCTCTGGTCAATGAGAATGACTCATGTAACTCTACTGCCTTGCAGTCACTGAAGGGCCATCTAGAGGTGGCTAAAGGTGATTTGCATGAACTTCAAAAGTTAATAGAGAGGATTTCCTCTAGGTCCGATGGCCGTGTTCTGGTATCGAAACTCATTCAATCCTTTGAGTCAAAAGGAAATCAAGAAGATCCTGGAATGTCTGAGGGGGAGCATGATGATTTACAGAAATTAACTCGGGAGATGATATGCCGCCTTGTGGAAATGTTGAAGGCAATGACTTCAGATCTTGCAAAGACTCAAAAATATGTGGTTGAGCTGTGTAACAAAATAGAACTTTCTAGCAAGTCTGCAGTGCAGCATGAAGCAGCAGTTCTTGTGGCCAAAATGGATGGGCTTGCTGGGAAGCTGAGCAACTACAAGAACACAATTGATCGACTGCACAATCAGCTTGCTAATGTACAACAGGATGCAGATAATCATGCTGGAATGCTTACTGATCAAGCAGAACTTTTGCAGAAGGATGTGACAGAAAAGATTTCCATTCTAAAGAGGGAGAGGACATCTTTAGAAGATTTGCTTGGTGAAGTAACCAATAAGCTCAGCTCTCTGAGTGGTACTGTGTTTCCTTATGATTTGGGTGAAAGCAAAGGTCTCAGCTTTTGTGTTTTGAACTCTGTTGATCTTGCTGCTAAATCAATACAAAGTCTTCAAGAGAAATTAGAGACTGCTCAAAGTGATAATGCTGAGCTCAATACTTCTCTGGCAGAGCTCAAGGAAGCACATTCTGATGTCCAAGAGAGGAGTGAACAAGCATATCAAATTGTTAAGAACCTGTACAGTTCCCTGCAGGAACTTCTACGTGACTCACTTGGAAATTTAGATGAAGCAGGTGTAGGATATAATGCTGAGGAACCGATTGAAGCTCTGTTTAGTCAGTTTGGAGGAATTATTGAGCATCTGAAGAATATGTTGCATGACCGTCATTCCTTGCTATCGAATAATGCTGACCTAGAGTCAAGATTGTTGGGCAAATGCAAAGAAGCTGAAGAGCTCAGCATGACATGCAGTTCTCTAACAAAAAATATGAATGACATTTGCTTACTGAATGAGGAGCTTAAGTCAGTTTCTTCAAGTAAAAATGCAGCGCAGGATGAATTGCATGGTAGATGCCTCACTATAGCAGAAAAATTGGTTCACCACTCTGCAAATCATTCCTCAATAGTTTTTCCTTTGATGTTTAATAGTGGTGAAGCTGAAATGTTCAGCAAGGAACATCATATTCTTACCACATTACTGCCATGTATTGAGGAGGGTGTGGCTTCATACATTGAGAAATTTGAAAATGCAGTTGAAGAAATCCGCTTATCTAAGACAAGCTTGCAAGAGACCAATATTTTTGACCAAATTTCATTTGACAGGTGGTCTTTGCCTTTGCCTGTGTTGATCAAAGAAAATATTGTACCCAAGTTTTGTGACTTGCAGGGCAGAATTGACCAGCTCAATGCATTAAACATTCAGTTAGAAACTGAAGTTCCAGTCCTCAGGGATGGCTTGAAAAAGCTGGACGAAGCTCTTGAAACTTCACATACTGAGCTTCACAAAAAGTCTTCTCTACTTGAACAATCAGAGCAGAAATTTTCTTCTGTCAAGGAAAAGCTTAGTATTGCTGTTGCAAAAGGCAAGGGTTTGATAGTGCAACGTGATAACCTTAAGCAGGCTGTGTTGGAGAAGTCTGGTGAGGTTGAGAAGCTCTCGCAAGAACTGCAGTCAAAGGATGCATTACTTAAAGAGTTAGAATCCAAGCTCAAATCCTATACAGAAGCAGATCGAATTGAAGCTTTAGAGTCAGAGCTCTCATACATACGGAATTCAGCTACTGCTTTAAGGGACTCGTTTCTTCTAAAAGACTCTATCCTTCAGAGAATTGAAGAAGTCTTAGAAGACCTAGATTTGCCAGAGGATTTTCATTCTAGAGATATAGTAGAAAAAATAGACCTGATGTCAAAGATGGCTGTTGGGGCTTCTTTTACTGTTCCTGATGGTGATAAGAGATCCTCTGTGGATGGGCATTCTGAGTCCAATGCTGCCATGGATGGCATAAATGATGTGCAAAAGTCAAATTCAAATCCAGGGTTAGATGAAATGAAGAACAAATATGATGAGCTGCATAGGAGATTCTATGAACTGGCAGAGCACAACGACATGTTGGAACAATCTCTAGTGGAGAGAAATTGTCTTATACAGAAATGGGAAGAAGTCCTTGGCCAGATTAGCATTCCCCCACAGTTCAGAATATTGGAACCAGAAGATAGGATAACTTGGCTGGGAAACAGACTATCAGAGGTCGAGCACGAAAGAGACACGTTACAGTTGAAGATTGAGCACCTTGAGGATTCCTCTGAGATGCTAATCGCTGATCTAGAAGAATCACACAAAAGGATTTCTCAACTCAGTGCAGAGGTTGTTGCTATAAAGGCTGAGAAGGAATTCTTCTCACAAAGCCTGGAGAAACTGAGATTTGAGTTCCTCGGACTCTCTGAGAAGGCAGTTCAAGATGAGTTTGTCAGAGAAAGTTTGCGAAAAGATCTAGCTGAATTGCAGGAGAAGTTAGCTGAAAAAACCGAGGAGAGCAAGTGTTACCATGGTATGGAAATAGAGATCCACAAACTACTGGATTTGGTGCGAAGCACATTGCAGGATGGCAGTAATGGTGAAATTCCATCTGCTGCTGCTGCTGGTGCTGGTGCTATATTGTGCTTGGGTGAATTGTTGAGGAAACTTTTAGATGACTATGGGACTCTTTTGTCAGAATCAACTGTAGGCAATGCTGCCGAGAAGAAAATTCGTTTAGAGGAAACCAAGCTATCTAACGACGCCTATACATCAGAGACAGGTGGAGATGACAAAGAGACATCAGAGACAGGTAGAGATGACAAACAGAATGCACTGAATACTTTCAGTGATGAGTTAGAGCATGCTTACAATAGTCTGGCCTTAGTGGAGCAGCAGCGTGATGAAGCCATGGAGAAAGCACAATCACTAATACTGCAAGTGGAGATGCTACGTGCTCAGATAAACCAATTGTTGGAAGGTGGTGCTGAGCAGACTCAAAAGTATCAGTCACTTGTGCTTGAACTAGAATCAGTGAGTAAACAGAGGGATGATCTGCAAGAGAAGCTAAATCAGGAGGAGCAGAAGTGCACTTCATTGAGAGAGAAACTAAATGTTGCTGTGAGAAAAGGGAAGGGCCTGGTGCAACACAGAGATAGCTTGAAGCAAACTATGGAAGAGATGAATGCTGTGATAGAGAAACTCAAAAATGAAAGGAAACATCACATAGAATCACTTGAATCTGAGAAATCATTATTGATGGGTCGATTGGCTGAGAATGAAAAGAGCTTGCATGATACAACCCAATACTTGAGTAGCTTACTAAATGCTTTGAGTACAGTGGATATTGCTCAAGAATTTAGTACAGATCCAGTCACCAAGGTTGAAAAAATCGCAAATTTTTGCCTTGACCTACAGACAACAGTGGTTTCATCACAAAATGAAGTGAAGAAATCAAAACGGGCAATGGAGCTTCTTCTAGCTGAGTTAAATGAAGCTCATGAAAGGGCTGACAACCTGCAGGAGGAACTGGTCAAGGCAGAAGCTGCACTTTCTGAATCCTCTAAACAGAACAATGTTATCGAGTCTGCAAGAGCTGATGCTGTCTGCCACCTCGAACATGTTATGCATATGCTGGCCCAGACAAGAAGGAAACAAATAGATCATTTGAAGGAGTTGAGTTCCACCAGCGGTCAACTTAGAGAAGTCTGCTATGAACTTTCACATCGTCTTGACAACACATTCAGTAAGGATTTGGACCTTATCTGCTATATTGAGAGCTTCATGAAATCTTCTGGAAAATGGATGGACGGCACAAATATGGTGGATATACCCATAACTTCTAACCATCTTTTGTCCAATAGCATAAGCAGCAAGGTAAATTTAGGCTATTACTTCATTTTTCAATATGTTTTTCTTCAATTCAATGTACTCACAGCACTTCATATGGCTTATAAAGTTATATACTATTTTGAAGGTTAGACTGATGTTGCTCAAATGAACTCTTTTTTTTTGTTGCATTTACTTACTGCAGAAATGTAATACCAGCTGATCATCTTGCACTCTGTTCATAATTAGTTAACTCCAATGTAATTTTCTTCAAATGAGATTTATAGTGTTAAAAATGAGATTTATATAAAGTCTTCACCATGCCATATTTCTTTTGATTTTTTATTGTCTCTGCTATTCTGGTTCACCATAAAAGAGATCAATGGGTTCCTTGGAATTTTTATTTTCATACAAATGAAACCCAGATGACCACAATCTTTCCTATGCAGAAAGTGAAATAATACAAATTGTTGGTGCCTGGTGCTATATGAGATTTATTCTTCTGGGTCTGTAATCACCGCTTTCTAATTGGTCTTAACTTGCCCTTTGCAGAAGGCTCATATTCCAAATGCTGCACTTGAATTTACGATGGATGACACTGACGAAAGCCAGATTTTGCATCACCTTGCTATTGCATGCCATGCTGTATCTGACTGTGTAAACGATTGCAATGATCTCAAAAGAAACATTGATGAACATGGTTTTTCCGTTGACCAGAAAGCAACAGAGCTATTCGATGTTATGTCCAACTTGCAGAACAGATTCACTTCTCAAAACAATCAATTGGAATCTTTGCGAGAAAACATTGTTGAGCTACAATCAGATATCAAAGAGAAAGAAGAGGAGATGTTATCAATGCGCAGAAATATGAGTTTGCTTTATGAAGCATGTACAAGTTCAATTGCTGACATTGAAGGAATGACCGGTGTGGAGTCTCGTAATCGGAGCTATTTTGTTCCACAGAACCATTTACTTGCAGATGACCATATAAAATCAGTAGTTGACCAGTTAGTTGCAGCTGTAAAGACTACTAGGAACAGTAATGAAGGCAACACAAAGGAGCTAAAAGCCACTGTTCTTGAGTTGCAGCAGGAGCTTCAAGGAAAAGATGTGCAAATTAGTACAATCAGTGCGGAACTTGCATCTGAGATAAGGGAAGCTCAATCTTCTGCAAAGCAGCTTTCTGTTGAGCTTGAAGATGCCAGAATGGAAGTGCACAATTTGGAGAAACATGTTGAGATGTTGCTTAATCAGAAGAAAGATTTAGAGACTCAAGTAAGTGAGCTTAAAGACATGGAGGCAGTGGCAACCGAGCAGCGTGGAAGAATAAAGGAATTGACTGATGAACTAAGCAGAAAAGACCAAGGTGTGTTTTATTTAATCGAGTTTGCTTCTATCAATTCCATTTTATATGTTGGTACATCTTTTTGTAATTGAAGAAATCTATGCTTTTATTTCTACATTTGTTAATATTTTTTTTGGTGTATTATACAGAGATTGAAGGATTGATGCAAGCACTTGATGAAGAAGAAAAGGAGCTTGAAGTCTTGGAGAACAAAAGGAACGACTTGGAGCAGATGCTGCAAGAGAAAGAATTTGCTTTAAAGAGTCTTGAGGTTTCTAGGACCAAAGCACTTACAAAACTTGCAACAACTGTTGCCAAGTTTGACGAGTTGCATAGCTTGTCAGAAAGTCTTCTTGCTGAAGTGGAAAGCCTTCAGTCACAATTGCAAGAGAGAGATTCAGAGATCTCTTTTCTGCGGCAAGAAGTTACAAGAAGTACTAATGAACTGCTAACCACTGAAGAGAGCAACAAGAAGTACTCATCTCAAATAAATGAATTCATTAAGTGGTTAGAAACTGCATTGTTGCAGTTCGGTGTGCATTGTGAGAACACAAATGAGTATGATTGCACCCAGGTTCCTGTTTATATGGATATGTTGGACAAGAAAATAGGATCTCTGGTATCTGAATCAGATGATTTAAGGTTAGCTGTGCAAAGCAAAGATTCTTTACTACAGGTTGAGAGGACCAAAATGGACGAGTTGTTGCGTAAATCAGAGGCTCTAGAAGCTTCTTTGAGCCAAAAGGATTCTCAGATAGGGTTACTTCGTCGAGACAGGACATCAGGTCAACCTAGCAGATCTATAAACTTGCCAGGCACTTCGGAGATTGAGCAAATGGTGCACATGCTTTATTTTTAAATATGCAATGTACCTGCACAAACTGGATAGAGAAAATTACTTTTGACTTAGTTTTCTTTAATCATGCTTACTTGTGTATTTCAATTCGAATGCAGAATGACAAAGTTAGCCCAGCTGCAGTTGTCACTCAGATTCGAGGGGCACGAAAAGTTAACGACCAAGTTGCTATTGATGTAGAGATGCTGAAGGACAAGCCATTAGATGATGAAGATGATGATAAAGGTGAATATAGGTCTTGCATATTAAATTCATACTTAGTGTTAGTTTCTTTATCTGGTTGATTTCCCATTTGTTATTGCAGCGCATGGTTTCAAGTCCCTGACAATGTCACATATTGTTCCGAAGTTCACTCGACCTATATCGGATAGAATTGATGGGATGTGGTAAGTGCAATTGCAGTTCTTACTGCATACTGATTGAAGTCATTTCCCCAGGGTCACTGTTTTTTTATTTGATTTTAACAGGGTCTCAGGAGATAGATTGCTCATGAGACAACCAACCTTGAGACTTGGTGTCTTGATATATTGGATTGCACTGCATGCATTGCTTGCTAGTTTCATTTGAAGGTTATATGTAAAGGTGAGCGATGGTTTTACTAGGCTCCACTTAAGCTCAAAGTTTGAACTGTTACAGCTTGGCTGTCTGTAGACCTGTGGTGAACTGTGTCGTGCATGGTAATGCAACCTGCATCTTTGCTATACCTTTTCCTTATCATTTACTTTCACTAAATTAAAAATCATATTTAGTCGAGTCAAAATGGAATGACATCAAATGGTAATTTTCTTTCTTTTTTCTTTCTTTTTTTTTTTAAAAAGTGCTGATACTAGCTCACAACGTTCCTGTAATTGATTGGTAAAGAGTGTACTGCCTCCTTGCCTATTGTTTCCGCAATGTATTCAGATGGATTTTCTGTTTCACAATCCTCATGGGACCATTCTTTTTCCTTGATCATGTAATATCTGCATGAAGTTGTGTTTTGTTTTCAGCCATATCAAGTTATTAACTAATTGCTCTGAATGGTATTCTGCAGCTGTAGTGATCTCCTTGGCGAGCTACTGTACAGTACTAGGTCTATAGCAAGCTGTGCAAAGCAAGCAGTCCGTGCTAATGTTGTTAATTCTTTTGGAAATAGTTACCAAATACTTAAACCTTATTGGCGGCTGCGAATGGTCTTCAGGGCACCTGTCGCCCTCTCTTCCGCATGCATTGATCTTGCCTGCCTCAGTTGGGTAATAGCACCTGCAGTGGCTATACATATGGAATAGTGCTGTAGAAAGCAGCAGCAAAGGTCCCCTGTACATACTCTCATTTTTGTTTGCTCTATTCTTTGCTTTTAGAAAGATGGAGGGCATTTTACATGCTAGCATCTACATTATACGTGACAGGTTTACAGAAGAATGACATGTAGTTTTCGAAGTTAGGGTATTGGGTTGGTAAACCCCCCCGCCCCGGGAAGTTGGCCCCTGTATTCTTCTTGAGATTTTTTTGTTTACATGTGCAAGACAGTAATTATTTCATTTTTGTCACACTGACTACTTGGAGCTTTCATGGTTTCCCCCTCTATAGATCATTGAATCAGATTTGGATCTAGATCCAACTATCCAGACTCCCCGCATTCTTTATAGAACTCCTCCGGATTCCCTTACTGCCCCGCCTTCACTCACATGTCACCACCACCCTATGCTTCGTCGCCCTCCTGTCCATCCCCTCGCACTGCCACCCCCTGTCTCCTCCTACCCTGCTACTATCACTGTCAACACCGACCTTTTCTCTTTTGTTGTTCGGCTCCATTGTCCCTAACCCACCCTTCATGTATTCAATAGCTACCACCGCTGGATCTGCCTTCTGTCGTCTTCTAATATCTGTTGTTCTTGTCTTCTTTGCCGACCTTCACTGCCCACCACCCTCTTCCAAGCCCATGGTTGGTAGCACCAACGTCGCCCTGCCACCCACCACCAGCCCTCCGCCGCTCCGGTCTTCCTCTAAGTTTGGAAGCTTCGGTGAACCTCCCCCCTAACCCAAGTGAACCCTAGCCCTAATTTGGATCATGCCGTCGTCGTTGACGAGGAGGAGCCATCGGGCGCACAAATCTTGATGCCAACCCAAAGGCGTGAGTAATGTATACAACTTGTTAATGTTGAATAAGTACATCTAGTCTTGCCGCCTGGCGCCACTCGCCTCAATTTGTTGTAGTTTCTACGGTACAAGTGCCCATCTATTACAAAGGGCAATCATAGAGTTAAAGATTATATGGAGTATGCAGCTCAAATGGTAGGACATTCTCTTTGCAAACCACAGATGCAGGATTCGATTACCCCCGCCATAAATTAGTATTTTACTAAAACTATTTTTAAATATTTTTTTGAAAAAAGTTATGTTACAATTTTTTTCCTTTTGGGAAAAAATTCCCTCTCTCTATTAGGCTTTGTTTGGGAGGCTTTAAGCTACTTTCAGAAGCTGAAAAGCCAGTGAGTTTATCCATACAGCTCAACTTTTAAGCATCTTTTGGCATAAGCTAGAAGCTATATATAACTAGCAAAAGCTAAAAGCTGAAAGATGGGCTAGACTTGCTTTTACCGCTTGTTGCTGAGAGAAATTAGCTATTTATCAAACGATCTCTTATAAAAAAACTATAGTCACTTTTTAACTCAGAAAAACCTAAAAGTAGCTTTTTAGAAAAGCTATAGCTCCTCCAAATATGCCCTTAAAAAGCTACAATATATTTTAAAAAATTTAGCATTTTTCTCTTCAAAAGAATTTTCTTCTTGTTTTCTAAAATTTAGGAATCGTCCGCGGCAATGTGCGGGGTTTTAATCAAGTATGATTGTTTTGGGGGTAAAAAATCATTCATCTGCTTCCTAGCATTTCCCTTACCAAATTTGATGTTTGTCCACGAGACCCGCAATTTGGGCCGGATGCACAAGAAGCACCTGCGCGAGAGGCACTAGTCTGAGCTCTATGTGTCAAAAAAAGTCTGCTGCTCTACGAAAAAAAGGAAAAGACTGTGTCGGTATGTATTCTGATCTTACACACATTATTCAAGGAAAACTTAGCGTATGTATTTTGTAGCAACTATTATAGTATGTGTGGTAGAAGCATTGTTGCTTGGCACCATACCACGGTCTAGGCCATTGGTTCCTTTGATTGGATGGTGTTGATGGCTTGCTATTGCTAAAGTTGTGGTTGTTATTGTCCTAAAGCTATATGTGCCCACGCTCAAGCCGGAACACCACTGAAGCTCACTGTTGTCATGCTCCTCTACATTAGCTTGGCCATCATTGTCGTCGGCCCTCCTCGTTGTGTTCTAGGCCTAGCCGCCACCATAGGAGCATTCTATGCATACACGACGTGCTTGTGCACTCTCTCTCTACCTAGGCCCCGGTCTGCTAGATTTCGCCGTTGGAGAATTCCTCTTTTCTGTGGCCGCCTCCCTTGCCTTGCTTGTTCCGGCTACCGAGGTCCTTTCTGTTGTCTCAAACCACCTAAAAAAGTACTTAGAACGCAAGAATGTGGTTTGCTCACTTTGCATCGCAGATCCACCGTTGAAACTCGCTGTCGCTCAAAGTTGCCTCTGCCTTTTCCCCTCACCATAAACCGTGGGGGAAGAAGCATAGTGTCGAGCCTAGCACCATGTGCACGCATCTGAGTTGAGCCAATGATCTATCCTAACCAAAATTGACCAAGCCACCATCCCATAGGTGACTAGACCCAACCCTCTCAGTCAAGGAGAGGGTTCCTATGCATGAGACTGCAACTTAAGCCATCCCTGTAGTTTAGGATTATCCGATCGAGCAAACGAAGTCCCGATCGTCCAACAGTGTGCTACAGTTGCACAACTATAGTATCTGCTACAGTGAAAATCGGTACAACATTTTTTATTGCAATATTCTCGAAAAAGATTTAGCCTTTTTTTGATCCAACAGTCTATACACAAAGCTTAAACTTTAATCCTCAAATGACTACACCAGATTTCTTTCCCTCGTTGCTGTTAGACTCAAGTCCAACCGAACCCAAACCCATATGGTTAAGTTGAACCAGCTCTCACGCACTTAACTAGAACCATACTAAACCAGTTAGGCCAGACGAGTTGGCTCATGGATGCAAATAGAAGGGTAGGTAGGTCTTTGCAGTAGCATTATCTCTCCTACTAACCTCGAAAATAATATTTTATTCATCAAAGTGTCTTGCAGAAACATATCACCGAGACGTAGTATCCTACCATAAGAACATCACCAAAGTGTAGAATGTTACATCAAAATACCATTAAAGCACAGTGTCCTCCAGTAAAATTATAGGTTGAGAGTGTCCTACCATGAAATTACGATGTACCATGGTCAATTTTGTCTTTTGCCTATGTCAAGAGTGGGCCCGAGGCAGAACTCTTGAACCAAATCTGTGGGACATACCGCCTGACAGCTAGATTGGGTGGTGGATAACCTGAAAGCGGCACGGATCGAACGGCCACAATTCCACCACGAGATCGCACGAGCTCCGCAGTCCCCACCGTCCCCACCCGCCGTGCAGCACAAACCGTCTGCACCTATACACACGGGGCTCCTACGGATCGAAACCCTAGGGTTTGGTTCTATCCCCGTCATCCGATCCGATCCCATCCTCCACCATGAGCGGCCACCACGACGCCAAGCCCTACCAGCCCCGCCGCGGACCGGAGCGTCCCCCGCCGCCGCAGCCAGCGGAGGAGGAGGCGGCTGCCGCGGCGGGAGTGGTCGAGGCTGAGGCCGTGGCGGAGGCCGAGGCGATAGAGCAGTACGAGTCGCAGCAGGAGCACGAGGAGGATGAGGAAGAGGGGGAGGAGGAGCACGAGCACGAGGGTGGCGCAGAGGAGGCTGTCCCGATGGACGCGGACGTGGCCGCCGCCTCGGCGGACGTGCACGGGGCGATGGTGCCGGTCGCCCCCGCGGAGGCGGGGGGCGTGCCGCACGTTGGGTCGAACACGCTCACGCTGTCGTTCCAGGGCGAGGTGTACGTCTTCGAGTCCGTGTCCGCCGAGAAGGTGCAGCGCGGCTGATCCTTCCCTGCAAGTTTTGCCCATCCTTTTTACTTGTCCTGTGTGCTTTGATGGGATGGAATTGCACGGCAACGCGGCAGGGAGTTTGAATTGTTCGTTTTGGCAGGTGCAAGCTGTACTCTTGTTGCTTGGAGGAAGGGAGCTCGCGCCGGGATTGGGCTCGGTGCCGTCATCTTCAGCATCATACATCAAGGTTGAGAGCTCACTTGGTGTTCGTTTTGGCAGGTGCAAGCTGTGCTCTTGTTGCTTGGAGGAAGGGAGCTCGCGCCGGGATTGGGCTCAGTGCCATCATCTTCGGCATCATACAGTAAGGTTGAGAGCTCACTTGGTGAACCGTAGCATTTATCCGTTGAGAAAAAAAATCAAATCTTGTGGTGCTGATATTACCGTGTGTATTCTCTGATACAGAGGTTGAATTTTCCACACCGAATGGCATCACTTATGCGGTTCCGGGAAAAGCGGAAAGAGAGGAACTTTGATAAGACGATCCGGTATACTGTTCGGAAGGAAGTTGCACTTAGGTCAGTGCTAGTTTGTTAAGAAGTTCTACTTTGTACATTTTTAAGTACTCTTAAGGACCTTAAAGTTTTTTTTTAAAAAGTGGCCTTTGTATTTTCTGTGTCATGATGCTATGCTTGCCTTCTTTACATTTGCAGGATGCAGCGCAATAAAGGTCAGTTTACATCATCAAAATTAAAGGCAGACGAAGCCGCATCCACTGTGCCTAGCTCAGATGGTTCACCAAATTGGGGTGCAGTGGAAGGTCGACCTCCATCTGCTTCTGAGTAAGTCTGCAAACTGTTGTACTGTTTATATGTTTGCCACTGCCCATCGGTGTACATAGATGCTTGAAAATTGCTTTACCCTGGTTCTATAAGTTGAGAAGTGTGGAAGTTATTTGCATATAAATAAGTCCTCTGTTATACAGATTGTGGATAAATCCTTGCGGTGTAAATCAGGATGGAAGTTACCTTGGTGTGATGTCCCATAGCCCATAGGCTTGTGTTGGATATCCACAAGTTTTTTTGTACGAACAAAAGAAATATGATCTATGGTTTACTAATCTGGTCTTTGTTGGTTTATTTTCCTGGCTTCCCGTTGGCTCCATATCACAAAAGAAGAAGAAGAGAATGCTAATGTGAAATGTCAGATGTCAGATTATCCCCTAACCCTTTGACCTGAACCATGACACACTATCTCATGGTTGTGCACCTACACAGGGGCGAGCTCATGCTGCATAGAACTAATTTGAGTGAATCAAAACGAGAACTTACTGACATGCATCACTCATTGTTTACTAAGACCAGTTCTTCCATCTCATACTGGTTCTTGCTGTTTCACTGCTGTTGATGGAAGCAATAGTTGGTTTTGATTGAATTATTTGTGGTGGCTGGATGACAATAGATGCTTCCAGCACACTTATTCTTTCTACATGATGCCTTTTATTGTCATAACAGCTTGCTTCAGAATACAAAATGGTAGTAGTTCTTATTTTGATAGTTATTTCCCTTTTACGTGTCTTTCAGATGTCATCATTGTGGTATTCGTGCAACATCGACTCCTATGATGCGTCGAGGACCAGATGGCCCAAGAACGTTGTGCAATGCATGTGGACTCATGTGGGCAAACAAGGTATTTAAATTCTTGATGGTATTATATTAGTATATTTCTAGATCTTAGTGCTAGAAGCAACATCTAGGTAGGGTGTGTTGTTGCATAACCTATGTTGTAAGAGGTCCTGGCTCCTTTAACATTCATGATGAATAATCTTTTGGTTGTCTATAGTCCGGCTAAAATAGTCTGATGTACCATCTATTATGTTAGATGTTAAAGTTACGATATTCTGGTATAATGGTTTTTTTTTAGACTCTACTGGCAAAAATGTATTTTTTCCTCAGGTATTAAGTGATAGAATACACGTTGTGTGTATTTTATTCTCAGTTATATTTTTTTAAATTTGAGCTATTGCTCTCAGCATTATTAGGGACTTTGGAGGATCTTTTTCATGATATTTTGAGTGGATAAGTGCCCAATGCATCACTCATCTTAGCTCATTTGCACATCCCATCTTGAAACACCAAGTAAATAGCTGTGAAACTTGAAACATTCCCCCAAAAGCCTCCATTTGCCTAGTAATTGGGTTTTGAAGTTTGAAGTCCTTAGCTTGCTGATGGGTGATATTGATGTAGCATTGGGAAGGGTTATCACATTCACATTGTGCAAAAATATTTTATGTTGTATACATATTACATTTTTCACAGGTATAGGGTTAGCACTACATTCTTAACTTTGTGTTCACATATTGTGATGTTATTGAATCTCTTCTTCTCCAACGTGTTTTTCCTTTGTAGGGTATGATGAGAGACTTATCGAAAGCTCCTACTGCGCCTCTGCAAGTTGTGCCATCAACCAAGGATGGTGTAAGCTACTAAGTCTGCGCTTGTATTAGATTGACAGCCTACCTTGTCAGATAACGAGGCAGTTCATTCAGCTTATTTGACATAACTACCTTTGTCATCTTTTCCTAATCTGAAATTAGAGTAGTGTAAAACCATTGTCTTGAAATTAGAGTAGTGTAAAATCGTTGTCTAGGCCTATTGCATTTAATTACAACAAATTTACTTGTCCGCTTGTCCCCCATTGTGTCGGCATTAGAGTACTAGACAGATGTACGGTCTGCTGAAACGTATGCATAGGATGTTACCCCTTTATTTACCTTTCGAATGAGGTTGCATGAGGACTTGTGCTTAGGTTTGTAAGTACAACAAAGATTAGCAGAGCTGTGAACTTTAACTTGTTCAGTAATCTCTCTTATTTCTCGTGCCCTGCAGCAGAATGGAATTGCCGAAGCACCAGGCGGTGGTGAGCAGCAAAATCCTGCAGCAGAAGCACCTGCCCCTGCTGCTGCTAATGGACATGACTGGTAGTCATGAGGTGAGTGACGCTTCAGAGGACTCGTGGAGTCGTTTTGTCAGTCAACTGGCTGTACTATAGCTGTAGCCTGTAGATTTGAGACGTGTGCTGCAATGCAATGTCTCTCTCTCGGAGTCACGGTTGTTGCCATCATGTTCTTTATCGACTGTATTTCTTCTCGTGGCAATTGATAATGGGCGGTGTTCGGCACCACATTTTACTTATCGGATGTAACCCTTTTACAAATGTTACCGAGTAGATTATCTTCACACGGCAACATTGTCTCACTGTTTTTTCATGTTAGTTTTTCTGATGCCTATTGAGCTGCGAGTTATGTATGACATGCCTGTTTTATGTTGTTGCCTTGGATGTACCAAAGTACCAAAGATATATTAGTATATCTACGATCACAACCATCGATTTCTTTGGGAAGAACTAGCGCTCGGACGTTCGGTACTGTTTATTCCATTGGATGTCTCTTGTAACATTTTTTTTTAACGTTTGAAATATTTTTTTCTGATATGTGCAACATTTTTTTTAATGTTTGTAACATCTGTTTACTGTGCCGCATTTTACTGTTTGTCAAAGAAAAATGTTGCACGCGTTGACAAAAAATGTTACACATGTAGAAAAAAATGTTACAATGCGTTCAGACGTTCAAACTGTAGCAATTGCGTTTTCTTCTTTTTGTATGAAGTAAAGATTACGTTCGACAAGAAAGAAAGAAATCATCATATGGATAACAATAGATTTTTCAGTAGAGAAATATGCTGCATCTTGCTTGATCAAATCGGGCGATTCGCTTACCGTCCGATCAGATTTTGGCGACCTAGATCGGGTGGCACGGCACAAGTGCTACTAGTCTGAGGTGTAAATTTGCATGGGAGCCCTCGAAATGCTCTGTATTCTAGTGTGATCCATTCACCCTCGCTTCCTCCTCCACCTCCACTTACCTTCCCCACGCGCGCCGTGTCGCGTCGCACCACGACCAGAGTCCGGAGCAACGATGTGGGGCAGGCGAGGCAATGGCGGCGGCGGAGGATGTAGAGGACGAGGAGTTTGGAGTCGTTGCTCCGGAACTTCCACCGCTCCTCCCGGGTCAGTAGCTGTCAGGCCCTAGATGATATCGGATTCCAGAACAAATGTGTAAAAGATCAAACAGAAATCGAAAAGAGAAATGAAATAGAGGAACGATGAAGAACAGCTTCAATTACGAAAGAGTAAAGTAGTTTGATGTTTTTCTTGTCTGCCAAGACTATCTTCAACTACTGCTTATATAGCCGCAGCACAAAGCAGCACATCACGACAACTTACGGTGAATAGTACAAAGCAAAACTACCAATAGTAAATAGTAATTTACTACTGCTAATATCAGACTTTAATCTCTCCAAGCGATCAGAGCAGTCTTCGTATCCCTTCCAGCGCCAGTAAAGGTCATCTTCAAATCTCCTCCATTGGATCAGGTATTGCCAAACGACATCTTCAAATCTGGATCGTTGGTTAACTGAACTAGCTTCTGTCTTCTTCTATTCGGACTCAAAACTTCAGTTTCCTGTCAATCACTCCCCCGAAAAACCTTGTCCTCAAGGTTTGAATTGTGGAAAGGTTCTGGTCATGAATTCAAACATCCTCCGGTAGTGATTTACGGTGAAAGGTTAGCCCATCGAATCTTCCATTGAGCTGGGTGCATTGTTCCTTGGTATGATTCTCCTTTCAAGATAGCAGAGTTACTGTCTGAATGTGCCCTCATCATCTACAAGCGGCAATCCTTTCTCTCGGCCGCTTCCAAATGCCTCTTGAGTTGGCTAACATGGAACACGGGTGAATTGGACATCCATCGGCAAAAGAATCTTATATGCGAGACCTTCCAATCTTCTCAATAACTCTGAAAGGCCCGTAAAACTTAGAGTGCTGACTTGTGTTTTATGTAATCCAGGGCATTATGACGATACGGTTGCATTTTGAGATATACCATGTCACCCAAATCGAAGGTCCTCTCAGTTCGGTGCTTGTCAGCGAAATGCTTCATTCTAGAGTTCGCCTTCTCCAAGTTCACCTTAATGGCATCAAATGCGGTCTGTCTTCCCTGCAACAAGTCTCGGACTTCTCTTATGGCAGAATCTGGTAGCATATGCTCGGTAATGAGAGGAGGACGCATACCATATAAAGCTTGGAACGGCGTCATCTGCAAAGAGGTGTGAAACGATGTGTTGTACCACCATTCAGCTTGTGATAACCAGGAGTGCCATTTCTTTGGACTGGTAAAAGCCATGCATCTCAGGTAATTTTCAAGACATTGATTGACCCTCTCCGTTTGTCCATCCGTTTGCGGATGGTATGCGCTACTAAATCTTATGTTAACACCCATAGCTGAGAAGAGTTCTCTCCATAAGGTACTAGTGAAGATCATGTCCCTGTCCGAAATGATAACAGATGGTAACCCATGTAACTTGTACACATTACTCAAGAAGAGATCAGCAACCTGTTGTACTATATACGGGTGACTCAGGGAGATAAAATGTGCATATTTTGTAAACCTATCAACCACCACCATTATCACATCTTTCCCCTCTGATCTGGGTAACCCTTCTATAAAGTCCAAGGTGATGTGGGTCCAAGCCATATCAGGTACAGGAAGGGGCTGAAGCAAACCTGGGTATGGCACATTCTCAGATTTGTTCTTCTGGCACACGGCACAAGTCTTCACAAATTCAGTGATCATCCTCTTCATACCCGGCCAATAAAACAGTAACTTTGCTCTTTGGTATGTTGCTCTGTCACCGGAATGACCCCCAGAGCTGAGTTGTGAAAAGAATTGAGCAACTGTGTTCTCAAGTCCGAATTTGTTCCCACATAAATCCTGTTTTTATACCTCAGTATGCCATTTTTCAAGGAATATGGTGGAACACCATTGGCGTCGATTCTCAGCTGGGCTTCCACTTCTCGACATTTCTCATCATTGATATAGCTTTCAGTTACTTCTGTAATCCATTTGGGTACAGCCACTGTAATTGCCATCATTCCTTCATTTTGAACAATCCCGGAGAGTGCATCCGCTGCCTTGTTCTCCTTACCTTTCCTATATTCCACCTTGTAATTGTATCCCAAGAGCTTGATTAGCAATTTATGCTGAATTCCATCTGTTAATCGCTGTTCTGTGATGTATTTAAGGCTTTGTTGGTCGGTTTTGATGATCAAAGCTGACCCTATCAAGTAGTGCTTCCACCTCTTCAGTGCTTCTAGTATAGCCATTGCCTCCTTATCGTATATGGACATAGCAGCCGCTTTTGGTCCCAGAGCTTTACTTATATATGAAATGGGTCTCCCTTTTTGCATAAGTACTGCTCCCAGCCCATAACCACTAGCATCTGTTTCAAGAGTGAAAGGTTGAGTGAAGTCGGGCAAGGCTAAAACAGGAGCCTGAGTAAGTGCTTCCTTGATGTTTTTGAATGATTCATCTTGTTCTTTTTCCCAACAAAAGGCATTCCTCTTCAGAGCATTGAATAAAGGCCGGCAAATCAACCCATAGTTTTTGATAAACCTCCGGTAATAACCGGCCAACCCCAAAAATCCCCTCAACTGTGTGATGTTTCCAGGGATTGGCCAATTCTGCACTGCTGTGATCTTCTCGGGATTAGTCGCCACCCATTCTTCACTCATCACATGTCCCAAATACTCCACTTGCCTTTGACCGAACACACACTTACTCCTCCTGGCATAAAGTTTGTTGCTCCTCAACACTTGCAGTACTTGTCCCAGGTGTGATTTATGTGCTTCAACAGTAGAACTATATATTAGTATATCATCAAAGAACACCAATGCAAATTTCCTCAAGAACCCAGCCAAAATCTTATTCATCAGAGCCCGAAAGGTTGCCGGAGCATTTGTTAACCCGAATGGCATGACAACAAATTCATAATGTCCAGTATGGGTACTAAATGCCGTTTTGAATATGTCAGCCGGATTCATTCTTATCTGATGATAGCCTGACTTAAGATCGATCTTGGAGAAATAGCTAGCTCCATTCAGTTCATCCAGAAGATCTTCAATTACCGGTATCGGATATTTATTCTTCACAGTATTGGCATTCAATTGTCTGTAATCTATGCACAATCGCCAAGTACCGTCCTTCTTTTTCACTAATATAGCCGGCGAAGAGTAGGGGCTCACACTTTCCCTTATAATTTGATTCTGTAGTAATCCTTCCACTAATTCTTCCATTGCATCCTTCTTGTAATGTGGAAGTCTATAGGGTCTAATGTTTACTGGTTTAGCTTCTGGGACTAGTGGTATCTGGTGATCACACTCTCTAACAGGGGGAAGTTCAATTGGTTCCGCAAAGACATCAGAAAATTGTCTCAGAACATTGTCAATTTCTTGAGGAATCACCAACTGATCAGTTCCGCTAGTTACCAGCACCTTTGCGTGGATCACAGCCCCTACAACTCCTTTTTCCATCAACCTTTGTAATTTATGATCATCAATCACACAGTTCCCCTGAGGAAGCGTCTCATCTATGAATGTCACCTTCTTCTTCCCATCTTTGTATATACTAATCTCTCTGGTCTTCAGATCCAAGCTTATGGGATCTGTCTTGATATATCCATCAAACCCTAGGATCACATCATACCCCTTTAAGCTGCAAAGCACCGGAAATCAGTGAATAGCTCTCCTTGTATAGTATACTCACAGCCCAAACATTTGGAATCACAATTAAGTTTTGTTCCATTGGCCACCATTACTTGCACAGGAGCATGATTGCTGATATTACATTGACTTTTGATTGCTAGAGCTGGAGTAATGAAGGTAGTGGTGCTGCCACTGTCTACCAGCACCATTGCATTCACTCTCCCAATTTTCATTCTTAGTGTGAAAGTGGTTGTACCAGAAATAGTGCCAACTACTGCATGAGTCGACAATTGAAGTATTTCTTCAGACTCCTTCGGATGCATTGGACTCCCTGGTGGGGTACTAAATTCAACTTCTTGAAGTTCATGGGAATCATCATTCTCATCTTCAACAGCGATCAGATGAAGTTGTTTCTGAAATTTGCACACTTTACTATGTCCAGGCACCCAAGGTTATTGACAATTGAAACATCTTCCACCAAACCACTTGTTAGTATTAGCCGAACCTGACTTTTCAGTGTTCTCCTTCTTGCTCACTACACTTCCTCCTTTGGTATTAACACCACCAGCTGATGACCCCTTTGAAAAAGTACCAGTAGGCCACACAGTTTGCCTTTTATGAGACACACTGCTTTCATAGTTTCTTGCATGTGCATAAACCTCCACTAATGTTCTAGCGTTGAGAGATTTCAGTGGAACCTTGATGTAATTCTTTAGGCCAGATATGAAATAGTCGATGAAATATCCTTCAGTCAAGCTGGAATTATCCCTTTTTACCAAATTCATCATCTCCTCAAACTGATCAATGTAAGCTTCAACAGCTCCCACTTGCTTTAATTCCCTGAAGTTCTCAGTCACTTCTATTCTTGTTTCTGCAGCAAACCGCTGATAAATCATGCTACAAAATTGCTGCCAACTGAGATTTTTAGTATCTATTCTATTACTACTCATCCATTGGTCAGCTCTCCCCATTAAGTAAATCTCTGCTATAGCAACCTTCTGTTCTTCCGGAGTTTGGCCTAATTCAAAACACTTCTCCGCCTTCATAATCCATGCCTCGGGATTCTCTCCATCAAACTTCGGAAACTCAATTTTGGGACCTTTACTGAAGCTGCTATTAAAATGATTACGATCCTCTCTCACTAGCCCTGTCCCAATTCCCTCTGGAGCTCTAGACCCAGATTATCCCTATGGATGTTCAGCCCTAGGCGTTGGGTATCCTCCCACCATTGGGTATGAGCAGTTGTAAGGTGGTCTATAATATGGGACATAAGGTGGATTTGAAGCAATAAACTGCGGTGCAAACGACCCAACACTAGTCATAGGTGGATACATACTCACTCCGATTGCTCCAACAGATGTACCATCAATGCTCCTTGCCGGAATCCGTGACCCTGAAGGAAAACAGGAGGCAGTATGGTTGTTTCCTAAAGGTATAGGAGAAGTGTCATAAGTATGATTTACAGCACATGTGTTTGATGCTATCGAATGCCCAGTGCCCAGGGTTCCACCCATTTGAGCCGGCAATACCTGTTGCCTAACATCCATCCTCCTGAGTGGTTTCACACTACCCTCTATATTTGCCAGATCACTCACCACCTCTCCCTGACCACTTTTATCTACTAATAGTTTGAGCATCTCCATTACTTGATCTATTTTGGTTGAGTTACCTTGTACTTGTAGTTGAAACTGATCCATCTGATCTTGCATCAGGGTCATTTGTTCTCCCATGTGCTGCTGGAACCCTTCCATATCTTTCTTCATTTCTTCCATTTCTGTGGCTAGACCAGAAGCCTCCTCCTCCTCAGGAGCCTTTCCCCCCTTCGGCATCAAGAATCACTGCAGCTGATCAGGGATTTTACAGGGAAAGATGAAGTTTCTTCCCCAAACCTGCCTCCAGGCCAAGGACCGAAGTTGCTCTGATACCAAATGGCTGTCAGGCCCCAGATGATATCGGATTCCAGAACAAATGTGTAAAAGATCAAACAGAAATCGAAAAGAGAAATGAAATAGAGGAACGATGAAGAACAGCTTCAATTACGAAAGAGTAAAGTAGTCTGATGGTTTTCTTGTCTGCCAAGACTGTCTTCAACTACTGCTTATATAGCCGCAACACAAAGCAGCACATCACGACAACTTATGGTGAATAGTACAAAGCAAAACTACCAACAGTAAATAGTAATTTACTACTGCTAATATCAGACTTTAATCTCTCCAAGCGATCAGAGCAGTCTTCGTATCCCTTCCAGCGCCAGTAAAGGTCATCTTCAAATCTCCTCCATTGGATCAGGTATTGCCAAACGACATCTTCAAATCTGGATCGTTGGTTAACTGAACTAGCTTCTGTCTTCTTCTATTCGGACTCAAAACTTCAGTTTCCTGTCAGTAGCGCCACGGCGTGCCTGCCTACCCCCAATCCATTCGGATTGGTCGCGAATCGCGTTCGCTCTTTGTTCGCATCCTGTGTGTTCTTGGAGTAGGTTCGAATCAGGGAACAGGTCGCCGCAGATCGTTGATACCACGTTCAGGTGTCGAAACTCGGAAGTTGTAGCAATCTCTGAACCTTCCGAGGCAACGCACGCTCAGGTGTCGAAAAAAATTCGACGAGATGGTGAGTATGGAGTACATTACAGCCAAGAACATTGGCAGAATTGACAGAAATTTCAGCGCTCCATTCACGGCATGCTGTCCCCCAAGTGCTTGAGAAACCCGAATTTATGTATGATAGATCGCCATAGGGCTGGACAAAAAGCTTGTTGAGCTGGCTCGGTGGCTCGTTTCAAAATTGCTCCGATTACATTCATTTTTCTTTTAAAATAAAAATTAGTTGATTTGGAACAAGGGTCAACTTTGGCTCAGCTCGATAGGCTCGGTTCGAAGTTGGGTCTCAAACAATACAGGAGACTATAATAAATAAGAATAAATCAGTGTCGAAGAAAGCTCAGAAAAAAGTTCAACTGCCTCGTTATCCACCCCTGATCGATAGTGTATGAGTCAGGAGAAATCTTTGAAGAATGTTTGCCCTTAAGAACTCAAGTGGTACTCCAGATGTCTAAATCTACATGTTTTCATTACCCAAGGAAGATGAACTATATCCTAGCATTTTCTGTGCTATATACCGATCTTCTGTTGTTCTTTGGCTCCTTGTCTTGAACAGGGGTACAAAGATGCACTTATGGAGGCCCAAACTTTAGAAGTGAACTACAGTTCTGAATCCAAGAAGCGTGAAGCTGTTGAGTCGCATATCGCAGATCTCAAGAGAGGTTGACTGATATTTCAGTCTTAAGTTTATCTTCGGTTCGTTGCTATCTAAACTGTGTAATAGCTTATGATTTACTTTGCTTGTTGAGTTTGAATGAAGAACCGAGTTAAATTGTTTGTGTTGTGCAGATAATGAGTGATTAAGAAGGCTGTACGCTGAAACTTTGTTCAAGTTCACAAACCAGGTTGGTTGCTCCTTACTATGTGCAATTATAAGGAGGATGATGCAAATTTTATACTAAGATGATGACACCACTGAATTATTTTTCCTCTTTCAATGTTAACCACTTGATATAGGTGGTATCAAGTTAAGTTGATGATATCAGCTTGGGTTTTATTCTGTCTTTCACCTGTGAGCTTGAGTTGATGTATCATGGAAGGACTGGTTCTTGTGTTTTGACATTTCAGTCATTAATGTAATATTGTTTCATGGAAACAGTTTGATCAAGTGCTTTGGAGCTGTCGATTTTGATCGTCTATTGCTTCCATACTATATTAACGAAGTGCACAAGTCGGTCTAGTTTTTTTTCTTTTCTGCTTGGAATTTGAAAGCTGATAATAGATTAAGTTTGATAATAGGACAAGCGCCAGGCTTTTTGTGCAGCACAATCATGTCGATGAAACTCTGGACTATTTTTTATATGCTTGCTGTTATTCTGATGAAATTTCACACAGAATCTCAAAGTCTGAAGGAAGAATTGGGAAAAGCAAGTAGATTGCTATGCATGGAAGAGGTAGTTAACTGCCTCCCAAGGTTCCAGCTAATCCATAAAATTAATCTAACAAGTGTTTATTTCACACAGGAGCGTAAGAGGGAAATCGAAACACTTTAGCTTGGCAATCAAATGAATAGCAATGTCTGCGTGCTTGAGTGAGATGCAGTGGATAAGAAACCTACTGTCCGAGTTGAGGCTACTAAGAGAAGGTCCATGGAAAGTTTGGTGCCACAATAATTCAGAAATTAACGTTGCAAAACCCAGTTCAACATGATCGGACAAAACACGTAAAGATCTATTGGTTTCTTTATCAAGGAATGGCTTGATGAATGAACTCTTAAGCTGAGTCATATAATCCCTGGGGAACAAATAGCTGATTGCTTAACAAAAGGTCTAGGAGTCAAGGAGTGTGTATCAGCTTGTAGCAAGATGGAGATGATAAGATATCTATGACCCATCTTGAGGGTGAGTGTTGTGGTTAGGTTGTGGGAAAAATATCCTGTGCAATCAGACAGGCTGGTGAAACCACGGTGCAACCCAACTAGAAAAAGCTTCAAAAAATTCTGAAAAAAATCATGGATGTACATCTCAACTTACCCCATCTACATATAAAATTTTATGATCAAATTCGTCCTGTGCTAAGAGTTATAAAAAGACAAACTTGATCATGAGCGATGCGATTCTTGTTCATGATCAACTTTGTCTTTTTGTAACTTCTAGCACAGGACGAATTTGATCATGAAATTTTATATGTAGATGGGGTAAGCTGAGATGTACATCCATGATTTTTTCAAAAAAATTTGAAACTTTTTCTAGTTGGGTTGCACCGTGGTTTCACCAACTCTCTGGTTGCACAGGATATGTTCCCTAGGTTGTGTGCTAGCATGCTGGATGTGTGGAGTACAAGGCCCAAAAGGCACATACGTAAGGTCTATTTGATTTGAAACTAATTTTGTCAAGACTATCCTTAGGTAAATATGGTCTGCCATATTTTTTGTGGCAACAAAATTCAACACTACAAGTGAGAGAAAGTTAAGCAAAAAACGGTCTGACGTCTAGGATATTAGACTAAAAAGGTTTAGCAAACCATAAGTGTGGCAACAAACCAAATATCTATCTGAAAATGTATAGCGCGCATAAGCTTAGTTATGATAAAATTAGCTTCAAATCAAATTGGTCCGTAATATTGTACAAGTATAGCAAAGAATTGAGAATAGGAGTGAAACAGTATTCTTGAAAATTCTCCAAAGAACCAACATAACTTTGTTCACCGCTATACCTTCGGTAGGCTTTCTACTTTGTACTAGTTTGTACAATGATCTTGACGCTCCTGAGGAAGAAGTCACATTAACAACAGAAGTTACATCACTTATTTAAGTCTAGAGAAAAGAAGGGTCCCACTTGTTTTCTTTTTTCATCCTAAAGGTTGTGGTTTCAATCTTACCTTCCTAGGGTCAGGGGAGGGGCTTTTTAATTCCAGAGCTTGTCAGCAGATTTTTTTTTTGTTTCCCCCGTCTTTTCTCCATGTGGTTTTTAGGTTGTGCTGTTTACGGCTGAACTGTTTTTATTCCTTCTTTAATACATGGCAGAGTTCCTGCTGTTTATTTTTTTTAAAAAAAGCGAAGTTTGTAGGGTGTTTCCTGTTACCCAGGCTAATTTGCTGCTAGTTACTATGGCTATCTCCTCCAGATAGCATAAACAACTGACGTGAAATCTAAGTTACTCGCCGTTGCTGAGGCGTTCCGAGGACATATGACGCGTTAAATCACTTTCTGTAATGCCTCCGCTGATCGATCCTTCAAGAAGCACAGCATCTTGTTTCTGGTCGATTGTCAACAGTTTTGACCTCTGGAACCCCATGGTTGCAGCCTTGCTGTACCTGGTTTTATCTTATCTTATTTTTTACTTTTTTTTTGGTGATGAATTTTTTGAAGTGTTAGGACAGGAGCTCTGCCATTCATTAATAGAGGAGAAACGAAATAGAAACAACAATCAATGTACACATGCAATGGTTTTAGAAATTAGAAATTAGAGATGAGAGATTAGAAGAAGGAAGAGAGAGGGGGTGCCTAGAAAGGTGGCAACATGATACAAGCCAACAAAAGATCAACAAAACATTCCAGGAGATGAGCAGTCATTGAGTTTGCTGATAGACAGGTGCACCACGTGCGAATGCTAGTTTGTGGTTGTATACATCTTGCATGATGACACTGACCAGCTGGTTTGGAGTGCGGAAAGATCTATTGAAAATCCTGTTGTTTCTTTCTTTCCAAAGGTTCCTAAAGACATACAACACTATTCCGTCCATTTCCTTTCGTCGCCGTCTATCGATAGAAGCTCTGAATACTTGCCACCATCCGTCTATGTCGCAGGAAGGTATATAATTTGGGAAGGCTGGATTACCTATCCGCATGAGGCGGAAGATCTCTTGCCAAACCTGTTGAGCGACGGGACAAAAAAGGAGCAGATGACCAGTTGTTTCTGGTGCCATCCCACATAGAGCACAATATGGAGAGTGAGGCCATCCCCTAGTTGCAAGTTTATCCGCAGTAAGAATCCTGTCCTTGATGAACAACCAAGCGAAGAACTTGCATCTTCCTTCCGCACTTGCTTTCCAAATGCTTTTGTAGTCGTGATCTGGGATAGACCCCTGAAATTGGATCCTGTACGCCGATTTAGCCGAGTATTCTCTATTTTGCGTCCATTTCCACACAATTTGGTCGAGCAAATCTGTTTGCAAATGAACACATTGTATAGCTTATCATAACCGAATGAAGTCATCTATTTGCACCTGTGATGTGATTCTATGGAGCGAGCGCAGCCAATTTCCAGTTGAGAGCGCTTTATGAACTGTGCTCCCTCTCCTCCTAGATAGGTGGTAAGCAGATTGGAAGTAATTGTAAGTATGCCCTAAAGTTGAGGTGGCTTTGTAAATATGCCCCTCTCTGTGTCTATGACATATGGGTCCAGGGCCCATATGTCATAGACACATATGGGGCATATTTACGAAGGGCTTCTCAACTTAGGGGGTTATCCTCAAATCTCCCAGCAGATTGAGGCTAAAACTCTTGGGGAGGTTCCGTGCAGCTAATTAGAATCCTAGAATTTTGTTGTTTTTTCGTCTCCAAGCAATAAGGTAGTACCGTAGTAGAGACGTGCTGGCATTCAGCAGCTTTGTTTTGAACGCTTCAGCATCCTTGACCGGACTGACGGGGAATCCCGGATGGATGCTGTAGACTGTTGCTGCGTACGGTGCCCCTCCTGACTTTCTGCACCGCGCCGCAGCCTCCTCCCCTCCTCCGTCAACCGCGAGGACCCGAGCGTGCGGAAGCCTCTGACGATCCCTTGGGCTCCTGCCTTCCTCAGGTCTCGCGCACCTGTGCCCGTGATGAGAGCTTGGACCCGAAGCAAGGAGTGGACGATGCTTGCAGGTAATCGGATCATGCATGCCCCAGCCTCTTTTACTCAAATCGCATATGGCTGCAACTTGTAGTTAACTCTAGCTTTCTTTCTCTCTCTTTTGTGTGTTTTTTTTACCGGGTCTTTGTGACTCCATAGTGGTGATTTCTACGATTCCGTTTGCTGCTCCAGTGCCCAGCTAGTTGGTAGTGATCTGTGTTGCAGCTTGATGGTACTTACTGGTAACGGCAGGCTCAAGAAGCACCCATTTCCGCCGCGATTTCTGGTTTGTTGCTGTAGGATCCAGGTGAAATGGCGCGCGAGCCTTGTGCGGCTGTAAATTTTAACCCGTCAGCTCAACCATCGTGTTCAAATCTTTCTGTAATTTCTGTATGTGCTTCCCCCAACGTCAAGTTCATGTGGTTGTGTAAGTCTGAACACATGGACCCTCAAAAGTTGGCCTAAGGATGACCGGACTCTGGTCCGATTTGACAACCAGTTCTGCTCCGTATTGTTCTGATTGCTGATGGCCTGATCATGTCTTTTGCTCTGCATTTTGCGTATCATCTCCTTTCTTTTTGTGTCATTCAGATGCATGCATGCATTTCTTAATTCCATTTCTGTTTGTCCATATAACTTTCTGTTTGGCAAATGCTTCCCTGCCATGCCTATGTTGACAGCTCAATGCCATAGAAATGTTAGACTCACTTGCCTACATATCGGCATTTGCAATTCCCTCAGAAAATGATGGCAAATTGTTGATTCCGATTAATTTGTTTTGCCCAGAACATTATGCCTTCTGAAGTTATGTCATGCTAATGTTATCATCCAAATTGTTTCAGGATTTTATGTGTGGCATTCTTCTCCAAGTCATATTCAGTGGTAACCAACAAAGATTACGTGACATTTTGACCAGAGTAGGGTGGTCCAAGTATGGCGGATTCTTTGTTTGTTGTTCTTAAAAAGGTTGCATTTGCCCTGGGCGAGGATGCACTGAAGAAACTGAGCTCAGAGGTAGTGGAAGCTGCATCAGTTTTAATGGACATAGAGCGCAGCATGAAACAAATTGAGAGGGAGTTTACGATAATGCAAACCTTTATCTGTGAGGTGAGCACACATAAACTTACTGATAGAACATTTGATGCCTGGCTGGACCAAGTAAGAGCTGTCGCCCACGAAGTAGAAGACATCATAGATGAGTATGCTTACCTGAATACAAATACCAGGGGCACAAGTGGTTTCGTCGAGAGGATGTTCGGTCGTTCCAAAAGCTTTTCTGCTTACCATAACATTTCTACACATCTTAACCAGGTACAAGCTCAAATTCAGAGTCTAAAATTGCTGAGGGATTGTTATGGCATATCTATAGTTGAAATGAACAGGAAGAACAAACTGCAGTACTGTGATGACACACGCCTTATTCACTCAGCTTCTGCATATTTTACTGATGAAGGACAGATTGTGGGGAACGTTGAAGAACTTAGAAGACTAAAATCATGTCTTATTGATGGGCAGAAAGAACGAACCATTGTATCAATCTGTGGTATGGGAGGATTAGGCAAGACAACTCTTGCCAGTAACATCTACAAAAAGCAAGAAATCAAAAGGAAGTTTGATTGTTATGCGTGGGTCACTGTCTCACAGAGTTATCAAGTGGATGATCTGCTAAGAAGAATCATGAAGCAACTCCTAGGGAATAAGCGGACAACTCATATTGACACAATGGAATGGATTAACCTGGTAGAAGTACTTCAAAGCTACCTTTCGAGCAGAAGTTATCTAGTTGTATTGGATGATTTGTGGGATAGAAGTGCTTGGTCCTTGTTGAATCATGCATTTGCCAAAAACAACGTGGGGAGCCGAGTAGTGATTACCACTCGTAGAAAAGAAGTGGCTGCTTTAGCTGACAAGACCCATGATATCCAACTGAAAACTCTTTCAGATTTTGAAGCATGGGAGCTGTTTTGTCAAAAGGCATTCTATAAAACAGGAGATAAAAAGTGCCCTCAAAATGTGAGGCCCTGGGCAGAAAAAATTGTTCGAAGGTGCCGAGGATTACCATTAGCTGTTGTAGCTATTGGAAGCCTTCTATCCTACAGAGAAATAGAGCAGCAGGAGTGGAAATCATTCTACAACCAACTCAATTGGCAACTTGCCAATAGTCCCGAATTGAATTGGGTTGCAAGCATTCTCAACCTCAGCATGGATGATCTACCACCCTACTTGAGAAACTGCTTTTTCTACTGCAGCCTCTTCCCGGAGGACTACAAGATTAAACGAAAATGGCTGATCAGGTTATGGATAGCTGAAGGGTTCATTGAAAAGAAGAGCGCTGGAACAACATCTGAGGAAGTTGCTGAGTGCTATCTTAAAGAGATTGTTGACCGCTCAATGCTTCAGGTTATTGAAAGAAATGCACAAGGGAGGGCTAGATCATTTCAAATACATGACCTCGTGAGGGAGGTTACTTTGATACTAGCCAAAAAGGAAAGGTTTGCTACTGTATGCAATGGCTTAAATGTAACACCAAATGATGCTCGTCGCTTGTGTATACAGAAAGACTATGGGTTTATACAATTTTCTTTAGGTTCACAACAGCTCAGATCCTTTATTTCGTTCAGTGGGCAAACAACATCCGCTTGGATTTGCAGTGCACAAGCTAATTTCAGGTTGCTAAGAGTTCTATGCATCAGATTTGCCAGCATACAAAAGGTGCCAGACGTTGTGATGGAATTGTTTAATCTGCACTATCTGGATTTATCATCTACGGCGGTGAAGCAGATACCGAGCTCAGTGGGTAAGCTCAAGAAGCTACAAATGTTAGATCTCAGGTGCACCGGAGTAGAGGTGTTCCCTCATGAAATTACCGAACTAACTAAACTTCAGCACCTGCATGCGAGCTGCTTCTACGACTACGAATCCAGAGTTTTTTATTATGCTAGTGCTACAGAAGTACCTAGTAGTATTTGTTCTTTGACAGGGCTGCAATCACTAGCAACAATTGCAGCAAAGAAAGATTTGGTTGCACAACTTGGAAACTTAACCTTGCTAAGGAATCTGGTCATTATGAAAGTGCGCCAGAATCATGTTTCAGACTTATGGAGCTCCCTTGCAAGGATGCATGAGCTCAAGAAGCTCAGTGTTTGGGCATATGACAAGGAAGAAGTTCTTAGCCTGGAAGATCTGAAATTCTTGCCAAATCTTAGGAAACTCTTCTTGAAAGGAAAGTTGGAGGGTGGGGTGATTCCATCGATCTTTTCTTGCTTTGAAGAGCTCTCAGACTTAAGGATGGAGTGGTCTGGTTTATGACAGGATCCAATTTGCTCACTATCTCATATGTCAAATCTACTTGACCTATATCTTTACAGAGTTTATGATGGCGAGCAGTTGACGTTTTGTGCCGGATGGTTCCCTAAGCTCGCTGGTATGGAGCAGCTGAGCTGGATTGAGCTGCAGGATGGCACAATGGAGAACCTGCATCAGCTGGAACTGTCAGGTCTGAGCAATCTGAAGTTGGTACCTGAAGGCATCAAGTACCTGAGCTCACTTCACCGTATGTACCTCACAGATATGCCGGATGAGTTCATTGAAAGAATGCAGGGAAATGACCATCAGATTGTTCGCGGCATCCCAAATATCCATGTCTTGGATGGCTCTGTGCCGGTTGAAGGTAGGTCTCCTGTTCTTAGTTCTTAATCTTGCGTACCACAAAAGCAAGTCAAATAATTGGCATTGTATTCTTTTACATTGGGGAAATGTGACTAAGTTTGCGTCCGTTTCATGAATGGGATCGATGAACGAAATAATACTAGATAACATCCATGTTTTGTTCAGTATGCCAGTTCTTACCGTGATGGGAGGTGATTATTCATATGCCTCAGCAAATATACTCTCTTATATATTTATGTGTTCAGATGCTTGCTCTGGTGGTTGTATGCAAGGCTACTAGTATTGATCTTGGTTGTTGTTGCAGACAGCACGTCGCTTTATTCTCGGCAATACGCGGCGAGGCATATCTTTACAGGCTCCGCCCAAACAACACCGTGGTGAAGTAACAGTACTGGTTTGCAGTGTCACACGGACACACGGAAGTCGGAATCAGACTTAGGCTGTGTTTGTTTAGGTTGATCGCTGGAGGAGAAGCTGCTGGAGCTGGAAGAAGCTATTCGGTCTGTTGGAGTCGGATGAGGATGGCAATTTTTCGTAAATAATAGTTAAGTTGTAAGGGTACCAGGGAAGTGGGATTTTCAGAAGCTCCAGCCAGCCCGAGAAGCATCGTTTTTCTTGCTTCTCTCGCGTAGTGCAAATTGGGTTGGAGCTTCTTCTCTCCGTCTGGCTGAAAAAATGCTGTTTGTTTTGGCTTATGACTTATAGAGATCTAGAAGCCAAATATGTTCAAACTCAAGCCTAAACAAACATAGCCTTAGGGATTTGGGGTGTCTAATTCGGTAAATTTTTTAAACACGGAAAATACTACTTAGAATCGGATATGGGTATTGTAATCCGACTTAGATTCGAGGTGTCCGATTCGGCAAAACTTCCTAGACACGGGTGTCTGAGTAACATTTATAGTTTCTGTAAGGGGAGTTTTTTTTTTCTAGATGAATTCTGAATATACCACTCTATTTGTCGGCACCCACCACTCTTGAAGTGTCAACGAATGACATGGTATGTCGTATAACTTTTTCCCTTCTGGAATGCTCATTGAGAACTGGTAGTATTAGAGCATCTCCAACAATCAGGTCTTAAAATAGAGTCCTATATCTCAAAATAGGGCCTAAACTAAAAGAATTAGGGCCTAAGATAACTATTGACTCCAACAATTAGACCCTAAACGCGCGAATAGAATGGGGCTGGAGAGAAGCGTTGCCAAATATAGCAACAGGGCTCCGAGTCCTAAACCTATTTTGATAATTTTTCTCAAAATACAACCTCTGTTGGAGTGCTTTTTTTCCATCAAAGTCATATAATTACAATTAGCAACCTATTTAGGGCTCCTCTTGGAGATGCTCTTATAGGTTGGACTGTGCGCGCTTATAAAAATACTTTTTCAAGTGAAGTACATGTAAATAAACTGTAACAATACATAAAAGCTTCTGTTTTTCTGATGCAATATGTTTCACAAATCACAACGAGATCCAATACTCTCCGCTCGTAATGAAATCCATTGGTTTCCCAAAGATTCTTTTCTAGACAACACAACATCGACGAAAAATTCGCCAAGTTTATTTCGTATACAATTTTTCGTCTACTTTTTTTTTTCTGTACGCGGAGGCTACTGAGCCAACTAGTCACTATTAGTTGAAACTTTTTTAAAAAAAAAAAAACAAGGCGGAAAGGAATTTTAGGAAGCGGAAGAGAAGCCAAAATAGTAAGGATGTGTTTGATAGGGCTTTAACTCCATCAAATCTGTGAATCTGGTAGAGTTGGGTATTCCTAACTCCACCAGATCTGTGGAGCTATAGCTGTGAGTACATTAAAAGTGTTTAGATGAATCATTTTGTTTATATTTTAGACAAAAATATAAACTTAATTTACTTTATTTTAGTTTATAAGTTTCAGATCTTAAGTAAAATTAAGATCTAAAATTTTACCAAATAGACTCTAGTATAGCCTTCACTGAGGAAGGAATAAAAAAGGTAAGAAAAAAGGGGAATTTGAATTCCTTGCCCCTCAATTGGATTGCCGATTTTTTTTTACCCCTCAATTCACTGCCGTTTAATTATTTGCCACCGTTGCATCCAATTGATTTATAATCTGCCATTTTGCTCATTTTCTCTGCATTTACGTGTTTTGCCAATCCCGTCGGACCATTTTACCCCTTGCCTACAGACAAGAACGCAGCGCAATTGGAAGCTTCTACATGGACTCGTATGAAGAAGAAGAAGAAAATTAGACAAAGAAAAGAGCCAAGAAAAATCGAGGAGCGCGAGAGCAGGAAGCCATGGCCTTCCTTCTCCCAAGCTCACCACGCCGTCCTGCAAATCGCCCCCGAATCCGCTCACATCCCACCTAGGATTGCCGAACCACGGCGGCGGTAAGCTCCACAGCCCCTGTCCGGTGCAGGCCACGGCGACGAGCCACCTCAACCTCCTGCTCATCCTCAGCGCCTCGCAGCCAGAAGCTGCCTCCGTCCCCACGGCCAAGTCCGCGGAGACCAAGAACCGGAGCAAGAACAGCTGTAGGAGCGGCGGTGGGGATCCGCAAAGGTCGGATTTTTACCTCAACCTTGGGACGGCGGTTCGCACGCTGCGGGACGACTTGCCAACCGTGTTCGTCCGGGAACCCAACTACGATATCTACCGGTGAGGAGGCCTATTTCGATTAATTTTTGGTCGGTGATTTTGAGAACTATCGATGCGTCCGTAAATTGAATTCTGGGGTTTGGCAGTTCATTGGTGATTAGTCATGGAGAGTGGAGAACTCGTACTGCTAATGGTTGCTCGATTTTTTCAGGAATGAAAGGACAAGCTTGAACTAAAATTGTGCGGCTAGTGGCTATTCATTGTTCATAAATGGCTCATCATGCAAGAAAATGATAGAGCTTTTCAGTGATACGAGTCATGATTCAGAATTGAAGGATAGATTTGGTAGTTGATTTATTCTTCTGTTGCAATATTAGCCTTGTATAACTGATAATTTGTCATATTCAAGATTGAGAATTGAATCGACCGATTGATTTATAAGGCTAATATGGCAGCGACATGCAACTGACCATCATCAGCAGTTATGCCGGTATCAGTATGAGTGCTACAGGGGCAAAATAGTCCGAAGGGATCGGCAAAACACGCAAATGCAGAAAAAATGAGCAAAATGGCAGATTATAAATCAATTGGATGCAACGGTGGCAAATAATTAAGCAACAGTAAATTGAAGGGTAAAAAAAAATCGGCCATCTAATTGAGGGGCAAGGAATTCACCCAGAAAAAAGAGGGGGAAAAAAATAGAAGAAAAGGCGAGCCGGAGAAGGCAGCCCTAGCCTTCGCTGCTTTAGCTGTCCGTCTCTCGATATAAAAGCCGCCCCCACCTCGCTCCCTCTTCCCAGCACTCCACCGCGTCGCCGCCAATCCCCCAACCTCCTCTCCTCGATTCGACTCGGTTCCTCCTCCCCCCAGCCAAATCCCCATCGGAGGTGAGGAACCACATCCCTCTTCCATCTGCCGCTCCTCTGATTTCGTCGTTCGTTTCGGTTCGATGTGCTCGGCTCCGTTCGGCATAGATCCGTTCTCGGTTTTCTTTTTCTCGGGGGAGAGTTGTTCTACGCGTCTGGATCGGCGGATCCGACCGGGGATGCGTCTGGGCTCCTACTGGGTTTGGGTGATACCGTAGCGCGTGGCGGTTACTTGCGATTAGGGTTTGCGTGTCTGGATGGGTTTTGGTTGGGTCAGATTGAAGATCTTAATACCGTAAAAATTCTAGTATCAGTTCAATTGGATTGCTGCGGGTTGGGCATGTGGTTGTAATTTTTTTTGGATAACTTGATCTCGTTGGATGTAACAAGGAAGCGAGTTAGCATCCGTAGATTATGATTAAGTACCGTCAGTTTTGATTAATAGCGTGGGACGAGTTTGGATGAAAATTTTGCCTCTCCTTGTTTCATTATTTTTATTGTCAACTGATATCTGAGTTGTGCTTGTACTCGTAGGGATTGTCGTAGTCCTTTGTTGGTTAGTTTGCCTGGTGAGCCAATAAAAGTGTGAAGGCAATTATATGATTAAATAGTGTTTTCTTGGTTTGCCGGCTCTAGGTAAATATTTTCCGAGCCTGAGTTTGGCTGTCCTCGTTGTAAATTGAGGGGAATGATGGGATGCTGCTATTTGCTGAAGGATATAGTTATGGAAGGGCATTGCTGTTTGTTTACAAGGCTCAGTATGTATATTTGGAAGTAGTTCGTACTTTGTTTATTGATTTCGCTATTTGAGTTTGTTGATTGGCTATTTGGGCATTTGATCAGAAGTTCCAGTTATTGTGAAATGTTCCTATATGTTGCTAATGCAAACGTTGCCTGTACAATTTGATAATTCTCATCCTTATGCCCCTTAGATATGGGATATCGGGTGTAGTTATAAGTGGCTGGTGTTATGGTATGAAATGTGAACATATTTTGTGCCATGACTTTGTACAATGGTCACATTACTGCACACTCTAAACTGCTGTAGCAGACTAACCTATGTAGTCATTTAGGACACCAGAACGGAAGACTTTTCCAGAAAGTACAATACTACAATAGTTTTGCCCTATCATTTTAACTATTCCTTGTGAGCATGTTGGTTGTAGTGTGTTGGATGTGCTTGTGCATTCCCTCTGTTGCTTGCCAAGAGCGATAACCATTGTTAATTTCTAGGGACTGCTTGATTTTGTTGATATTGGCCGCACGTGGTGTGTGGAATGTTTATTTAGTGGTTTGTGCCATTTGAATTTGACAGCGTTATACGTTAGTCCCTTTTCCGGCATGATGATATACCTTCAACTTATGTAGCTTTTGCAGTCCTATCTTACATGAAGAATCATATTGCTTTATCTTTGACTTTGTTTTAATCAACGCAGCTGCATCTGTTTTGCCGCAAATCTGACAAAGTGGAGGGCTTAGAAGTTGAAGCTTCTTTTATGTCTGAACAAGCCTCGCTTTATTTGGGATCAGTTGGACTGCTGGGAGAGTATTCTCGCGCGACAAGAAAAAGGCACAAGCTTTTGTTCCCCTGCATGCATCAAGAGCCCATTAGGTTCTCTGGTTCTGAAAGGTCACTTGCCAGTACTGAAACTAGGCTCGGTTTTCTTCGAGGATCAGCAGCTACTCTTGCTTCCGAATTTTGCCAAATCTGATAGCATCTTCTGCAGAAAGTTTGAGTGAAGATGGCACTGCAAAACATTGGTGCTTCGAACAGGGATGATGCCTTCTACAGGTACAAGATGCCCAGAATGATAACCAAAATAGAAGGCCGTGGTAATGGCATCAAGACAAATATCGTGAACATGGTTGATATAGCAAAAGCACTTGCCAGACCGGCATCCTACACAACAAAGTACTTTGGATGTGAACTTGGGGCACAATCTAAATTTGATGATAAGACAGGTATTTCCTTGGTTAACGGTGCTCATGACACTGCAAAGCTAGCTGGTCTCCTTGAGATCTTCATCAAGAAGTATGTTCAGTGCTATGGATGTGGCAATCCCGAGACTGAGATCCTCATCTCTAAGACCCAGATGATATCGCTGAAGTGTGCTGCCTGCGGCTTTGTTTCTGATGTTGATATGAGGGACAAGCTCACAACTTTCATCGTGAAGAACCCACCAGAACAGAAGAAGGGAGGCAAAGACAAGAAGGCTATGCGAAGAGCTGAGAAAGAACGCCTGAAAGAAGGTGAAGCTGCTGATGAGGAGCAGAAGAAACTAAAGAAGGATGCAAAGAAGAAAGGTACATCTTCCTCCAAGGAGAGTACTGCAAAAGGTGCTGCCACAAAGAAAAAGGCTGCTGCTGGTGGCTCTGATGAGGATAATTCAACTTCTCCAACTCGCAGTCGAAATGGTGATGCTGCTGCAGATGAGGTTGACGACGACAATGAGGATGTTCAGTGGCAGACAGACACCTCAATGGAGGCCGCAAAACAACGCATGCAGGAGCAGTTGAGTGCAGCAACTGCTGAAATGGTTATGCTTTCCACTGATGAGGCAGAGAAGAAGAAGAAACAGGTGCCAGAGAAAGAGGGTACTGCTGATGGAATAGCAAAGGCTCAAGATAATTCCGATGGCAAGCAGACTGCGGATGAAACCACTCCCTATGATGACTTGGTTGAAGAGATCAAGGCTAACATGGGCAAGGCTGCCACAACAGCTCAGCTCAAGGGCTTGCTGTCCTCCTCAACCCTGCCTCCCCATGACGTGATGAATGCTCTTTTTGAGGCGCTTTTCCATGGTGTGGGCAAGGGATTTGCGAAGGAGGTTGTGAAGAAGAAGAAATACCTGGCAACTGCCGTGCCCGACGAAGGTGCCAAGATGCTCCTGGTCAAGGCTATCGAGGCATTCGGCGGTAAGTGCAGCCCCGAAGCCCTGAAGGAGGTCCCGGTTGTCCTGAAAGCCCTCTACGATGCAGACATCCTCGAGGAAGAAACCATTGTCCAGTGGTACAACGAAGCTGTTGCTGGTGGCAAGAACTCCCAGGTTCTGAAGAATGCCAAGCCATTTGTGGAGTGGCTTCAGAGCGCCGATTCTGAATCCGAGGAAGAGTGAGAGCCCCATGCTTCGCTTCAATACTATCTACTTCTGCCTGTTTTAAGTGCCTTTTGAGTATTTCAGGTGTCAAGTCTTCGTTTTGGTGTTTGAATAAAAACCTTTGCGTTATTCGTGAATTCTGTCATTTGTATGTCTTGTCTAGTATCTGGTCGATTTGGTTGGTTGCGTCAGGTCCGGTGTCATGTCATGGGGTGTCTGTTTTCTGTCATCTTGTGATGTACTAGTACTGCTTTCATTAATGTCCTTAATGGGGTGGTATTACTGTTAACCTGGCACTATGATATATGATCTTTGAGCAGATTTGCGTCCGTTGCTTAAGTATGTGTTGCGATTGTGCTTTGGCGAGTTATTCTTCAGGTACTTTTGGGTTTCAGGCTTATACTACTGCTTTCTATCTCGTGGAGGTGGAGGTGGAGTTGGAAGCACGGTTCGCAATATCGTCAATAATCATCTGAATATTGCGATTATTGACCATATTGAGCCGGTATGGTATATAATACTGGTCGGTAAACCAGTTAAATTAAAAAAAAATAAAAAATCGGAAAAATTTATGCTATGTAAATATCGCGATAATCGTTGGATATCTATCGAGTGAAAAATGCTCACAAAATCGACTATCGAAGAATACAAGTTCACAGCATCGCTCGAAAAATATTTAGTCGATTATCGAGGTAGAGCGATTATCGGTGGAAATCAATTTTTTTATTTTTTCCGTCAAAAAGTTTGATTTCGAAACTTTTCAATTTCTACCGATTTTTGACCCAATTTTTAAGATTTTTGAAAACCTTGATATAGTTGATTATTATGATATTGTGAACCCTAGTTGGAAGTATCAGGAATAAGTGAACTAAATACTACTACATGTCTAATCCTGATTGAGCCTTGAGCGTAGCTAAGTTGGCCAACGCTGCTGTCGTGCGTGATGGCTAGGTCACCTGGTTGCATGCGTGTGCGTTCAACGGGGAATGGGTTCCTAGCGTGTGTTGGTGTAGGGGGTGGTTACTCTGGTACATGCCCGTCTCACGTTGAACGCCTACGCATGTCGTTGATCACACGCGTGTGGGTTGTGTGCTTCGTCTAGTACCCAAAAAAAAAATCCAGAATCCTGATTCACGTGTCTTGTATTGTTCTGAGACATGATTAATCTATTAGCACTAATAGTTAGCTAGCTAATAACTAATTGTTGGCTAACTATTAGCTGGCTAATTATTAGTTAGGACTGTTTGGAGATACTAACTAATAGGTGGTTAAAAATTTAATTGTTAGTGGAAATATCCATTGTATCCATGCATTAATAGCTGTTTGCATAGGACCGAGGGCACATTAGTCATTTCACCATTTATTAGCAGGAATTAGTAAGGGAGAACCAGCTAATGAGATAACCTATTAGCTGAGTTAGCAGCTAACTGTTAGCTGGGTTATTAGCTAGCCTGTTTGGATCCATTTTAACTAATTTTAGCAGTTAACTATTAGTGCTAATGGATCCAAACATGCCCTAATCTGTCTAATTGCGACAAAATTGACCTCATGGGCATTTAATAGCTGTCGTGAGGTCCATCTAAAAATGAAACCCGCGTTGTATCGTCGACGTGACGCGACACGTCCTCTCCCCATCTCGACTTGACTCCTCCCCTCCGAGGCCCGAAACCCTAGCCCTAAGATGCTGCCCTCCTCTACCCCTCCACCTCCTCACCTCGCCTCCTCCCCCTACACGCCCCCAATGATCTGACCTCGATAGAGGTGAGATGCTGACCCAATGGACCGTTCCGGCGGCCTCCGTATGCCCCCACGGTCGTTGTGGGCTGCATCGACAGCACGTACGAATCCAGGGTGCCGATGCGATAGGCCACAATTCGTTTTCGACAACGTAGAGCAAAGGCCTATGTCTTCATGCTTGAGGTGAATACTGCTATTGTCGCCTCATTGTGATTGTCGACGTTTGAGAAACAGGTCCCCGTCGAGGTTACTTGTTGAATGAAGGATCAACAGAACCCCTTTTTGGTGAAGGATTTGCGTCTGGAGAATGCTCTTAAGAAAAGGGATACTCGGAAAATAGACAAATGTTTATACTGATTCGGGTCTCTCACAGCGGAGATAATAACCCTAATCCAGTGATTTCACTATTGCTATTGAACTCTTACAGGAAGGCTCGTGTATATCTGTGTGTTTGTATCTTGCTCTCTCTCTCTCTCTCCGTCCTCCCCCTTTACCGATTTACCGGGGGGTCATATAGCTTACAAGATACTTGAAATAACTGACTACAGTTAAATAATGCGCCATTTACCATATTAACCGTGGCTGTAACCGTAGTCTTGATTCTTGCCACGTTCCCATTGTGGGCATAATGGCCCTAGATCGTGGCGTAATTATCGCCACTTAAACATTGTGGGGGTGAACACGATCTTCCGATTATGCTCGAGGATTTCCCTAACTCTGACCGATCCTTACACGTTCCCGAGCTTACATGCTGCAGGGACGAGCTTGTATGCTCGTGGGCGAGCGTGGGTGCTCGTGGACGAGCACCGGGCCTACTTCGGTCGGGTGGACCTGCCGGCTAAATTATCGAGGGTCCTCATTAGGGACACCATCTAAGGACATGTATGGTCGGGCAAAACTGACTGTCGGGGTATAACAATCTTTCTGGAGATTATCTAATCCCTGACAGAGATGTATTCGCCTGTTGCTTGCTCATGATCCTGCCATAGTTCTCGATACCTAGGGTTTCCACTTGATACGATCCTTCTGGACATATGTGTTGGGTTTCTAGCATTTGGGAGGCTTTTTTTTTTTTTAAAGATCCATCTAATGTTGTTAGGCCTTTCCTCATAATTGATAGGGGGAATCGTGATGGGGTGAGGCAAGTTGTGCTTGTCGTCAGCGCTTTTACTCCATAGGGTTTTGCTTGTCATGGATAAGAGCAATTAGGGGAATTTTTTTGTGATTCCTTACTAGTAGGAGAAATTGATGTGGATTTATTTTCAGATCTGTCTTTACTTTATGACTTTGCATGTGAGAGATAAAAGGAATTCGGGAGAACCAATTTCTGATGGAACATACATAATTAGGGAGGGTTTATTATAGTGTCTTGTTGGAAATATGCCAAGAGCCCAATCATGAAGATAATTACCTTATATTTATGTTTATATTATTTCTTTAATAATATCATATTATAGATCATTAAGTATGTAACTTAATCATGAAACTCTTTAGTTTAATGTGAACTGTTGTGCCAGCCTCATACCCAATACCACATGAAATATTTACGTCCTTCTGTGCATCACTAAACCATCCCTTAACATCATTGTGAACAATTTATGTTTCTCCATCATAACGCAGCATGCCAACATGGCGACGTGACATTTCTATGAACAATGGAGTAATGCACAGCAATGAAAGTAGCGAAAAAAAAAAGAGGTCCATTTTACTAGCTTCAGCTATGACATAAGCCCGAATTTTAACCTTAAACTCTGAAACCGTCTAACATGAAACCATCGACTAAGGGCAGTCTCAACCCTCCACCTAGCTGGTGTCTATAGAATTAATTACGCTGCTAACTAAGCAAAAATCTGATGTGGCATAGGAATTAAGGAAGGGAGAGAAGGAAAAACAAAGAAACCATGTCTCATGCAAAAAACTGGGTCGGCGCGAGCATCAAGACGCAAGAAACGAGCAAAATCGGGGTTGGAGGTTTCTGCGCGCTGATCAAGCTGTGTTTGTGGTGCATGCATTGGTTTATTGCTCTCTCTCTCCTCTGGACACTGCTCATAGAAACCATGGGTTAGGAAACTATGCATTGATTTATTACTCTCTCTCTCCTCTAGACACTGCTTATGAAAATTATAGGTTGGGACTACCCTAACAAAACCGGGGTCAGTTGACCCCTTTGACCCTTTCCAAAGCAGCATCCGGCCAAACGACACAGCAGTTGCAACCATGTATTTTCGTGTTAGAAACTTATGGCTCGTCAGCAACTAAAAACTGAGTTGGCCCCTTGTTGCTTTCTTAGAGCATGTATTTAGGTATAGACGGGCAGCTGTCGGTGTACTTTACACTGAGGTACCCTTTTCGCCGTAGAAGTAATAGGTCCAAGAAGTGGTTTAGCCCAGCTTGGTGCCCTGGCGGGCAGCCGGGCGATCATACCTTGCTCGCCGGGCGAGGAGCCAGCGTGGCCCCCTGGCAACCTGCCGCCGGGCGTCGGCTTATGAGGCGGCCTGGCAAGTGGGCGGGCGTCTAGGCCCCCCTTGTCAAGCCACAGAGGCAACTAAAGGAATGAGAGGAAGGCTTTGCCTCGAAGTTTCCCTCCCCTGGCACCTTGTGTCAGGGTCATTAATTGTGAAAGGTTCTGCTACCGACACGACGACGGCACGTCTCTCTGACACCTCTTACCAAACCCGTCGTAGGAGCGTCATATCCCGGGCGGACCGAGCGAAGCCACTCACCGACATTAAATGAGGTTTGAAGGATGAGGCTACGGAGGCGTGCGTAATAAATGAGTCATGGGTTGACGTGGAAGTTGGAATGATGGGTGTAATTAATGTGTTGTAGATAAGTACAGCGTTACCTTCTCCCCTGCCCGGACTGGCTCATCTATATAAGAGCGCCTCAGTGCATGGAGTGGGGGGTCGGTCGGTCGTCGAGAACACATGAAGAACACACAGACAGACAGGGCGGAGAAACTATTGTAATCCCCTTCACTTGTTCTCAACAAAGAACTAGCAGGACGTAGGGCCATTACCCAAACTGGGGGCCTGAACCTGGGTACATCATCGTGCCCATCAGTTGGTTGATTCTCGGGATCCATCGTCGAGAGACATTAGGGTTTCCATCCACGAGGATGCCCTCTACCGAACCATACCTTCCGTCTAGGGTGTAGTCAACCCCGTTCGTTGACGGGATCTTGTCAGGTGAAATACGCCGACAGCAGCTGTCTGTAATATATCTGCATATCATTTATAAATAGCACTAAAAATAACTCACACAATGAATCGTTCATATAGTTGTCTATAATACAGATTGGCTATATAATAGCACATAAAATAGAAAGTTGCCTATAAAATTATCAGTTTAATAGTAGACAACAGTTTTCTCTCCCCTCTATATTACCTAAAATCCTACGTAGTATAGTCTTACAGACAGCTAACATGTAACTATTATACATACCCATTGTTGCTCTTTATCTCCAGCATTCACAACTCTAGCCGCCAACGAGTCAGGATGAGCTCTGCGGCGCACCATAGAATCTCCGCCGGCTGCCACCGCGCGAGGAGGTAGCCCAGGCCCCGACGGGGTGATGCAACGAGTGATGGCAGCGATAGGCTAGCGGTCATGCTCAGACAGGTGTCCATGGCCATCGAAGGGCATCGAGTCCATCTACTTTCTCCTAGTTGCAAGGTGCTAATTAATCGCAACAGCTTTGACTATAGATGCATAGCTTCTTGTTGGGAACCCAAATCCAATGCCACTGAAGAAGCAATACATTCCAATTAATAACGAATTTGCTCTGCTTAGTTTGGCTTTGCCAAGCAGTAGGTGGCTGATGCTTGAAGCATCTAGGTCTGTAATTTTTTTTTGATGGTTTTGATAATTAATAACAATCAATGTTAAAAGGATTAATATGTTGCTCTAAGTGTTGAGAACAAGGTGGTCTTCGTCAATCCAAGGAGTACATGGAGGCAAAGCCAAGAGATTTGTCATATTTAAGTTTAAGGTTAAGGTATTAAAAAATTTAAGGATCTATTCGTAGTATTTACCGATCTTAGTGTTTGGAGAAAGATTGGATTGCTATATTAGGTGCTCTACTATCAAGAGGGAGTGATAACTAGTAGCTTGAATATACTTGAGTGTCATTTGACTCAAATTTGAATTTATATAGACATTATCTTGCATGGTAGAAAATATCTTTAAATTTTTCTATGAAAGTTCAATAAAGCCATCACTATCGTCGTGTTAAAGTCAGTACTGCCGCCTATACTGCAGTACTGCTATAAAAAGCGATAGTAATTTTTTTCAAAGAAGTGTTTTCTAGGCATTTTCGTGCTTGTCGGCACTACCGCCATATTATGTCCGGTGCTACCGCTGGTGTGATAGTACCGCTATTTGATGCGGTAGCTTTTTTTTGAGTGAAGCACTTTTTGGACATTTTTCTCAGGAACAACACTACCGTCATTGTTCTTGCAGTACTACTGGTGTTCGGTGATACCGACCTTGTTGGGCAGTACTCTTCTTCCAGAGAGCTCCCTCTTTTGGGCTATATTGGTATCGGTACTACCGGACTCATGATCGATACTACCGGTATGCGGTAGTACTGCATTTTAGTTGGCGGCAGTGCCCGATTTTCTGTTGTAACAGCTAATATCGATGCATTTAATGCAATGTTTCAACTGTTAGTTTTGAGGTCGGCACCACCACATTTTACATGCCAATAATGCCGGAAATGCTGAATTGTTTCTGAATTTTTCCCGACAGTTAGAATAGTAGGTGCGGGCTATCAACACCAGAACACCTACAACAAAAGTAACTCTTGGATGTTCATTACATATTCTCTCACGAAGAATATGCGATCCTGCTAAATCGAAAAGGTCATTTTCGTAAAAAATAGTTGGAATAATCGAAACGTCACTACGTTTTTTTCCGATATCTATTTAGGATCATCTCACGAAAGATCCGCGATTTTTTTAAGGTCCTCTCCGTTAAAAAACTTGAAAAGGACCAATACGTAATTACAAAATTTTTGAAGGATTTAAACGCAAAAAGGAAAAATTTGAGCCGAGCCGGCCGGCCGAGGGCTCGGCTCGGCTCAAACGCGTGAGGAAGCGCGATGTTTGCCAGAAATAGGAAAGGTAGTATTTACAAGGCCTTGTAGTCGCCATGCTGCCAAACTGACTTGCCCGATTTCATCCTCGTTCATGCTCCCAGTTGACCTAGATAGTAATGTGGGAGCAGAGTGATGATGTGGCTAGTGCTGTTAGAATACGATCGAAGGTGAACTTCTTCTTCTTCTTTATTTTTTTTTGGGCCTTTTGAACTTTCTACTTTAGCTTGTGTTCTGGTGTTTCATGCTAGAGTTTTTATTTTTATCAGTGCATGCATGTAATACTACTATTTGATCGATTTGAACAAAGTTGTACACTGCAGTATGTAACAATCTCCCCCTCCCTGCGTGTGCTCTGCCATACTTTCGAATTCAGAATGGTCTATCGACCATGAGCATTTCTGTAAAATAAAACAAAGTCAAAACCACCTGTTTTCAGAATGTCACAATATATCTACACTTGTAACAGATCCCGGATTCAGAATTGCATTGCGATATAAAATGGGTCATATTTTAACAGTTGTAGACTTGAATACAGCTTCACGGATCAATGGATGCCTATGAACTTGCAGTCAAAACCATATAACCGAAGGAGGAGTATATTCTTTCTCTTGCCTTCCGTTTTATCCCCTCGAAGTAATCTGCTATCTTCAATCAATCAACATATAACGCAACACGCTAAGAAGCTAACTGCATCGTTCACACGGCATCTAAAGAAGAAGAAAATAAGCAGAGGAAGCTAACTGCATCAAACGGGAACATCTGCATCCGAGCATTTTAGGCCTAGATCAGCCTGGGCCTGAGGTTTGGTGTAGGTTCGAAAATCAGCTATAGTTTGTTTTTAACTGTGTCTTGTTTGGAACACGGGAATTTTACATAAAGAAACATCTCTTCTCATCACTAAACAAGACGTGCAAGTTTCCCACCAACTTTCTGAAATTGGTGCGTAGCTGCGCTACTTACCTAGTGTTCTTTTTTTAAAGGTGTTTTCGTACTTTTCTTTTTGACAGTTGTATAAAGTTATAGTTATTACTTACCATTTCGCTTGCTTTAAGATTTATGCAACTTGTATTGAGTGGGAAAAGCAATGAAACACTGCTCTTTTTTTTCTCTGGAACTTCTTTATATGTCACTGTAAATATTTCGGATCGCTGGCCTGCATTGCAAAGTGACGTCTTCCTTAAATGTCACTGCATTTTAAAAGGCTTATATGCCACTGCTATCAACTCAGTTATGTTTTTCCCATTATCTCTTTCCAAAATCCCACTGCAGCCACCCACATGGCCACGCCAGGGTTGTAGTTGGTCCTCCTCTCTCCATCCCCATTCCACCGGCGCCCTTCCTCGCTCCGGCCACCTGTGCTTGCACCCGCCACCACAGAGCCACCGACCAAGGCCGGATCTAGGGAAGGAGACCATCAGCGTCGCTGCGATCATTACAAGCTCGTAACGCTAACATATAACTTAATAACATAACATATAGCTTATAACTTAAAAGACATCGGTGTCACCCTAGCAGATTAGTTGTCCAGAACATTTGCAGTGGCGTATAAAAAATTCCCTTCCTTTTTTTTCCCCCAGGTGGTCGTCGGCAGCTACCGTCCGTCGCATTGCACGAGCGGTCTCTGCACGCACGCGTGCGGTCAAATTGTTCAAGCCGCCCGTCCACCGCGCGGTATGATATATTGATGTACGTGCCGCGCAAAGTGGACTTGGCTTTGCGGCGTTTTTTCCTCTCCTCCTCTGCTTGTTCGACCGAATTCCTTTCACACCTTAATTCCTCTCTGTTTTTTCTTCGATCTGCACATAATTGCGTGTTGCCCGGCTGGATCGACAAAAGATACATATGTTAAGGCCATTTTTGGAAGTAATGTATTTTCATAGTTTCTAGGTAATACCATGGTTTCTAAAAATACTATGGTATTTTATACCATGAGGTGTTTGGTTACCATGCCAAAAGTTCTGTATTAAAAATCATGGTTTGGTAGATACCATGGTATTTTTGGAGTATTTGAAACTCCACTCCAACCCAAAGTTTCCATGATTTTAACTAGCTTCTTGTCTATTTCCACTCAAATACCATGGTTTGTAATGTTGCATCCAAACAGTTGGTAGTTCCAAGAAATACTACGGTTTTAAAGGAGTTTAGTAAAACTATGATATTTATGACAAAATAATTGCAAACTATAGTATATTAAAACCATAGTTTTGAAATACATTGCTTCCAAACAGAGCCTACTATGTATGTGGTCAGATCGCATGAACGTGACAGCACTGCAGGAAAATCTTGTTGCGAAAGGAGAGGTCCCATCCGGGAAAAAAACGCCCTAAGTACGATTAATTGGCCCGATTTGGCTTTTCTATCTGCTGCTGGCTCACTTTGGTTCCTTTAATTTTGTCCATTGCGTAGTACTTTGGTCTTCGACGATCAAGATTGAGCATCTGTTACTTTCTTCTTAATTTTTCCTTCTAAAGGACATATTCCACCATGTATAGTAGCCTTTTCGCTTTGTTCTTTTAGCTTTCTAAAGGATATATTCCACCATATATAATTGCGTTTTATAACAATTAATCCTGATGTTTTTTTCCGACTAGATTTAGCCACACTGCTTGCTGACTAGGTCACACTGGCTACCGAGCGGTGTTAATCGAATTAATCACAGTACTAGCGAAAGCCTTATTGTTGTATGTACTAAAACTGGACACGGGAGTGTGGACGGACACCAGCCGTTTCACGGGCCTACGTTCGAGAGAGAAAGAGAGTAGACAAGGGTATATACAGGTTCGGGCGCTAAGCAAACGCCCTACTCCTGTCGGTGTGTTTCCTGAGGGAAGTATGGAGGGGCCTCCTGGTCCAGACTCGAGAGACACACCAGTTATTATGTTTTGTATTCAAAGAGAGCCCTGTTACAGGTATGGGTTACAGCGGTTTTTTATAGATACCCAGCCTGTTACAAAGTACCATCCTAAACCCTATTGGTGCAGCTCAAGAGGGGCATCTTGGTCTTCCTAGTGAGGAGGTTGTAGATCCCACGTCACCGTCCCGTAAGGGCAGGCCTCTGACTCTAGAGCCTCACAGGGGGCTTTGGGACCCTACTCGGTGGTTAGTCCTAAGTGGCTCAAGAGTGCCCACCCATCTCCATAGACGTCTGGGGAGCGCCCTCTTGAACTGAGAGCCTTGCCAAGTTCCCTGCGGCCGGGGGCTTGCCAAGTGCCCTACAGTCGGGAGGTGAGATGAGATCCCTTGAAGGACTGGAACCCTCTAGGTAGCTCCTCTGGTAGGCAAAAGAGAGCCTCCCATGGCGCACCCGCAGGGACATGTTTGTGAATCATGCCCACAAGGTATGCCCAAGGTTACGCTCGCGGGGCATGGGTGAACCTCCTGTGACGCGTTGAGTGAAAAATAGTCTTCCCCCAACCTTTATTACGCTCTAGGTCAATTATTCTCGTGCATTGCATTCTAATAATTCATTAGCCGTCTTTCGTGTGTTCGATTGACAGCTAGTTGAGGTATCGGAAGACCAAAAACGCATCAGCCGCATGCATTGCATTTGCATATATAGCAGCAACATTTTTCAGAGGAATCAAGTGTGTTGAACATGGTTTTAAAAAAGAAATGTCAGTGTACTCAGTTAACACACAATTTTGCTGCAGGAGGCCTCCACACTTGTTTTGGGAAGCTGTACATATAATTATTTTTGGAAAACAGCTATATTATTCTGAATTCCTACGTACTACTAAGGGCAATCCCAACCTATAGTTTTCATGAGTGGTTTCTAGAGGAGAGAGAGTGCAATAAATATTCACTTAGACTTAGTCTCTTCAATGCATAGTTTCTATAGTAGTTTCTATGTAGAGAAAAATTTAATAACTTCATACATGCATCGGATATAGGAGGAAGGGGATGGAAACCATGATTCTGCTCCCAACGCAAATTGTCTAGTTTCTTTGCGCATCGGTCTACTGGATGACTTAGTTTCCTGCATGAGAAACGATTTTCCTCTCTCACCTCAATAACTCTATTGCCATGTCACCAATTTACTTATATGCCAGCTCTATTAATACTATAGAAACTAGTTGACATGGAGCATTGGGACTGCCCTAAGAATTGCGCCGATATATCGGGGGCACAATTTCAGTAGAGAAAACAATTTAGAAAACAACTAAATTATTTTGGGATATTGGGACAATAATTTCAGCAAAACTAATTTCCTGAAAATAGTTCGATTAGGTCACAATTGCAAGAAGACCCTTGAACCAACATTTTGCAAAATAGTCCAACCATCTTAATGAAATTTCAATTCAGCCGAATGGGCAGTTGAGAACTCATAGTAAATTTCAGAAATTAACCAAGAGTAAATTAATTAATCAGATTGTCTCCTTAATGCATACCTTACAATATTAGAGTTTACAAACCATGCCATCCATTGTGAAAAATCTAAATTGCCTTTTTGTACAAATGTTCAATGATGTGTGAAGCCTCCTCAAATTCTGAAATTTTACAATAATGCACAAGTAATTCATTCTCACCAACCAACTTAGGAAAAATTACTAACCACGCCCAACCATGCCATCAATGTAAATTTACCATTCTACCCTCAAGAGCTACATATCCCATGAGGTGGCATCCAGATTTGGATTTCACAAAAACAAGGCAAAATCATTTGTGATAATTTCTATGCAACTTAGCATTAATGGGCATTCATCCATCCAGCAACCGTTTGGCTTCGGCCAATTCTTGGAAAGGTAAACAAGCGTAGCATCCAACCCTCTTTGCTTCTTCTTGCTACTAGTTCATGGCTAGTACTGTTGATGAACAGGTAGGCTACTTTAATCTAAAACTAAAATTTTTCTATCGCGTAATAAAAAAACCAATGCAAGTTATAGATCACAGAATTACCACTATACATAGACCCATAGCAGAAGTAGAATTGACGTAATGCGGTGGTGCAGATGTAGTCGTACTAGCCTCGCGTCTCCTCCAACAGCTCCTTGTGACTGTCACAAGTTGCGGATCGTTCTAACGTTGAAGTTTTGTAGCAATGCCTCCAAGGTATACACACGTACAGGGCAGGAACACCACGCACTGGAGTGCTAGCGCTGGCTGTGCGGTTATGGGCAAAGGAGGGGTGGTGGCTAGGGTTTTGGAAATTCCGAATTTCTACTATGTCTCTAAACCCTAATGTCAGCACTCCTTCCTTTTAAATAGGCACCCTATAATAGGCTCTACATTAGAAGCCCTTTAGGAACTTAAAACCTATCAGAATTCAGTTCACCATTTGAATTAAGTCTCAACCCTTTAAGCGTGTGACTCTATAGGTTTATGTATACTTAGATATGGCCTGAGTACTCTTACTCGACCATTAATCGGTAGCGGTCCCTAACAGAATATACCGACTCTCGAGTATATGTAAAGATTACATCGGACGAACCTAAACAATGTTTAAATATATGTATTTCTCTTTGCCTCATGATATCGGTCAAACTCAAGGCGAGTACATGCCATCCTTGTTTATTTAACTCGACCGTTCTTTCTCGATCACGTGACTTGGAATCCCCAACTATAGTTGATTCTTTAACCGCGAGTATCATGGCCATGTATTTTCGGAATCCGACCACTCGAGAGGTCTAGAGATATCTCTCCCATTGAATAGAGTAGCAAATCCTATCTTGATCGACCATACTTCGCAGTATGGTTCATGACAAATCCGAAAACCACCTTTATAACTATCTAATTACGGAATAGCGTTTGGCAACCCCTAAGTGAGTTATTACACATCTCGAGTACATGCGCCAACCTCTAGTCTAAGGATATAACATACACATTGTATATGAGACTAACTGATGACAAAAAGATTACAACGTTCTCGCAATATCTCAAGATGGGTCGATCTAATTCCGAGTTCTCTAACATATGTCTATATTATTGGTTTGGTATCTCCATATCTATCCTCTATGATCTATGAAATATGGTCATCAACCAATACATATGGTAGTCTATTCGTATGTGTCCTCGTATGTTTATCAACTAGGGATTACTTCAAAATAATCATCACAAAGTCATATATAAAGTTTCACAAATAAGTTGCATACTTGCTAATAAATAATAATGACAATATATATTCAAGGAACAAAATAATTAATCATGAATATAAAAAAATATAATCATCTCTAAGATTGCCTCCAGGGCATTTCTCCAACAACTACATGTCATTTTTCGGCCATGGCAAGGATCAAGTTAAGAGGAGCAAGAAGCTACAGGAGAGAGCAGCCACATATCATTCTCATTCCAAGCATTCATCCCATACTGCATGAGGTTAATTCTTCCCTCTTGATATCCACTGTTATTGCTCCTTGTCTATAGCAGCAACACTAATCAGGTTGTCGCAGGTGAGCCAAAACAAGGAGCAAAGGAAAGCATTTGGGGAAGGACCAGCAGAAGCATCACGCATTAATTGCATCAAATAGGAGGAGCCAGTAGAAGCACAGAAAGAGCCAAGAACCAACAAGAAACCTCTTCCATTGCATCATCTCAAGCTACGTACCCATATTTTAGATCTGAAAGAGAACCATGGTGCATGAAACAATTCTTGAAGATGGTGATGAAGATTGAAGCAACATCAACACGGTATTATTCGTAAGTGGTTTGAATTTTTTTTTAATAATACATTTTTTATTCGGAATTTCAAAAATATTCCACCGAAAAAAAAATTTCAGAAATATACCTCTGTCGCACATTGGTAGTGCGACAGGGACTAAATAGAAAAATACAGGCGATAGGTGCCATGCTACAGCGTGGCCTCTTAGCCATACGTTCGCGTCTTGACGACAGAACCAAACGGCGCTGTCGCATGGAGAACGTCTTGACAGAGCGAAAAGGCTCTGTCGCACGCGACAAAAGTGCTACAAGAGGTGTCGCTGTAACGAGCTACAAGAATACTGAATTTTTATATTTAATATTTTTTGTTGACATTTTTGTTGTAAATTGGTTGTACATAATTGTCTGTAATGGATCGGAAAAATTATTTTATTTCGTTAGTGATCGCATTTTACTTAGGGGTTTCGTAGCCTCGTAAGGTTCGCGAATATGGCGAAAAATGGCGGGGAAAAAGCAGGCGACTACTCATAGCGTGGCATACCACTTGAGTGCCGCCGAGATGGTCGGACGTTGGCCGAGCATTTTGTTACCAAAATCGGAAAAGGCACTTTCATGAACGCGAAGCAGCGATGTCGTGGCCACTTAGGGTTTTCGTAGCCCAGACAGGGCGATATGGTCCCAAAATACGTGAAAAAAAATCAAGGCGGACTACATAATGCGGGCTACCACTTACGTATGGGCGAGATAATGGACGTTGCCTCGGCATTTTGTTGCGAAAATCGGAAAAAGTACTTGCGGCCACGAAACCATGGAAACTTTTACGACGTCGAAAAATTTTGACACTCTTTATGGAGGTTCCTGATATATCAGTGATATTACCATAAAAATTTCAAATTATTTTAAGATATGAGAATTTTTAAAATTCAAACTATACATATATAAGGGCACATACACGAAAGTTAAGATGATAAAATAAGCAATAGATTAGATGATATTACAAGGGCATTACAACGATGACGAACTACCTACTTGAAAGCACATTGCGTCATGGTGGAACAAATGATCGTTCGCCTATCCGGTGCAAACGAGAATGATGTCATACATTTTGTGCATATTACCTGACCCGTTCTAGTATTGCGACCAGTCATCGGACACCGCTCAATCCCTACTATGAAAGAACTCCATGGGGTTCCACAGTTCTCCCAGCTGCCGCCGATTGGGTGGCCTATGCCGTGCGTCTCGGTGTATAAGACTTAAATTTTGGTTGTTGTTTATGTGGATTTCGCCTCCCATATGGGCATTTCATCCCGATTCGCGGCGTCCCCTATGTTAATACCACGGGTTCCCGGATGGTCTGCAAGAGCGAGTCAAGGATTTGATGCGTGTTGCGGACCTCGGCATTGCTTCCTTGTCCTTCTTCGAGAAGAGGAACCCTCTGCGCCTGCTGTTGTGTTGGCCGTTGGCGGAGACATGCGGAGACGTCTGTTCTGTTTCGGCTCACACTCCACTATATGGTGCAGGAGCTTTGTGTTAGGCTTATCCTTGAACAACCGGAAGCGTGCCCTGCAGTCAATACAGTATGCCCGCCTTGGTGCTTGCATAACACCGTAGGCGTACTCGGGGTTTGGCTTTTCTGGGCGGTAGTGGCACCACGGAGAGGGTTGCTCCCCCCAGTTATCCCATGCAGGTTGCCTGAGATGTGGGTGGTACGTCTCTGGGTCCACCCAGTTGAAGTACCAGCACCGTTCATTCTCGGCCAAGGGGCACCGGTAGAATCGCCGGTCCGCTAGATCACCGTGGCAGGTATCAACCACTGCCTCAAGGCCATGTACGCAAACGTCGGGGCTTTCGGGTGGCCCTGGAGGAGGTTCCTCCGTTGACTTGAATGTCCTTTTGAACTCTGTAATGCGATGAGCTGTTTAGAACTACTAATTTGGGAGTTTAACAAGAGTATGGCGCATGAAACTCACCGATTGGTTGGGCCCTTGCACACCGGCCCGACTCTGGCCGATCTAGAAAAGGACATATCTGGCGGCCTCTCCCACCGGGTGAAGTTCTCGGCGAAGCGGGGTTGGCGTCGTGGCGGTTGTAGAAATTCGTGATCACGTCGTTACGCCCGTCGATCCATTGGAAGAAGCAACACCGGCCCTCGTCTTTGAGAAAAGAAAAACGATGCATGAGATGGTAGTGTTACCCTATATTGTGTGGGCCTTGATGGGTTTACCTTATGCGTGCGGCCACAGCGATGATAATGTGTGGCGCCGTCTCTCCATGGGTAGATTGCATCATCTTCGCGGTAGGTTGCGATCGCATTTGGGTCGGGCAACTCGGCGAGAACCGGCGGCGGCGCTCTTGGCATCCGGATATTGGGGGATGACCTCGCTTCTTTGAAGAGGTGATGAAACGACATTGTGGTTTGGTTGTGTTGGATGTCTACCCCTCGGACTGTTTTATAGTGGTGGTGAGGGTTACTCCACACAATTACTGCTCTTCTTTGCGGCGTGTGCGCGGCGTGTTGTCGTTCGTGGCGTGTTGCGGCGTGTTGTCATTTAATGGCGTGTTGTCGTCTCACTGGTAAAAATTGCTAGCAATGAAGTAGTCTGTCATATTGGAAAAAGGCATTGCGTGTGTTGTAAATGTCGACTTAGTAAAAATTGCTAGCGAACAGATAGTCACATCGCTATTTGGAAAAATTATTGCGTCTGTTGTCGTGTCTTCGTGGTAAAGGTGCTACCGGTGAGTAAAGGTGCTAGGTGTGTGGCAAAGCGGCTAGGCGATGAAAGATTAAGTTTACAAAAATACAAATCCAAGTGCAACAAATTTCAAATGAAACACTTAGTACATAACATCTTGGCAATAATAAAAATCAAAAAGAAACTCTTGTCGGCCCAAAGCAGGAGGCCTCCTCCTCGAACACGGTCCCATGAGTCGTCAAGCTGCGTGGGCGCGGTGGGGAACCTCTGCTGACCTAATTTGGGCGTCGCGTGCCGATTTGAAGCTTCTTGTCGGTCTTTGGCGCTCCGTCTTCTTGACTAGGCTGCGTCGGTGGTGGCGGTCCGTCTGGTGTGATGATGATGCCCCACCCCAAAGGCGTCCGTGGAGAGGTAATCACGGTAGTCCTCCGGGTGGGGCATCGCCCTCGTCGTCGTAGTCGTCGAGGCGTATCGAGATCGTGCGTGAAGAAGTGTACTGCGGGCTGTCTGAAATAAAGAATTGTTTTGAGCATTATGTCTGTGATTGTAACACTTGAGCAGTGTATTTGATTACTCACCAAAGCCCGACCGGCTCTGAAGCGTGCCCTCTCGCGACTGCGGGCGGGACCGTGTGAAGGCGTACTGGCGCACCCGCCTCGCATGACGCTGCGCCTGCGGAGACGGTAGGAAGGCCGCACCCGACGGCTCGAGGGTGCGTGTCGAGCTGTCGAAACCTCCGGCGTAAGGGTGGCGTCTGTCTCGTCCGTCCTCTCCTCGGTCGGTAGAGTGTACAAGTTGCGAAGCTCACGTGGTGAGTGTGCAGACGTCGATCCGCAAAATAATTTCGAATTAGTTAGCAAAATAAAATCTGAAATAGTTAGCAAAATTAATTATATCGAAGGTATGGCATAGCGTACCAAAGCGTGCGAACCGAGTCCATATGGAGAAGTGCGTGTGCGCCTGCAGGAGCGTGTCTAGGGGATCGGGGTCGACCGTACCAAAGCGCACGCAGTCGGGGAGTGTACCACGCAGCGATGCGCAGCACGCGTCCACGTCAGATGCATCATCCTCGGCGTGAAGCGTCCTCGAGGGCTCCTCCCACTCCTCGGCGAAGGCGACATACGTGCGTGCCGGGGGTGGTCGCGGTGCCCCTTCCTCTCTGTGCTGTGGGTGAAAAATAAGTATAGCGTTATTAGATAGCATTACCGGTAACAATTATAAAAACATCAATACAGGAACTTACGAGTGGACGCGGGTGGGGACTGCACGGTTCGATCTGCACCGGAACACTGTCGTCGACAAAGCGCCTCATCACACAATGGACGGCGTAGCCCTCGGCGTGGGCGTCGAACACGAGGTACCGCGGGTGAACCCGATCTTGTGCGTCTCGTGTGCAAAGGGTGGACGAGCCACCCGTCTGCGGCGACGCTGCACCTCTCTGCGTCACGCGTCTGGCGTCCAGCGTCGTGGTGCGTCGGTGAGTGGTCAAACGCCCGCGACAAAGCTGCGGGTAGGCTACCCGCGCGGTCCGGTCGCGCCAGCTAACTGTAGTCCGCGGTAGAAACGTAACCGTTAGTACTCGGAAAAGTTAAACAAAAAGTATCAAACACGTGATTGCAATATATTACCCGTCGCGGGCACGGATGGTGCCCATGGTCGGACCGTCGGCGTCATCGCTTTGCTGCGTGCCCACCACCAGCTGCGAGTCGATCTGGGGCGGCCGATCTGGAACCTCTCGTATGCCCTGGCAAGCGTAGCGGTGGACATCCTCCGAAGATCGAGCGTCCGCGAACCGTGTACACCCGACGCGAGTGCGGTAGGTGGCGCCTGCATGGCGAGCCCCACGATCTTGTAGCGCGGCGTCAAGGTGCGTCGCGATCGCCCTCGCGGCCGCACCAGTGCGTGGACACGCTATCCCCATGGGGCGTCGTGAACATGGTCGGTAGAACGACCACGGGAGGTGCGCCTCCGGTGGCGGGCGAGCCTCTCGTCGTCCGGTGGCTCGACGATCTGCTCACTGTTGTAACATAAAGCTCACTAGTTATTTCAAGCGATGCGTACACAATTTAGTTCGAATGCTACTTACGTACTGGCTGTACAAGCCACCTCAAGGTCGGTCGTGCGTGTGGTCGAAGGTCTGTGCACGGCGGTGGTAGCACACCGCGAACCTCTGCGGCAAGCTGCGGCCGCCAGCGGGGGAGGCGTCTGGGGCACCACAACCGACCGGCGATCGGGAGGCCGAGGAGGTAGGAGGCGTCTGTAAAGTGATCGCCATCTCCCGACAGGAGATGGAAGGTGTCGTCTCCGGCCTCCACCGATCCACAGGCGGTGATCGGCCGACTCGTCGTGACGGGAGCCGGTGTCGGGAGCTCCACCATCCGGCGAGGGCGGCGGCCCGGCTTCAGCCTAGAAACATAAACATGTAATTGATATCGGTCTTTGCGGTAGTCATCGTGCTGAACAAACATGTTTACAAATTTAAATCTTGGTATGTTACAGGGATCCAGCGGATCGGCGTCAGTGTCTTGGTGGTCTAGGTCGAAGGACGGCAATGCACAGGTCCCCTCCGTCATCCGGGGGCGGTGGCTATCACGGGCACGGTGACCACGATCGACGTCTTGGTCCGATAACTCGTCTGACCACTCGTCATCTCCTGTTTGGTGAGCCATACGCAATTTACAAAAATGAAAGTGAGAGCGAAACACATATGTAAATAGAAGAGTCCGTAAAAAATGCATAAGCATGACAACAATATATTGAAACAGATCGCACATAAAAAGCGGAGAAGATTATTACATCAATTTATGATAATGCAAAGCGCTTGTCATCACAGTGCGATGAGTCTGCAGCGATCCTCGCGGAGGGCGATCCTTCCCCACCGTCGGGTGTGGCCGTTTCCTCCTTCCTCTTCTTCGTTTTGTGCTCATAATTCTTGAGCGTATGTCACGGTTGGTTGCACAATGAGCATTTCTTCACGCGTTTGCCGACCGACTCATCCATGTCATTTCTTATCGCCTTGTTCTTGACGCCACCTTTCCCTCTTCTCGCATCAAAATCGGGGACCCGAACCTTTCATCCACACTAGGAGTTGTGGTGAAAGAACCCTAACACCATAACCATAAAGCTCCTCGCCCCAAGTTGCCATCACCCTTTCCTTCATGTAATATTCAGGCGGTATGTACCAGGTTGCATTCCAAATAAAGCACATGCGGCTATAACATGAGAACATGGCCTATGCAAAAGGTATGGCTTGTTGCACGAGCATTTGCACTCGGCTGTAAGATGCACTCTGGTGACAACCCTACTGGTTGGTTCCACGCCTTCCTTTATCCTGCGAGATCACCTCGAGCGCGGTGTCGTGCACCAACTTTGATAGCTCTATGTTTGGCCGCCTTCTGAGCCTTCTCATGCATGTATTTAGTGATCATCGAAGAGTACAAGAACTTCTCATCTCTCATTACTATCTCAGCAGCTGCATGCTGTCCACAAAGTACTTGGTTGTACCCCTCAGCACTCCCTCGACAATTCCTACCAATGGAAGACACCTCATCCCTCGCATTACCCAGTTGTAAACTTCTGCAAAGTTAGTGGTCATCACACCGTATCTGGCACCATGTGTGTCATATACTTGATGACCACTTCTCTTTTAGTTCGTGCTTGATCGGTCAGAAACATTTGATTGGCCTTTGCCTCAAACGACGGTTAGTCGCCTCGTCCTCTGTTGGCGGGGAAAAGAGCTCACTTTGCTCTTGTGTTCCATGGCGCTCTTGTTGTTAAATCTGCTCCTTGTGTTTCCTTGTCAGGTCATCAAGATTTTTCCACAGAGTTCGGAACTTCCTGTCTGGTTGGAGTTACATAGTCTTTTGAACATGTTCATCAGTTGCTTGTTCTTGAATTGCTTATAGAAGTTTGCACCCAAATGCCTCATGCACCATCGACTCTGCAAGTCAGGCCATCGGAATGGCTCATCTTCCCCTGTTTGCAGCTGGTTGATAGCACTAAGCAACCCAAGCATGACTGTCATGCAGGACGCACAAATCTGGACGAGTTTTGACCACCCCGATCTTTAGGTTTCGTAGGAACCTGACCAACTCTCGTAGTTCTCGCTTTCTCTGAAGGCAAAGGCTTGAGCAGAATCTGGTTGTTCCCATCGACACCCACAATTTGTCGATGTTGCCCTCTGTATTTCCGGTCAGAATGTGCCGTCCACGCACAACAACGATCGACGATGTGAGAATGCCTTAATGCAAGCGCCGAATCACGAAGAACACTCTCCTCGGATGCATTTTAGTTGGCCACTTGTCGACGGACAATCTTGATAATCATAGTAGGTCGAGGATTTCTTCCCACGAATACAAGCGAAGCGGTCTTGGGGAGGTTGTGGTACGAGTCTTCAAACTTCCCAAACCTCGTTTCTAGTGCCTTCGCTTCGCCCTCCACGCCTTCCGTAGCTAATTGTGTCTTGATATCTGTTCTCGTCGCTCGGATAATAGCACGGGCTCAAAACTCGGGTTCTCCACTATCTCTGCGTACATGATGTTCGCGACATACCCGGATGATAGGTTCTGTGAGCCATCACTTTGTTTCTCGATCATACATGTATCTTTGCTCAACCTTGAACATATCCAATGGGTGCCCCATTTGGGCTTGTCTGCGTGCACTCTCCACGGACACCCATGGATCTCACACACCACGTCGTAGCGAGGTTGGGGTGGATTTCTTAACCCGAAAGTCCTTCTTAGTGATAGAGCCCAATCTTTCACGGCATCACCTGACTTCTTTTGTCGGGTACATCTTGTTATGCCTAACCTCATTATCCTTTGTCTTGCCAATGCATCTCCCTCATTTCATTGACAAACATATTTTCAAATTCTTTGCGTGCTCCACTCATTTGGCACAAGCGGCTCCGTACCTCCTCCATCTTCCTCATCCGACTCATCGTCGTCCTCCTCTTCTGCTCTGCTTTGTACTCACGGTCTTCCTCTTCCATCGTAGTATTATTTCCTCAATTTGCTCACCTTCGTCTACAGGTCCCCGCTTCTTGGCCAACATTTTCATCATCCTCCATAAGCGAACTTTGTTCACCACTTTCTTTGAACATGTTGCTCATGGCTAGATCCCCCAATTTCGGTGTCAAGGCGAGCTCATTTTGAGGTGACTACACTCACGGCGTCCAAGCTGCTGCTTTGAGGGCAACATCTCTCCCATTGAATAGAGTAGCAAATCCTATCTTGATCGACCATACTTCGCAGTATGGTTCATGACAAATCCGAAAACCACCTTTATAACTATCTAATTACGGAATAGCGTTTGGCAACCCCTAAGTGAGTTATTACACATCTCGAGTATATGCGCCAACCTCTAGTCTAAGGATATAACATACACATTGTATATGAGACTAACTGATGACAAAAAGATTACAACGTTCTCGCAATATCTCAAGATGGGTCGATCTAATTCCGTGTTCTCTAACATATGTCTATATTATTGGTTTGATATCTCCATATCTATCCTCTATGATCTATGAAATATGGTCATCAACCAATACATATAGTAGTCTATTCGTATGTGTCCTCGTATGTTTATCAACTAGGGATTACACTTCAGAATAATCATCACAAAGTCATATATAAAGTTTCACAAATAAGTTGCATACTTGCTAATAAATAATAATGACAATATTCAAGGAATAAAATAATTAATCATGAATATAAGAAAATATAATCATCTCTATGATTGCCTCCAGGGCATATCTCCAACAGCTACATGTCATTTTTCGGCCATGGCAAGGATCAAGTTAAGAGGAGCAAGAAGCTACAGGAGAGAGCAGCTAGCCACATATCGTTCTCATTCCAGGCATTCATCCCATACTGCATGAGGTTAGTTCTTCCCTCTTGATATCCACTGTTATTGCTCCTTGTCTATAGCAGCAACACTAATCAGGTTGTTGCAGGTGAGCCAAAACAAGGAGCAAACGAAAGCATTTGGGGAAGGACCAGCAGAAGCATCACGCATTAATTGCATCAAATAGGAGGAGCTAGCCAGTAGAAGCACAGAAAGAACCAAGAACCAACAAGAAACCTCTTCCATTGCATCATCTCAAGCTACGTACCCATATTTTAGATCTGAAAGCTAGAGAAGCATGGTGCATGAAACAATTCTTGAAGATGGTGATGAAGATTGAAGCAACATCAACGCGGTATTATTCGTAAGTGGTTTCACCTTGAGGCGTGATTCTGTTATAGGTCATAGTAGTTTCTATGTAGAGAAAAATTTAATGACTTTATATATACATTGGATCTAGAAGGAAGGGGATGAAAACCACGATTTTGCTTCCAACGCAAATTGTCTAGTTTCTTTGCGCATCGGTCTACGAGAGGACTTAGTTTCCTGCATGAGAAACCATTTCTCTCTTCACCTCAATAACTCTATTGCCATATCACCAATTTACTTATGTGACAGCTCTATTAATACTATGAAAACTAGCTGATATGGAACATTGGGACTGCCCTTATATCTAAATTTTAATTGAAAAAACTATATTAATTTCCACTGTTTTTATTGAATCCACAGCAATTGAGTCCGCTATGTTACTTTGAGGTGCACATTCCTCCATGAAACAGCCTTTATCGGGTAATGAGCCGAGCAACTTGCATGCTACCAAATGTAATGCCGTAGTGGCGTGCAGAGTCCGCAATTCCAGCGGTTTCAGACCGGGAGATTGGCGTCATTGATACTTTTTAAAATTCGTGATTTATTTTATGACACTCTGGTCCACTGTCATAGACTCGATGGACTCATATGTCATAGACACATCACAAAAAACCAACGAATTGAGTGTCACTGGACTAATTTTTCCGTTCCAGACCAGGGTTCCAGACCACCGGATTCCTACACCGTAAGTTGATTTTGTCTGCTGTAAAATAAAAAATTAATTTTTGGCAGTATAAAATTAAATTAATTTGCAGCGGTTCCAAACCATAGGAAAGAAATAAAAAATCCTACATTTCCATACCACTGGAATTGGCCGCAGAGGGCTAGTTTTGCAATTTCGTTCACAACGAGGCTATTTTCCGAAAAAGAAATACGCAAAAGGTTAGAACAGTAAAAAAAATTCATAGGTGAGCACGAGTCAGAAAAGGGAAATATTTAAGCTTATCTCTTTAATAGCTTTTGGCTTATCAATCAGATCAAGTCGCAGCACCTTTCAGCATCCCGGAAAGAAAAAACCGCATGCTCGAGAGCTTCCGGGTTTGACTTGATCTAGTCACGCACAATTCATTGCATGCAATATTTGCAAATTGCATTCATCACAAGCAAGACTTGCGACAATGATATATAGTACAATTACCAATATTGACGTGTATGTACTCCACTATAGTGCTGTATGCACAGGGGCGGAGCCAGGATTTCGGATTAGGGGGGGTCACGTGGATCAATAAAAAATTATCATAGCACCTATTAAAAAATATCATTGCAATATCGATGCATTTAAATTTAAATATAGCATAACCATATGTCCACATAAGTAAAATATGATATATTTTTTAGAATAAGAAACTTACATCTCTATTAACTTAAATTTAGTTCTACAAGTATCTAGAAGATCATATAAGTCAATAAGTTCATCTGAACTAATTTTCGCTGCTAGTTCTTTTTCAATGTAAACTATCATGCAATGTCAAAGAAAGTCGTCTCTATTTTATTTCAAATCACGAATCTTGACAAGTTTCATAGCTGAAAATGCTCGCTCTGTGGTTACTATTGACAGGAAAAGTTATGAACAATCGTAATGACCTATCAACCATTGAATAATGGGAAGCTTTACCTGTTTTATATAGTCCATTTGTTAAATTAACAAGAGATATCAAGCATTGCATACATCAAGTTGAGAAAAATGGTAGTTTTACCTGTTTTATATAGTCCACTTGTCAAGTCAGCAAGAGTAGCTAAGCATTGCAGCTCTGGATGGTTGCATGCATCAAGTTGAAAGTGTGGTAATTAACTCTGTTTAGTGTTTTCTAATACTAGACCTTTATTTACTGTTTAGTGTTTACTAATGCTAGCTAATTAGTAATTATCAAATTTTATTTTTAGTTAGGGGGCGGGCCCTGCCCCCCCTTGTCTCCGCCACTGTGTATGCATGCATATACAACCTTGGAAGAGGTCTTTCAGAAGGCAACATATCCTATACACACAGATTTTTCGTGTACACACCGTACACACAAACTAATAAAAGTTATAAAAAATTCTAAAAAAATTATAGATATACTTCATAGATTACTCTACCTATGTATAAAGTTTCAAGATCAAATTCATTACATATCGAGAGTTACAAAAAAGAATTTTTTTTGACAAGTTTAACTTTTTAAACTTGTCAGAATCTTCTCTCTTTTTTTTTGTAACTTTTGATATATAATGAATTTGAACCTACAATTTTATACATAGGTAGAGTAATCTATGAAGTACATCTATAATTTTTCAGAATTTTTCATGATTTTTATTAGTTAGTGTGCACGGTGTGTATACAGAAAACCCTATGTGCACATGATATATTGCCCTTTTAGAAATAGTAAAAATCTGCCCATCGATTTTTTTTTTTTAATACCCAGGAGAGCTGCGTGATTTCGATTGATAGAAGAAAAATAACTGATACGATGTGCGACAGGACTCTTTTACTGAGCAGGATCCATGCCAGTATGCCACTAGGGTTACATGAGACTATTACAAATTAACTGAAGAACCGACTACCATAGCAAATAATGAGCAGCTATACACCATTCCCTGTTGAAAATATGCAGCAGGTAGGTCCCACCATTCCCCAAGACGAACTTATGCAATCTGCCCATCGATTTAAGAGTAGGTAAAAAAGAAAGCAGTCATATATGAACTTGGTCGATCTTCGGCTCGAATTTTAGTGCACTAAACATCTTTGTTAAGCAGCTTGATAGATAATTATCCTAACAAAATTACCTGAAAACATATATTCAGGTGCCTCAACTAGTTGAGCTACAATTAGTTGGCGTTGCTATTCGATTCGATTAGATAAGCCAATGTGTTGATTTCAGCTTTAGGGATTCCGTTTCAACTAGGCCGTATGTTGGTTGATGTGTTAATAGTTTCAATTTTTGTAAATGCCATTCTTCTTGTTTGCTGATACAGGGTTAGTTGTCTGATTACTGGGTTATTGTGGCTTGCTAGGTTTATTTTGCTTAATTTCTCGTGAATGTCTTGTTAGTGTTGATCTCAGGCCAAGTCAATGGCTTGACCGAGTCTTTAGGGGCCTAACTGCCCACGTCTCCATGATCAGGGGAGATAACCGAATAACCTCTGGCCTGGTCCCAGGTCACCCCGAGCATATAAGAAGAAGGGAGCTCTCTCTCTCTCAACGGTTGCGAGATTAGGAACCCTAAGACACCTACTGATCAAGGTTAGCTCGGGAGTGGCACTGAAGACCAAGGCCAACTACCGGCCCTCCATGTGCCGGTGACCCTCTTCATCTCTGCTCGAATTGGAAGGGCAACCAGGAAGGACGCACACGGGAGGGATACGGGAGTCGCCTTCTTCTCCGACCGGACGGCAATGGCGTCTTCGTCAACTAGCTCCAACCCAAAGGTATTTACCCAAAGACCCGCATCTATGTGTTAACCTAGGCACTGAGATCCAATAAGTTTCTATCATTGGTATCAGAGCACGTGTTAAAGTGCCTAAACCTAAGCAAGATGTAGAATCCTTTCGGGTTTTGTCTCGGCGATCAAGAAATTAGAAGGAGGGAAGAATTTTAGCTAAGAATATTAGATAAGATCTTTAGATGCGCAGCAAAGAGAAGGAGAAGAATATAAACCCTAAATCGGGATTTCCCCCAAATCCGTAAAACCCTAAAATGGTTTTCCCCCAAATCCGAAGAACCCTAGAAGCAAAATCCCCCGAAATCAGATCCAAGAAAAGAAAAAGTAAGAAAGAGGGAGATCTTCCACGACCTCCGTACTAAATCGTCGTCGATGAGGTAGTTCATACTGCCCTTCTTGCGGCCTTACTCTGCCACTGCGTCTTCCGCTTCTCTCTTGCATTGCTACCTGCCGCCGCTGCTGCTTGCGCCCGTCTTGCGTGCTCCCCGCTGCGTCGCCTTCGCGTCGCCTCGCGGATGCTCTGCGACATCCGTCGCATGCGCCGCCGTCCGTGCCGGTGGTCCGCCGCCGTCTGTCTTAGTAGTGCGCCGCCGTCGCTTGGTGTTGGCGAGTCCGAGGTTTTTGGTGTGTGAGAAAAATGTTCTAGGGTTTACGGAGGCCGAAAATTTCGGGTTTTAAACGCCGTTCGTTTTCGATCGTGGCCGTTCATCGATATTGGACGGCGCTAATGAACCGCGGCTTTGGTGGGCACTTTTGGCCCAAAGTGAAAAATGCAACCCGAGCCCAAGTTGTTGGAGGCACGGTGTCGGGTGCATGAAGAATTTGAAAAAGCGGCCGTTGGGCCATTTTGGGCCATTTTGGCTATAAACGATGTAATGAACGATAAAGTTTTTCTTTAATTACGCCTTTTGTTGTGATTAATTAGTTTAATCCTTTGTTTTGTTGTGATTAATTAGTTTAATTCTTGTTTTTGGTGAGTTTAATTAGTTTGATTTACGTATTATGTTCTTTGTGAATAATTAGTTTAAGCACATGATTAAGTTTGAGTCTTGAATTAAAGTATATTTCATTTGCTAAAGTTTGAGTTTAATTTTTACGATTAAATTAGATCCAACGAGAAAATTTAATTAGAAAATTATGTTAAGTCTGTTTCAGTATGGAAATTTCATCTTCTGACCAACGTTGATGATGAAATTTGCCATAATAATTAAGTTTAAAATTGTATTAAGTTTGTTTTTTAGTATGGGAATTTTATCTTCTGACCAACGTTGATGATAAAATTTGCCATAAAATTATTAAGTTTATTCTTAGTGTGGAATTTTATCTTGACCAGCGTTGATGATAAAATTCACCACAATATTTAAGTTTAAGTTTTGTTCTATTCTAATTACGCCTAGCGGTGATTTAGAAGTAGAACAATTTTTTCTGTTAAAAGCATGTTTTAATTGAACCAACGTTAAAGAAAATGCATGAGTTAATTAGAAAATAATCTAGTTTAGTAAGAAGGGCAATATTTATTTTCGACCAGCGTTTGATTATAAATATTTGCCACAACATAATATTGTTTTTGCTCCATTCTATTTCTACCCAGCGGTGATATAGAATGGAACAATTTTGATGCTCAATAAGAAAGTTTCAAGTTTGGAAAAGTGTGGTTTTGGGAATATTTTGTGTAAAGTTTATTAAGTTCATTAAGTAATGAAATTTGGTGAAGATGTTTTTCTTCAATGTTGTAATGCATGCATGTTCATGCATCATTTAATTAAGTTTTATGGCCCATTAAGTCGTGACTAATTAATGGTAGTTAAAGATGGCTCGAGATATTTTCCTAGTTGCTATTAATGATGGCTAATTTTAAGTGATTATATGGCATTTATATATTAAGTTTTCTCAAATCAAAATGAACCAACGGAAATTTTGATTTGGGATATCGATAGCGGCGGGCATTGATGTGTTTTTCATGGTTGTATTCAAGCGGAGCTTGCTTATAGCCATGAAATATCACGAGTCATTGCCGCATATGACATGTTATGTCAAAAGGGCCTATTTTTGGGCATGAGATGGAAAGTTTCGGTTTTACAAATTAGCCATAAGTGACTTTTATGTAAGTCAATTGATTAAGTATTAAGTTTACCTGAATTAAGTTTCAGGCTGGCTCTTGGAACTAAAAGTTTTGAGCCACATATAAATCTCAATTTATTATGGGGACTGAGCTGAGATGTAAGAGATTTAAGAAAAAGTAAGATAAGTATTGAGTTTTCTTACAACAAAGTTAATGGTGATCGTGTGATCATGTAAGTAAGTGTTGACTCTGATGAATGTCATCTTTGCTTGAGACTTGATAAGTTTATCATTAAGCTAATGGATCATGGCTATATACTGACCAACGTTGTTTATAGTCATGTGCCATATAATTGTTTCTTAGAACAATAAAGTCATATAGTCTTAAGCATTTGTAATCATGTTTCAAGTGACTTTTAGTAAGTAATCTTTGATCAAAATGGAACCAACGAGAAGTTTTGGTTAGAGATGTAGTGTCGTTGTTGGGATCATTTTATGGCACATTTTCAAGAGTTGATTCCCGTCATGTGTCGTTCTAATATTTTTTTCCAAAGTAATTGAGTTGTCTCTAATTAATATGGAGCCAACTAAGACTCTTAGTTGAACTTGTAATGTCAGCATTTTGAGAATAAGATGCGGCACGCGGATATATTCTGACCAATGTTGATTATAATCCTGTGTCATTCACAAAAGTAATTGTATAGTTGTTGTTTTCTTCTTCTAGCGATGATGCGAAGAAGAATCATTAAGTTTACATGGTTCTAATACCATGTAAGTCAATCTTTAGCTTCATGGGATGTTGAAGTTGCGGTTGAATATCCCAACTGTTATACAATAGCAAGTCCCTTGGATTTGTGCTTGAACCTTGGTAAACAAAGTCAGCTTTTCCTAAGTATCAGTACAAGGATTATGCGCACAATATACATCATGCCAGTAGGGATATGGGGAGAAATCCTCGGATCTGGGGGAGCAATCCCCTAGTTCAATTCTAATAAATTTTTAGACTGGCACTAATGAAGAGGTATTGATTGACATCAAAAGTAATGTGCGTGTGATGAAGTTAAGCAAATGCTAAGTTTTATGTGCATATTGATAGTACGTGACCTCATAAATAGTAAAGTTTCTAAGGTAAGGTCATAGAAGTGGAATATCGACTATGAGATTTTATCGAAATATGGGCTGTGTTTGGTTCACATTTAGAGGGGAGAGACAAATCCCATTAAGATGTTTATTCCACTTCTCTAGATTAAAATTTTGGATGGATGAAAAGTTGATGTTATCAAAGTCCATATCGAAGTTTTCTTGGAAGAGCCAATATAGTGGTCATCATGGGTCCACAAAGATGAATGTGACTCTAAAGGAAATAGTTGAAAGTAAAACCAGTTGGTGTTAGCTACATCCTATTGGGATCGAAATTTCTCTGATAGAGCCAATCTGATGAAGTGTCGTGGGCTCACATTAACAAAGGTGACTCTAAAGGAGAATAGTTAAAAGGCTATGAGTCGCACTAACGCTCCACAGACACCACCTTTGAATTCTCTTATGGGTTTTGGACTTGAGTGTCGGTGTTGTGTTTTACACTCATAAGAACTCTCATTAGGTGTACATTTTGTGAATGCTTTGAAAGGCACTTCACTAAAGTAAGTAGGTAATTATGATGGTTACACCTATAGTAAGTTGCTAATTAACAGTACAAGGTTGAATAAGAATCTTGATTGGTCGACCTGTTGACCTTAAGTAATTGGGGTCTTACTGATAAGACCTGAAGTATTTTTCTTCAAGGGACATTGGTGATATCTTTAATATATATGTTTTAAGATTCAACAAGAAAGGTCCAAATAAGTGGTAATATTCCCAAGTAAGGGCAAAGAAGTCTCTAAGATAAATGCTGACATAAGTAATACAATTAAATATATTGTGAGCCCTTAAAGTTTTGAGGCCAGGATTTTTGGCAAACTTAGTCGAGATTGGACCCTGCAAAATTATAAGTGATTTTAAGTTGCATATATGATGCAAATGGATTACATGCTCACATGTGAAGATGTCCGCAACGCGTGAGTTATGCGTTGTCATGACAATTGTCTTAACAAGGTGATTCTAAGAAATCCACATAAATCATCCTTGCGAGGAGTCGTTTGTGTGGAATGACTCTATCTCCATTAAGTTATGTCATCATCGTTGATGAAGACCAAGTTGTGGCATGTTTTTGAATCCATAAAGGTTTAATGAGCTTTAAGAGTAAGATTATAGTGTTTTAAGAATAAGAAAGTTGTCTTTGGGATAATGAACTCATCCGGGGTTCATTAAGAGTGCAATTTGTAACATTCCGTTTTTTCGAATTTCTTGAACTTGAATTTCAAAATTTAAACCCGTGAAAATTTTCTCGAATTTAATCCAGCTTAATATGAATTTTTAAAGTCAAAAAGAGATTTAATACAATTAATATAAACTTCAATTTAAGCATTTATTATTTTTATTGGGTTCCTTGTGCTTCATGGAATTTTTTCGTATTTTTGGAGATTTTTCCGGATTTATTTGCTATTTATTTGCATTTATTGGAGTTTAATCGGATTTTGGCATTTTCTTAAATTCTAAATCCCTTTTTTTTCTTGGGCCGAAACTCCTGTTCACATCTCCGTCGGCCCGATACTGTGCACCCACGGCCCAGCCCATTACACCCGAAAACCCTAACCGAGCCAACCGTCGGATCTTTGATCCAACGGCTAAGCTTTGCGCCGCCACTCACAGCCAAAAGCTAACCCTAATTCGCTTTACTTTCCATCGTCCGATCCCGATCCAGCGTCTTCCGAACGGCCACGTCGCCCAAAGCTTTGCGCGCGCGAAACCCTAGCAGCGGTTGATCTTTGGCCGTGCCATTTCCGCTGCCCTAGGCTATTTAAGCCTTCTCGGTTTCGTCTTGCGCTCTCCACTTCGCGCCGCCCCTTTTCATTCAAATCTCGCCGGCTGGGACGCCGCCAGTGATGCGCACGACCTCGCCGGAGTTCTTCTTCCGTGCGCAAGCGTTTCCGCCGTATTTCTCCATCGACGGTGAGTCTCCGCCGCCATCTCTAGTGCCATTGAGTTCACCTCGTCAACCTCTACCAGAATCGCTAATTCTTTCGCACGCACTGTCACGGATTCGCCGTCTTCCATGTCTTCTTCCCCAGTGCCGGTGGGCTTGCGCCGCGCCTCGCCGTCGCGTCGTCTTCACTAGCCAGCGCCGTCGGATCGGTCATCAACCGCCAGATCCGCGCCACGTTCCTTCGGTAAGTCCTGAGCCAGCGTGCCTTGTCATCTGCCATGTCATCGCCATGTGTAGCACACATGTACGCCACGTTGCGCCACATCAGCCCTATTTGCACCCTGTCCGCCACGTGGTTGCCATGTAGCACCACCTCACCGCCGTGTAAGCACTAGATCCGTGTGGCCGCCACGTGCGCACAGCGTATCGCGCGTACGTCGCCGCCGCTTTGCGCATGGCTGCCCCGTGTTAGCCAGGTGTCCGCCACCTCAGCCCTAACCCGCCACGTCAGCAAAACCCCGCCCATTCGCCACGTCAGCTCCACGTGGATGCCACGTGTGCGCCACATCATCGCCACGTGTGCCCTAGTACCCAGGTGTCAGCCACGTCATCATGCCACCTTACCACCTCGCACATATCACCGTGTAACCTTCTGTGAACCTAGTCCATGTGGACCGTGTCTATGACACAAGGGTCCCACATGTCAGCGCATATATTCCGTATTTTCCGATTTAAACCGAATTTCCGAATATTCAGCGAATCATCGCTCGACACGTGTCACCTTAGGGTATTTTCTGATTTTTCTCTCCCGAGAAACTTCAGAAGGCCCGTTCGAACTCCGTTCGAACTCCGATTCGAACGATTCAAATTTCTAAATTCATCTAAAATCAAGATCTATCTGTTGGTGTCATTTTTATGAATTTTTGGATTTTATTTATTTCTGTTTTATTTATTTCTCGCCTCGATTTGCGTGTTTCACGTATAGACGACGCCTCGGTTGATCGAGCGGAGCATCTAGCGGGGGTTGCAGCAGCGGTAGAGGGTGAAGGCAAGTCTCCTTGACCATGTTGAACCCAAATTTATGAAATGCTATTTTGTTTTTAAATTATTGCATGCTATTTGAATTATGAATTGTATTTTAATGTCATTTTTAAATGCTTAGATAAATGCCAAATTGTTATAACCACATTGATATTCATGTTGACAACCATTGACACCTTAGGAAAACTAATTACTGTAGTTAATGGTAATTAATCTTGCTATGGGAACGGTAGAAAATGCTTAGCCATGCTTAATCACGTCGGTACCTTACCATTATGGAAATGATTTCATTCTTGATTAACAATGAATTGTGAAATGTAAGGCAATTGGTGTTGCCGGTATTAATTTGAAAATAAAAGTGAAAAAAATGATTTAGACCGGGGCGGAATTGGTTGAATGGCGGGTGCGGAATGCACAAAATTTTGGAATGTGATTGTCCGCCCTAGTCAATTAAGGACCGGTCGTGTGTTACCATGGGCCATGCTATACAGTACAACCACATGTCTATATGGGTACAACTTTGGCTAAGTAATTTGCATGTATCGTTATTTGACTTCGCCAGAGGTATGCGAGTTTGTCGAGGTGACACTTGCAAAGGCGCAAGAAATGTGAAGCGAAACCTTAGCGGGTGAAGTCGGTAGCGGTATATGCATTGTAAAGGCCTTGTCATGATCTCCTTGCCGACACACCAAAGAAAGTGTGTTACTGGCCTGGCAAAACGGGTTGATCATGTCGTGTGGGTAAAGTGTACCAGCTCTGCAGAGTCTTAAAAACTACTTGAGTAGCCGTGCCCACGGATAAGGGCAAGCATGGAACGTTTTCACATAGTAGATTTTTCTGGTTTTTGGTTTTAAATGGAAAAATGATGATTTGGTTTGAAATGAAAATGTGGTTGGGAATCCGCGAGCGGCTAGAGCTCTCGGAAGTTTAGATTGGCGGCTAGAGCCAACCAGGTAGTTGGAACCTGGAAAATTGTTATACTTCAAAATTATTTAATTATGTTATTTACATTTTGGTAAATGCTGATTTAAGAAATTATTACTTGTATTTCCTTTAAATTTCGCTTTATGCAAATGAGCCATATTATGCCTTCCTTTGTTTAAACCTTGCATTTAGTTAATTGCATTATGTTTCCAAGACTTGCGAGTATGTTGCATACTCACCCTCGCTTTTTATTGCGGGGGCTGCTTATTCCATAAAGCAGATGAAGAGATCGAGCGAGCGTTGCAATTCGACATTTGTGGTGAAGACTATGATGAGGAGGACGACTCGATCTTCTAGGGGGCGTACCCGATCGGTTGCTGTGGGCATCTTGATTGGCTCTTTTGTTCTACATTTCATTGCTACATTTCACTTAAGCCGTAAGGCTCCATACTTGTAATAAGGTGATGATGGATGTTTATGTTGTTAAACTCTTTTGCTTATTCTTGTTATTTACTTTGATATATACGTGTTATCATCATTGTCTGTTGTGCGCTTAGCTGTTCTGGACTAAGCGGTTGAAACTGAGAGGGTCGGATTTAGTAATCAGGGTCCCCACACAATTTTTGTTCGAGTAACATGTCAAGTGGTATTGCCAAACCGGGATAATGTGAAAGATTGAATCGAGAATCAAATAGAAATATAAGTGTAAGATCTTGATGCTCAACAAGTAAGTGTTAAGTACAAGAGTTGAGTATCATATAAGTCGGTGTTGTGATGCCCGGGAAGAGTAAGTATTAAGTGTTAAGATGCAAACCTTTGGGCATTATATTCAGATATATGTGATTTTTCTGTGGGCTTGCCATAAGTTGCGGCATTAAGTTTTAAAGTAAGCCTCTTGTTTGGAATAAATTGAGATCTCAAATCATGATTACGGAAGCTTATGCATCTTTACGATTTTGATGTGCACGAAAGAATATATAAAGACAGATTACTGCTGGACCATATGTGAATAGGCCATGTTCTAATAAGATTAAGAAGTTATCATTTTAAGATGGAATGGTGCACTATACTAAGAGATTGTATTAAGCATTCTCCCTGATAAGTGTGAGTAAGTGTCATGTCGAGATAGAATGGTTTGTCATAGATCTCGAGATTCAGTGGTGTTCATTAGCTGCTGCAATACTTCATCTTGGTGTATCGTTCTATTGAGATTTAAGACTTGTAAGATGAGGCCTCTCGATCAAGGGGGAGAATGTTAGTGTTGATCTCAGGCCAAGTCAATGGCTTGACCGAGTCTTTAGGGGCCTAACTGCCCATGTCTCCATGATCAGGGGAGATAACCGAATAACCTCTGGCCTGGTCCCAGGTCACCCCGAGCATATAAGAAGAAGGGAGCTCTCTCTCTCAACGGTTGCGAGATTAGGAACCCTAAGACACCTACTGATCAAGGTTAGCTCGGGAGTGTGCTTGAAGACCAAGGCCAACTACCGGCCCTCCATGTGCGGTGACCCTCTTCATCTCTGCTTTCGCCGGAAGGGCAACCGGGAAGGGACGACACAGGAGGGATCTGAGTCGCCTTCTTCTTCGACCGGACGGCAATGGCGTCTTCGTCAACTAGCTCCAACCCGAAGGTATTTACCCAAAGACCCGCATCTATGTGTTAACCTAGGCACTGAGATCCAATAAGTTTCTATCATATGCTCGTCATGGTTCCTCAATTGTAAATTATACGCTATACTATAGTGCAATTATCCGGTTCTGGATGCACTTTTGTCTTGTCGTGTCTTTGTAGAGAGCATTCTTTGATATAGTGCTGCCACCATCATTCCTCTGGTAATTTCCTTCTTGTTCTGGTAATTTCCCTTCTTGTTCTATGATAATCAGTTTATATCTTCATGTCGATTTGTAAATATCCCTTTCATTGCATCGGTCTGCTGTTCTAGCACCCTCTACAAAGAGTGAGAAGAAAGTAAGGAGCATTTTAGAGGGAAAAATATCTTGTGCAATCGGACAATTTGGTGAAACCACGGTGCAACCCAACTAGAAAAAGTTTCAAAAAATTCTGAAAAAAATCATGGATGTACATCTCAGCTTACCCCATCTACATATAAAATTTCATGATCAAATTCGTCCTGTGCTAGAAGTTACAAAAAAGACAAAGTTGATCATGAACAGTAACTACCCGATGGTACTTTAAATGTTGTAGTGGATTATTGGTCTATGCAATTTGGTCCATGAATTTGATTTTTCATGATTTCACTACAAAGCAGTTGTCTATATTTGATGTTAGTTTAAGTGAGATGTAAGCGAAAATGTTAAGCTCATCTTTGTGAACAAGTAGGCAAAAAGTGCTACAGCAAGGTAAAATTTTATTATATAAGGTCAAGAAATGAGCGATAAAAAGTTGTATTTTCGATCTCGGTGACTCGAGATGATGTCCTGTCCTCAAGTTGTTTATCATTACTGTCTTTTACGAAAGTAGATAACGTTGTTATAAACAACTTTTAATGGCTTCTTCTTGATTCTTCTTCTGATTGTCATAATATCGGCTTCATAATGTCCGTAAATGCTACTACTTTTCCTCACAAACCTTACTGCCGCTTACTTTTTTTACTAAAGAACTCCTTAGTCACTCTTGCTTACATTTTAAACGGTTTGCTGAAATTACAAGGGTTATTTTTGCTGACACTACTCAATTTCGGTGCTTTGAAAATTGACGTGCTTGTTCCTTGAAATTGTGAGAGTTTATTCTCAATAGAATTGTATTTTGCATGCATTAGTTCTATTTTTTGTGGGGCATTCTTTTTGTTGCATCAAAATACACTATTCAACAAAGCTATATCTTGAATTGAGCTGTGGTTTTATTCAATTTCTAATGTTTTCCTTTTAAAAAAACCAAATTTCTTATACAATTCAAACCCAAGAGAGGCTTACATTTAGTCTAGAATGTATCTTGGTCTCAATTATCATATTAACACTACAGAGATCAGGGATTTCCGTAAAGGATATGTTAGAGTATGGATGACTAGTTGTCGGTGTATTCCACAGACAGTACGATCTCTGAATCGGGTTTTGTTCGATAGGAGGGCGTCTCGGTGGCAAACCACGGCGAGGAAACCCTAGAAACTCCGGCCTTGAAGGACTACGGCGCTCTTGAACTGCGTTGACACGGTGATTTTACCCAAGTACAGGCCCCCTGGACCAGGGTAATAGCCTTACTTCCTGCTGGATTTTATGTAGAGTGTTTTAAGCAAGTACAGAGCTTGGGGATTACAAGTTCTTCCTAAGGCTCTATTGCTCGAAATCTTGGTTCTCCGTTTCTCAAATGCTCGACCCCCTTTCCCATGCACCAGACGGCCCTTATATAGGCCAGGCTAACGGGGGTAGGTAAAAGGGGGGTCATCATGCTGATCTATACACATTTATTAGCCCTTCCTGTGTTGTCCCGTTCTTTCAGCCTCATTAAATGCCGACGCATGGCTTCGCCCGGTTCGCCCGGGATGGGACCCCTCTGCGACGGGTAGGTGACGGGCGCCAAAGGATTGGGCCTGCAGCGGACTTCCTCACAATCAACGAATCTAACACCGCCTGCGCACCGCTGGCATGGTACGATGGAGGAAGGAGGCTTCAAGGTGAAGGAACCTCGCACCACCTTTTTGCCTTGCGGCGGGGCGAGCAGGGCGTCCTCGTCCACCTGCTCGCCCAAACGCCACGTGGGCCGCACTACTACAGAACGAGACATCACTATCACTGTATCTGTGTCGGTTCTTAAGGTGATTGTGATGTAGCACTGGACACATCCGAATCGGTTCTCTACTAAAAAGTGATAGTGATGTACACGGTCATCACTATCAGTTCTTTTCATAGAAGTGATAGTGATGTGCGTGATCATCACTATCACTTCTATGAAAAGAACCGTCTTGATGACCTACACATCACTATCACTTTTTAGTAGAGAATCGATTACGATGTGCACATGGTTATCACTATCGGTTCTTTTTATAGAAGTGATAGTGATGACCGTCACATCACTATCGCTGTTGAAAAGAACCGATTCGCGCGCTCGTGCTCATTACTAAGGATGGCCGTGCACATCACTATCGCTTTTGAAAAGAAACGATTCGATGTGCCTCGCTAGGTTATATATACCACTCCTTTGAACTCTTCTCTGTTGTTGCTCGGAGGAGATTTCTCCGCCGCCACCGAGAAAATAGCTCATATTGTGTGGTTGGAAGCAATACTTGAGTGAGAAAATTTGAAGTTCTCATGGGTGGGTATTAAGAGGGCAAAATTGAAACCCTATCTTGAGGAGATTCCCTCTTTTGCCCTCTTTTGCGGTTTCTTCAAAATGTGTACGTGCTTTCAGATTTCACACTCTTTATTTGACAAGCACTCTTTATTTTATGAAAAGTTTTGCAGTATCCTGAAATATGTTTCTGTAAAATTTCTAATAATTTCAACAATGTATGACAAAGTTATGGCATTTTCTCTCTTTGATGAAATCTGAAAATTGAGAACTTGCGGATGTCCGAAAAGGAATAGTGCAATAAACTACATCGATTATCGGTTTTATTAAAAAAGTGATCTTGACGACTAACATCGATGTTCTATTAGAAAAGTGATGATCAAGCATCGATGTCGGTTTTATTAAAAAGTGATCTTGATGATTAACATCGATATCGGTTTTCTTAAAAGAGTGATACTAATGATGAAGCATCGATGTCGGTTTTCTTAAAAGAGTGATACTAATGATAAAGCATCGATGTCGGTTTTATTAAAAAGTGATACTAATGACTAACATCAGGGTTCTATTAGAAAAGTGATGATAAAGCATCGAGATCGGTTTTATTAAAAAAGTGATACTAATGGTGAAGCATCAGTATCGGTTTTCTGAAAAGAGTGATACTAATGATTAAGCATCAGTATCGGTTTTCTTAAAAGAGTGATACTAATGATAAAACATCAGTATCGGTTTTATTAAAAAAGTGATACTAATGACTAACATCAGGGTTCTATTAGAAAAATATGATAAAGCATTAGTATCGGTTTTATTAAAAAAGTGATACTAATGGTGAAGCATCGATGTCGGTTTTCTTAAAAGAGTGATACTAATGATAAAGCATCGATATCGGTTTTATTAAAAAAGTGATACTAATGACTAACATCAGGGTTCTATTAGAAAAGTGATGATAAAGCATCAGTATCGGTTTTCTTAAAAGAGTGATACTAATGATGAAGCATCAGTATCGGTTTTCTTAAAAGAGTGATACTAATGACTGAGTACTAGTTTTCGGCCAAAATACACTGAGTGAAAATTGGTCCAAACGACGTCGCAAAATTTTCAAATTTTTTTTGTAGGTTCCTGACACACTAAAGATGTTCTTATAAAAATTTCAGGTGATTATCAGATCTGTGGAGTTTTTAAAAATTCAAAAAGTGATACTATGTAGATGAAACGTAGATCGGCAAGTTTGAACCGGATGACAAATAGTACAAACTACGTTAGAAACTTTTGAATTTTTTTTTGCAGATTCCTGAAATACTTGTGATATTTCTGTAAAAATTTCATATGATTATAAAATTTTAGGAATTTTTAAAAATTCAAAAATAGAGAGAGTTGAAAACTAGTACTTTGAATGTCAGAATTTTTATAAATTCCTGGAGAAATATTTTGCGTTGAAAATTTTACATAAGAATCCTTAGCTCAAAAAATTTGAAAAACAAAATTTAAAAAGTTATAAAAATATTTGAATTGCCTGATAAATCCTTAGCTCAAATGAATTGATTTTTGAAATATAATACAACAAATTAAGTTTAGTGCTTACTGCATTGATAGATTTTATTGAGCAAACCAAGAAAGTTGAATTTTTTTGAAAATTTTATATAATGGTACTGAGGAAGTTATTAATCTTTCATAAAAATTTTAGATAATTATCACACTCGACAAAATTTAGCAAAATCTAACAAGTTTACTGTCCCAATTATGTCCATTCTATTTTTGATTTTTTGAACATAACAAATGATGTTAAATTATTTTGAAATTTTTTTTGTATGATCCCAAACAACAAAGGATGGTCCCATAATTTTTTCAGATGATTATCAGGCTGTTAAATTTTTTAAAAAATCTGAGAGTTTTTTTACCCAAATTTTTAAAAATCTCAAAAAATTTGTTTTTCACCAAATTTTCATGTAACAAGACTTTGTTAAGGGTTATTGGACCCATTCCGTTCAAATCCGCCAACAAATTTGAAAATCGGACTAAAACTTCGAAATTTGGTGAAATTTGCGAATTCGCGAAAATCTGAAAATAGCTCATCATTAGAAAAGTGATGATCAAGCATCGATGTCGGTTTTATTAAAAAGTGATACTGATGATTAAGCATCAGTATCGGTTTTCTTAAAAGAGTGATACTTATGATAAAGCATCAGTATCGGTTTTCTTAAAAGAGTGATACTAATGATAAAGCATCGATGTCGGTTTTATTAAAAAGTGATACTAATGACTAACATCGGGTTCTATTAGAAAAGTGATGATAAAGCATCGATATCGGTTTTATTAAAAAGTGATACTAATGGTGAAGCATCGATGTCGGTTTTCTCAAAAGAGTGATACTAATTATTAAGCATCGATATCGGTTTTCTTAAAAGAGTGATACTAATGATAAAGCATCGATATCGGTTTTATTAAAAAAAGTGATACTAATGACTAACATCAGGGTTCTATTAGAAAAGTGATGATAAAGCATCAGTATCGGTTTTATTAAAAAAAGTGATACTAATAGTGAAGCATCATATCGGTTTTCTTAAAAGAGTGATACTAATGATAAAGCATCAGTATCGGTTTTATTAAAAAAGTGATACTAATGACTAACATCAGGGTTCTATTAGAAAAGTGATGATAAAACATCAGTATCGGTTTTCTTAAAAGAGTGATACTAATGATGAAGCATCAGTATCGGTTTTCTTAAAAGAGTGATACTAATGACTAAGTACTAGTTTTCGGCCAAAATGCACTGAGTGAAAATTGGTCCAAACGACATCGCAAAATTTTCAAATTTTTTTTGTAGGTTCCTGACACACTAAAGATGTTATTATAAAAATTTCAGGTGATTATCAGATCTGTGGAATTTTTAAAAATTCAAAAAGTGATACTATGTAGATGAAACGTAGATCGGCAAGTTTGAACCGGATGACAAATAGTACAAACGACGTTAGAAACTTTTGAATTTTTTTTTGCAGATTCCTGAAATACTTGTGATATTTTTGTAAAAATTTCATATGATTATAAAATTTTAGGAATTTTTAAAAATTCAAAAACAGAGAGAGTTGAAAACTAGTACTTTGAATGTTAGAATTTTTATAAATTCCTGGAGAAATATTTTGAGTTGAAAATTTTACATAAGAATCCTTAGCTCAAAAAATTTGAAAAACAAAATTTAAAAAGTTATAAAAATATTTGAATTGCCTGATAAATCCTTAGCTCAAATGAATTGATTTTTGAAATATAATACAACAAATTAAGTTTAGTGCTTCTTGCATTGATAGATTTTATTGAGCAAACCAAGAAAGTTGAATTTTTTTAAAATTTTATATAATAGTACTGAGGAAGTTATTAATCTTTCATAAAAAGTTTAGATAATTATCACACTCGACAAAATTTAGCAAAATCTAACAAGTTTCTTGTCCCAATTATGTCCATTCTATTTTTGATTTTTGAACATAACAAATGATGTTAAATTATTTTGAAATTTTTTTATATGATCCCAAACAACAAAGGATGGTCCCATAATTTTTTAAGATGATTATCAGGCTGTTAAATTTTTTAAAAAATCTGAAAGTTTTTTTACCCAAATTTTAAAAAATCTCAAAAAATTTGTTTTTCACCAAATTTTCATGTAACAAGACTTTGTTAAGGGTTATTGGACCCATTCCGTTCAAATCCGCCAACAAATTTGAAAATCCAGATTAAAACTCGAAATTCGGAAATTTGCCGAATTCCAAAAATCCGAAAATACTGTAGCGATTCTGTAGAAAAATCAATTTTTAAATTTTGAATTCGGCGGTAGATATAAATTGGGGTCCAAAACGAAATTTCGAAATTTCACGAAATTGACGGTTTTGGATCCTGGCGGATCTTGATAATCCTTCGGTCTAACCTAGCTTATTCATCCATTACATGCAGGCAGCGCGACGCCGCCACACACACCCGCCCGACATCACGAGACGGTTTTAATTTGAACTAATATTCCATTTGCAATAATTAAAAGAACGGTAAAGCAGATTCAAAACTTGGAGGCGTTTGAGGCCCTAAGCGACCTTTTTTGGAATTTTCGTCGCAAGACTACTCGCACAAACCAGCGAGGATCCGACCATCGATTCTGAGCCAAAAGAACGCCCGATCGGAGATTCTGAGTCAAAAGTTATGACTATTTTAACAAAAAGTGCTCGTATTTCTTATTTGCAAACTAGAATCGGTGCCCAAAAGAATATAATCGGAGAGCTCATCATGTGATGATTCGGAAAGCTCAAGAACACCAAAATCGAAGGTACGAGTCAAAAGTTATGGTGTTTTTACAAGTACCATGAATAGTAATGACACATATATTGCAAGCATCATTAATAGTCAAAAGTATGAAAAATAAATTTGAAAGCTTTATCGGTGTTCGTGGTGCTTCACGGGGTTAAAAGCGGGGAGGGAGACATAATATGTCGATGTTATCATACCACCGTTAAAATCTTGGATCTTATAAGAACTCGAAGTTAAGCGTGCTTAGAGCGAGAGTAGTAATAGGATGGGTGACCTCTGGGAAGACCACACATGTGGTGTTAAAATGTCTAGGAAGATCACACAGTGGTAATTAGGCGAGAGTAGTATTAGTGGTATTAGGATGGATGACATCCTAGAAATCTCTGTTAATTTAGTGTTTTTAAATCACCAATTAGAACGGTGTTTTAATCAGTGCTTTTTTTTGGAGAATTTGCAAAATTGGCACACCAATGGGTCATCGAATCGGTTCTTTAAGGAAGTGATTCGATGATTCATCGAATCGGTTCTTTAAGAAAAGTGATTCGATGACACCCTCATCGAATCGGTTCCAACCGATTACGATGAGGGTCATCGAATCACTTCCTTAAAGAACCGATTCGATGAGGAGTCATCTAATCACTTCCTTAAAGAACCGATTCGATGGCGTTTTATCACGATCGGTCAAAACCGATTCGATAGCTCCACCTCATCACTATCTAAAGACATCGTACGCCACTAAAACCGATTCTAATGCTAAAAGAACCGATTACGATGTGCCGTTACGTAGTAGTGGCGGCACTGGCGGGCGGCGTGCTTTCGCCGCTTTGCCGAGCCGCCACGTGGGCTGGCGGCGGGCGGCGGCGTCTCCGCCCTGCCGCCCGAACGCCACGTGGGCAAGCTTGGCGGGCGGCGTGCTTCGCCGCTTTGCCGTGAGCCGCCACGCGGTGGGCGCCGGCGCAGCAGGCGTCTCGCCCACTGCTCGCCCGAATGCCACGTGGGCGGCACTGGCGGGCAAAGCGTGCTTCGCCCTTCGCCGCCGAGCCACCACATGAAATTTGGGCGCCGGCGGCAGGCGTCTCGCCCACTGCCGCCCGAACGCCACGTGGGCGTGGCGGCGGGCGTGCTCGCCGCCTTTGCCGCCGAGCCGCCACGGTGGCCGCCGGCGGCGAGGCATCTCGCCCACTGCTCGCCCGAACGCCACGTGGGCCAACGCCTGGCGGGTAGGGCGTACTCGCCCACCTACTCGCCAGGCTGCCACGTGGGCCACGCATGCCTTTGTGCGGCAGAGAGGGTACCCTGGCGTAAAGTACGCCGACACTAGTGAATAGGAGATTACATTTTGGTTCCATTAGTTTATCCGGAGGTTGTGTCATCTTGATCCTTCAGCAACAAATGAACTTAATATTTAACGGGCCCTATTTGCCAATTTGGAACATCAATTAAAAAAATAGTCCTCACTCTTATAGTCTTATTAAGGGAAAGCTAGAAATCAAATATAACCTCAGTGAGATCACAGAATTCTAGGTATGCTTCCCATCTTAATGAATTTCTATCGTACTTTGCAATATTTAAGGTGATCTTGAGTTTGTAATCCTTCTAAGGAAATCTAACGTAGAGGATTTTTCTCTTGCATAATTTCCAGTCAAATCATTGCTGCCTTAATGGCGAGGCTTTCCTCCCTCATTATATATTGACAGTTTTCTTTGCGGCACCCTGCAGTTGTATTGATTATATGTGTTACAAAAGTTGCAAAATCTTCTTTGGAGAAGGCATTGCTAAAACAGGCTTGCATAAACTTTCCAAGGTGAGTTGTTTCTTTACGAGTGTTCAATACATACTGTAATCCACAACATTCTTGTCAGATTTTACTGAGAGTAACTTTGCTGTATTTAGTTCCTTCAAGGTGATTCTGGACTGTTCTTTACTAATCTTGCAAGGGATGACGTTGAGAGGTAGTCTCCTAGTCTGATGTTTTTTTTTCAATTTGTACATAAGAATTGCCCATGATTATTTATATACATGTTGCGGCGATATGATGAGCTTTATGATCATATATCTTGCATGCAGATTATTTCGAGAATTTGAGGAGCATGATTTTGCAAGGACAGGAAGTCATGCAACAGAAACGGTATTCTAGTGACTGTTGCTTTTCTTTTCATCTACATGTTCATACCCTTTTGTTTTAGCAAACAAACTAGAAAGGCCATGTTTCGCCAAACATGCTCAGAGGTTACCAAAGACAATGCTAGGCTATCGGTAATTCTGGACATGTAAGTAGTAGTATAGCTTTGCCAAAAATAAAGTTCATTTTGTGATCGAAAGTTGTATTTATCCTATCTGTGTGCACTCAAGGAATACTTTCTTTTGCAGAAACAACAGAAGCCAACCAAAAGGGAAGAAAAGGGGAATTGTTGAGTGGTTTAGTTAATTAATGAGTATACTTTTGGTGTAAGTATGTAGAACATACGAATAGATATATATGTCTATGTCTGTGGGAAGAGTAAATTTTGCACTCTAGTTATATTTTGGTATATGTCCATGTATGTGACATGCATGTGAGGGGAGAATCTTTGTACTTCTGCTCTTTATATATTTTGGTGATGTTCACATGTTGTACCTGTGGATGATTTGTGATAATGAAATTTTGGTACGTTGCTTTCTCGAGGAATTATATGTTATGGTGCTTGGAATATTGTATGTTATGTGATAATGAAACTTTTAGTTTCTGGTATAAATTTGGAGAATATTTGTTAAGTGGATATATATTAAACTAATGCAATTGTTTTTCCAAGCGGTATTTCTATTATTTAGTAATCATTTTTTGACTTGCTTGAAATGCTAAATGCAAGCATACGTACTGCTTGGAATTTTTGTTAAAGCTGTACTACTGCTTTTAAATTTTCAATATCCCAAGCGGTATTACTGCTTTTAAAAACGGTTTTACTAGCGGTACAACCGCTTTTAATGTATATACCGCTTGGAATACTTTTACAAGCAACTGTATGTAAAGCGGTAGATATTAGAATTCCAAGCGGTCCTACTGCTTGGAATACCCTTATTCCAAGCGATTCTACAGTTTGCAAAGACGTGTCATCCTGTAGTGACATTGGCAGATCTTGTCCCGGCGCTTGATGATCACTCAAGATGTTCTTTTTTCCTTTTTTGCAAAAGCAATGCATCGTCTTTTGCTAGCAAGACAACTAGCTTTGCGATCGTGGCCTTTTGGATCCACATTTTTCACCGACCGCTGCGCATCTAGGAATTTTTCGATCGCTAGCTAGTACTCGTGTCGACAAAATCTCAATCATAACATTTACGACGGCCATTTATGGTGTCAAAATCAATAGATGTCGGCCAGTCTTCGGAAACAATTTCTAAATATTTGGAGAAATTTTACAGTTATACCACTAGTATATATACTGTGAGTAATAGAAATCAAATCTAGTCATTTATTATTAAAAATATTCTTATCATTCGATTACCAGAGAAAGTATATACAAATAATTACTATCTAATTTAATCTATTAGGTCGAAAAAATAAACAATCCATATTGAATTTAATGTACGATAAATGCCCGCTCTGAACACATTGCCATACATGCGCTTACACGGATGCATCCACACTTGACGAACTAGTAGTTATGACATGTCTTCTTGACTGAACCCGTGAATAAAGCATGAAAATAACGAGGGAATTCGAGAAAAAGTTTAACTTATGCATGGGTAGTCAAACTATATTTATTCTTGCTCAAGTAACTACCATGCACGCGACTATATTGATTCATTGCTATATTTTTCTTTCAACAATCTCTGCTGTGAGGTTGCCAAGACGCCCCTTCTTGCGACCACGTTCAGCTGATATGAGTGATGATTCACTCATCATACGATTGGAAGCTAGCTACCCAGCTTGTTCTACCAGGCGGCTGCTTGTGAGCTCCGACATTGACCATGGCACGTGCACACAATTAGCACCGTATTTCATCTCGAGTTTCCGATTCGCATGATTAACAACGTACTTTTAATAATCTTATCTATAAATGTAAGACGTATTCCGTGTTTCGATGCAAAAATTAACGTAATGTTCTCTTTATCTTCCTAATAAATATCCAGATTTACTCAATGTTCTCTACATGCATGTATTGAATATATATAGCGTTTATAGATAATAATTAAGGGTAGTATAGTTATTTTCAATATCTCATTAATTGGTCTATATACCGAAAGAAAATACGCCCTATAAACTTGGACAGAAATGGTACTCTTTCTATTTGTTTTTTGTAAGACATCTACACATTTCAAGATTCCAATCTTACGTTGTTTCGTCAATAACTAGTAGGTTTAGCGACACAAAAATGATATCATTGGATTTGAATTTGAATGTGCCTTCACATGATTATGATTTTGTATTATCTTTATATCGTAAAATTAAGATATTAACATGTAAGCTTTGATTTTGAAGACCATACCAAGTCGAACACTGTATCCTATAAATATCAATCGAAGGAGTATCATCGTTAGTTCGGTTTAGTGACGTTGGCAGCTTTGATTAGTTAGTCAACCTCCACACAAGGAAGCCAGTAGCCTAGCCATAGATAGCATCCCAAGATCAAATTCAACAAGCACACGGTGGTAAAGCCGGAATTTTGGACTATCTGCGGCGTTGAATGAAACGCACAAGTACAAATATCTGTGGGATTTATTTTATTAAAAATCTTTTAGCAGCGTCACTATTAATTAACAGTGCTTCTATTTTTTGTCCCAATACAAGTTGCACAAATCTTGAAGCAAGCGAAAAGATAAGTAATCTCTCTATATATACTTTAACTCATGTATTAATATTTGTGTATTTTTTTTAAAAAAAGCATAGAACACCTCTGGATTTTTTTTATACTCCCCGTGGAACTGAAGTTGGTAGCCCTAGTTAGCGATGAAATCCCTAGATCAAATTCTAGTTAGCGGCGAAATTCAAACATATATGTGGCAAATATATATATGTGGTGTCTAAATGATTAATACAAATATACGTGCATGAGACCTATTTTATTAAGACACATATTGTGAATATGAATTTGATCACTTGGATGATGGGAACATATATGCATATGGCAAAATATCATCAACTAGGAACCATTTTTTAGTGGAGTGATGTAGTTATTTACATATGACCTCGTCCACCAGGGTTCAGATCATAATTTCCATCTGTACGCATACATGAGTACGTATACGTATGCACATATACGTAGCATCGCATATACATATACGTACTTCTACCTTTCTGGCACACGCTAAAAAGACGCACACATGTATGCATATGCGATGGTACGTATATGTGCATACGCGTCTTCTATTTGGTGAAAAGAAATATGCATATTACCACCTCAGCTGTGTGAATTATGACCAGGTTGTTTATGTTCTAAACAGTAGAACATCATATCTCGTGCTAGCTGGGTAGGTAGGCCGTACGATAAGTCAAACCCTATTGTTGGACTCGTTCGTTTCCAGGCTTGGTTTTCTCAAGTACGCAAGGCTTGGGATGACATGAGCCGCCGTGTCCAGTGGCGGACCCAGGATTTTTTAAGAGTCTGGACGGACTTATTATTAATACGCTAAAATTAATTGTGCCTAACAATTTTCTAGTACTCCGAGCTGTTGTGTCGCCTGAACATATATGCATACCTCATCTTTTCTTGGCGAGAGAGCCAGCGCCGCCGGCCTTTCTTCACTTGGGTCCGCCCGCCGTGTCCACGATTAATTTCAAATGTATATCGTACTGTCTGCGGCGGATTTCATTCAACGAAAATAAAGGGGCTCATAGGTCAAGTCAGTTGGTCGGTGAAAAACTAGTTTTAACCCTGAGTAAGTTAATCTTGATAAAAAATTTATGAATTATATCATATTACCTAGCTATAAGCAACCGGTGGCAAGCACGTTGCAATTTTATGCACCTTTAGATCTGCGTGTACTTTCTCTTCTCTTGAGCTGACACAATGATTGTTTTTCTTTTATATTCAGGTAGCAAACCTCATAAATGTGCCGTAGATTTTAATTATGTTCATCGGCATTTCATCAAACAACCTAGAGACGTGCTATTTGAGAATTTCAGGATAGCTAATAAAGAAAGCAATACAGCATACTTTAATATTAAATTACAACAAAGCAACATCAAATATGGAGATAAAAATCACATCAATTCACAATACAATAAAAAAGCAGTGATATAACATGATTGCTTGTGACCAGCTGTAGAGGGCTAGAGCCCACCTTAGATCGACCCTCCTTGGGGTCCGCACTTGTGTACTGTGTACATATATGATCTACGTACGTATACGTTAATACATGCTCCAGACTTGCACCACGTACGTGCATGGCCTGGTCGATCACCTAGTTGATTGCTTCAGATGCTCGATCCCCTTGTTTATGTTTTCTCACCAGGACGATCTGACCGTCACTAGCTACCACTTGCTGCTAGCATGGTCAATCATATAATCAGTCATTATGCCGTGGATTTGCGGGCCCGCCCGACCGGGACGCGAAACTGTCCAGATACATTGAGATCTCCTAGCGCATAATAGGTTCTTCCACCCGTTATTTTGCTGAAAGGGCTCTGAAAATTTTAAAATTGCGAACAGGGACTTTCACTGGCTATTTTGTAAAAAAAAACCCCATGATTCCGCAAAATCGTCCCGGATGCTGGTTCTTTTGACCTGGAGGATTCCGAAATCGCGAATGTTGACGTACTTTACGTCAGGGTACCCTCTCCGCCGCAGATAAATAAGACCACGTGGTGGCCTGGCGAGCAGACGGGCGAATCAGGCCCCACTCGCCGGGCGAGCGGCCCACGTGACGGCCTGGGAAAGCAAAGCGGGCGGTCGGGGCGCCGACCCACGTGGCGGCGAGCGAAAGCAAGCGGCGGTCAGCCCCTCGCCGGGCGAAAGCAGCCCACGTGGCGGTCGGGCGAGAGGGGCGGTCTGGCGAGCGGTTAGGCCCCTCTCGCCGGGCGCGCGGCCCACGTAGCGGTCTGGCGAGCAGGTGGGCAATCAGGCCCCTCTCTCCAGGCCACGCGGGTGACCAAAAGGTTGAGAAGGCGGCTTTGCCTCGAAGTCTCCTTCCCCTGACACGCTGTGTCAGAGCCATTGATTGCGAAGAATTCTGCTGTCGACACGACGACGGCCCATCCCTCTGACGCCTCACACCTAACCCGTCGCAGGAAAGTCATATCCTGGGCGGCCAGGCAAAGCCATAAAGCGACATTAAATGAGGCTTGAGGGACAGGACTACAGTGATGGGTGTAATAAATGAATCGTATATCAGTATGATGTCACCTTCTCACCTGCCTGAGCCAGTCCAGTCTATATAAGGGAGTTCTGGTGCATGGAAGAGAGAGAGTGAAACAAGAGGACTGAGCCCTAGAAGAAAACGAGACCCAGACTTAGAGAGAAAAAAGAAGGAGAATGAACTGAAAAAAGCATTGTAACTCGCTCAACATACATCAACAAAGATCTAGCAGGACGTGTTACCCACACTGGGGGCCCGAACCTGGGTACATCGGTGTGTTCTTTGATCTATTGATCCCCGGGGTCCCTCGAGCGAGAGTCATTAGGGTATCCGACCGCGAAGACGCCATCTACCGAACCTTAATCTCCGTTCTGGGAGAAACCCTGTCCGGCGAAATACGCCGACAGCAAACAAGTCCTTTCACCAGTTATTTTGCAAAAAAGACCTTATAGTTCCGTAAATTCAACACGAGCGCCAGTTCTTTCGACATAATAGACTGGAATTATGTATTTTTTGCAGAAAAATTTAGGTCAGATTTTTTCACCGATACGGCATCGTGCGCTTCTCTATCTAGTGTATAATAAGAGCAAACTGGGGTAGTCTTATTATACATACGCTAACACACACACATATATATGGAAAAGTGAGAAAAAAAAAGCGAAGTGAGCTGGCTTTTATTCAGTAGTAAGTATTGCATGGAACATAGGTAGATTAGTTATGTATAAGAGATAATTAATGCACAATATCTATAGTCAACTTTTAGAGATAGTTATTGTATAAATTGTCTTTAATGTTTATTCTAGATGACATAGATAGAAAATAAAGTAAACAACTGACTTTATTATTATATTTGTCCTAAGTGAATTACTATATATACTGCATGCTGACTAGCTAGTTTCCCGATGATTTTCCTTTTTTTTTCCTTAATTGACAGATCTTGGTTGCCCCGAAACATACGCGCGGATCCTGGTAGCGAGACAATTGAACCGTATTATGTGAGATCTCATCTCTACGTACACGGCATTCACCTGAAATTCCAAACAGGCTGCACGTACGTACGGTAGCTAGTCCTGCATTCATACACGTCATAAATTTGACTGTTAAGTTGCACGCTAGAAGATCAACTAATTTCCACGTGCACATGTGTGCGTGCGTGCTTACGTACGTGGTCTCAAATTCTCAATCTTCATATACGTACGTACGTGTCAGCTGATCAACACTTGGCTACACCTACACGCACCAGTACGTACGTACTTCAAAAAAAGAATGCTTTTGATTCAACCATCTCTTTCTCAACTCAGCAACTTCAAGTATTAATCTTATATTTAGAATACTAAAAAATCACATCAGATCGTAATATATATCTATACCCTCTAATATATATCAATATTCCTCTTCTTTTATCTATACAAAACAAAAAAAATAGTAAATGATCCCATAAATCTGCACAGCTGCCCAAAAATTAACTATTCTTCTTAGTTATTGTTTACGAATTCCGGTTCTTTTGGGGTTATATATAGTCGATGGTTCTTTCTTAGTTCCATCTCTACCGCAAAACTGGACATGAGAGTTTCTTCTCATCCAGCTCATCGCGAATGAAATGAGAAAGCATGCAAATTTCTCTAATTTCATAATATTAAAAAATATTACGGATAGATGCATATAATAGAAAAGGTTAGGGTTTTTAAATATTTAATATTGAATTTGTTAAAATAGAAAAATATATAGTCAAGAAAGAAAATCTAGAATATATATATCTAGATGCGTGTCGATGGCGAGCGAGAAATTTATAAAGGAGGAGGTTTAAGAATGAAGTGAATCTCTACTAGTGATATTCAAAATTTAATATATAGTAAGTACAATATATAACACTCGTAATTTGTCAAAAATTTCAAAGTTTAATACATACATACCACCACCCTCCATGGCTCCGCCGCTGTGTGTGTCTCTATTATCTGTATCCGTACGTACGTACCCTGCCTGCATGCGCGACGGGTCGGAGCCTGGAAATTAATCTCTCTTGACTCTTGGTACGTAGGATTACGTACGTAGGTACGTGTGGGAGGGCTGTAGGAGCACCCCAGCGCTCTAGCTAGTACGGCGTTGGGATCGAGTTGCTCTCAAGCTTGCGTACGACACTTGGTCAAGTCAATCGATCGATCAGCCTACGTATATCGTTTCGTTTCAGCATGGCAGACCTCGTCGATTATTAATTGTTCCTACCTACTTGTACCGCCACACGTTCACCGTTGATTTTATTTATTTGGTCCCGTTTAGTTTCTCTTGATCACGTTTTCCATCACCAAAACCACATGGAGGGGTCTCAAAATACTTATTGGTCACTAATTTCTATTATAATATATTTATAAAACCTAATAAAGTTATAACATTATAAAAAGTAAGACAAAATATACCTATATTCTTTTTTTTTTTTGAGAACATGAGCTAGAGCCTTGCTCACATTTCATTAAGTGGTTTTTCTAGGACAAAATCTCCACACGCGATTGTTATTGTATCCAATCTAAATATTTGAAATGATGTTAATATAAAAAGTTTCAAAATTTTAACTGTACATAATCGTTGAAATACATGTGTCTTTAAGTAGGTCTATTATTCAGCGATTAATTATTCCGAAAGCTAGTTAATTCGCCCATGCTGCTGGTTCCCTAAACAGTCGTCGGTTTCACAACATAGCTAAGTTAACTCCTTGCATTTGATCACGACCAAGAAACTGACTTGTACTCGCTGCTGCTTAAGTTAATCTCCTGGTCTTAATTAGCTTCCCCTAAGTCAAACCAAACATTAATTAACCAAGGCAAGTATAATATACTTTCTTTTTTCTTGAATTCGCACACGAAACCGCACGCGCGACCATGTCCATGGAGCTAGACGGCCACCTATAAAGCCTTGAAGCGCGCACGCCCCACCTGTTACTCGTTACTCCACCAGCCACCACCGCCGCCGCCTTCTCCGTCGTCGCCGGAAACTTTTGGCGCGCCGGCCATGTCTAGCCTTACGACCACCAGCAGCATGGAAGAGTCGCCGGAGGAGTTCGACACACGGCTCTCTCTCGGCATCGGCGGCGGCGGGAGTCGGACGCCGCGGAGGAGGCCGCCGCCGGTGCAGTTTGACGACCCGTTCCCGCCGCCGCAGGCACTACCACTCGAGGAGCACCATGGTAGCCGTCACCGAGATCAAGCGCCGGGTGGGAAGAACAAGGGAGAGAGTAGAGGTACTGCTGCTGCTGCTGCTGCTAGTACTATAAGGCAGCATAATAAGAGGACAAGGACGACGCATGGCGGCCACGATGGCGGAGACAGCCAGAGCCCGAGCCACGGAGGGGACGCCGGCGGCGCGAGGAAGAAGCTCCAGCTGACCAGGGAGCAGGCTGCGCTGCTAGAGGACAGCTTCCGCGGCCACAACATCCTGTCCCATGTAAGTCCGTTCAAGTCTGCTAGCTCATATATCCTCAATTAATCGGAAGATTTACGTACGTAGGCATCAATTTGATTGTATAATCTGTGCAGGCTCAGAAACATGATCTGGCGCGGCAGCTGAGGCTGAGCCCGAGGCAGGTAGAGGTGTGGTTCCAGAACAGGAGGGCCAGGACGAAGCTGAAGCAGACGGAGGTGGACTGCGAGCTGCTGCGCCGGTGGTGCCAGCGGCTCAGCGACGAGAACGCGCGGCTCCGGCACGAGCTCGCCGAGGTGCGCTCCTCGGCCGTGTCCAGGCTCACGGCCGCCGCTGTGCTCTGCCCGTCACGCGACAAGCTCGCCCTCGTCGCCGGCGGCGACGTGGCTCGGCCTAGCTGATCGAGTTGGGTCGATGATTTATTCAAGCTATATATCACACATTACACTGCATGCATGCCATGGAGGCTAGCTATAGTGTGTTTTTGTAGATATCAGACAAGATATTAAGTGTTATATATGGTTATGATCGATTCTGTTTAATTACATGCTCCTATTGCTATCACGGGATTAATTATATATATATACTCTTAGGAGAGGATTTAACTGATCGATCGATCAATATATGCTTGATGATACACATGAATACATGATATGAGTAATCTCTTTTTCAAGCACTCTCTGTGCTTGTTTCTGTGTCCTTTTTCTTTACCATGTTCTGTCTCTTTTTTTCGATAATTAATAACACAGCTCTGTCTTTAATTCTCATCTTTGGATGGATGTAAGATGTGCTTTCTTTGGCTTCATTTCTATTATACTGGATTGGTTTCATGATTTGATCTGTTGCAAGTTGCATAATCGGGACTCAGGAGGAAATGTATGCACCAACTTTTTGTCAATGCTTTGGCTACCCCTCAATTTCCATCATACCCTATTTTACGTCGAAGCACATGTTTATATGTGCTAAAGTGCAGATCGTTTAATTTGGACAAATTCTCTGAAACAATCACTAGCTAGTACCAGTAATCAAGAAGCAGTAAATAACGATGGTAAGTACTACCCGAATTTTCTATATATACGAAAAACAAAAACTGAAATTAAATATATAGGAAAATATACGTTGCATGGAACTTGAAAGGTAGGAAGACTGCGCGTGCGGCAATTAAATATATAGGAAAATATACGTCCCAATGGGAAGCTAACAAAGACATGCAATTCCCATGGGATCAGCAGGGTTCCAAAAACTGTTTTTCGAAAAACTACTCGAAATTTGAAAACCGCAAAAACCGCTCGAAAACCGTCAGAAACCTATGAGTTAAGAAATAAAAAAGTTTGAAAACAAATCAAAAAAATCAAAAACTGTTTGGTTTTTCGCAAGAAACCGCTCGGTTTTTTGCGAAACACAACAAACTAATTAAATGTTTTTAAAAAACGGTTTTCGAGCGGTTTTCAGCAAAAATAGCGGTTTTTCAACAGTTTTCGAGCAGTTTTCAACGCATAAATTTTTTCAAATTTTTTGAATTTTTTTAATTAGATCGGTTTACTGAACAGCTTTTGATCTCGAACCACAGCGATACGCTCAAAAACCACGGTTTTCGCTGGTTTTGTGAACCCGGGAGGCTATGTCAGTAGCTTCCCTTGGATGGCATCCTCATCCTACAATTGTCATCTATCCAAACTCTAAATCCGAAACTATGTCGTTCACTCAAACCCACTAGATTTATTGGGTACGTGCACAGATCTATGCCCAAACCCAAACCGATGGATACCTAATACCAAATGGGTACTCACGGGTAGTAGGCTGTGCTGAAAACAGATAGTGAATGTGGGCTATAGGTGATTAATGGTACTCCAGTTCATTTTATTTAATCAGCACATCATGATGGTCTATAGGTAATCAATGATACTACAAGTTCAAGTGAGTACATATAAGATATTTGATGGCAAATACTACACTATTCCATAGTGTTTTTATAGAAACAAATATGTTTTCATAAATATTGTATTTGGTTTCTATGAACAAGATGATAACCATTAGAGTAAAATGTGGGATAGTGTATGTAAGCTCATTCAATCACTAAGGTAAGATAGAAAACTCAATTGACCTGTATTTAACTCGGTCACATAGCATACACTTAACACTTACGACTACAGTGATAACAGAGATGCCAACACATAATAAAGTATCATCTAAAAGAAAGAGCATGATATATACACAACAAATTCAGAGTATTTTTTTCGAAAGTGCAGCAAGAGAGTTGCTGCAAATTTTATTAAGAAGAAGGAAAACCAGAGTTTGGGTCCTGTTTTTTAAGGAAAAAATCGGACCCGTGAAAAAACCTCACAATTGTCAATACAGAATGAAAATACACCCCCAATTTCCACTGTGTAATTCCGTAAGCTAAGTTGACATAGCAAAATCACGGGTAAGCACTACGTCCTTGATCGCTGTGGCCACTTGTTCTGGAGTTCGAGACTTCCCTTGAAAAATTCTTTGGTTTCTCTCTAGCCAAAGGTTCCACCAAAAATAAATGAGAAGACCGTCAAATTCCCTTCTCCGTCCTTTATCATATTGGGTTCTCATCCTTGTCCACCACTTGTACACTGATCCACTATGGCTCAGGTTCTGACACCTCTCCAATTTCCCCCATTGTACAAGAAGACCCCATACCTGTCTAGCGAACAAGCAATCTTTTACAGAGATGAGTTGGTGTTTCTGGCGATGCATTACAAAGACTACAAGTGGCATTACATTTTTTTCGATAAAGGAAGCTTTTATTAATCTTAGTAAATTACATCAAGGTGATACAATTATACTAAGAAGACTCCCGGCCTCTACACAGCTAAGGTGTACACAGCCAAACACACACACACACAAGAAAAGACAAAGGAACCGTCGCGGCAAACTACATCACGCAATATTGTCTTCAAGGCTATCCACCATCATAGCAACACTTGAACCGCGATAAAAGCTCTCCAATGACAACGCCTCCAAGAAGGACTCGATACACACACGCACCGCCATTGCCATGATCCAACCAGTGAAGGCCAGACTAAAGGTTTTCACCTCGGAGAATAAATCCTCAGACTACAAAACAATGCCTTCAACAAGGCCATTGCCAGGCACAACCAACTAAGGTCAGACCTTGGGATTTCTCCCTGAAGTCGAAGTACCGGAGATCCCAGTGTTGCAACCACCCTCATTCCGAGCTAGTGCTGTCATACCAAGTGGCATTACATGGCCACCCCTTCTTGAGCATATTATCTGCTGTTAAAATTTTGTTATGAATCAATATCCATGCAAAGAATCTACATTTTGGTTCAGCTTTTGCCTTCCATATGGGGCACAATTTCATCTTACAGTAAACATTGTCGAACTGCACCATGTATGCACTCCTTGTCGTGTATTGACCATCAGCTGTCCACCGCCAGGTTATTTGGTCTTCCATGCTTTCATCCCTATTGATTCTACGTATTGCTTCAAAGAGCGCTACAAACTCTCTGATTTCTTGTTCTGAGTTGACTGGTGTGCAAAAGCGTATCCAGTATTTATTTTTCAAAGCCCGGTGGACAGAGATGTTCTTCCTTCTCGCTATTTGGAAAAGGCTTGGTGCAATGTGCTTCGGAGCTTTCCCTTCTACCCAACTTAATCTCCAAAAATCCGTAAGTTTACCGTCTCCCACCGTGATGACCGTTGAGGCATTGAAGAGAGCAATATCCGTTTTGTCGCATGGCAGATCCAAGCCCGTCCAGGCCCTTTCGTTGTTTTTCCATCTGAACTAGAGCCAGCGAAGTCTTAGCGCTCTGGCGAAGCGCTCCAGATCTTTGATACCAAGTCCACCTTTGCTTTTTGGTAGGCAGGTGACTGTCCATTTGATCAAGCAGTGCCCACCGCTACACTTTGCCGGCTGCTGTCCTCTCCAGAGGAAGCTCCGTCTAAGTTTGTCGATGCCTTTAATTAGCCAATTTTGTACTGGGAAGACCGTCATATGGTATATTGGTTGGGATGTTAACACGGATTTAACAAGGGTCTCTCTTCCGGCCGTAGAAAGCAGTTTCCCTTTCCATCCTGCCAGCCTGTTACTTATTTTATCAATCAATAGTTGAATTTCGATCCTTCTGAGCTGCCTAAAGTGTAATGGGAGGCCGAGGTATTTCCCTGGGAAGGATGCTAGTTTCCCTGGAAAAACATTCAGCAATTCTTGCAAGAGGTCATCTTGGCATCTGATCGGGTAAATTTCTGTTTTGGTGATGTTGATCTTAAGGCCAGAGCATCTTCCAAAAATATCGAGTCGGGAAAGGGCTGTGAGCTCATCTCTATCAGCATTTAAGAATATCCCGGCATCATCTGCGTAGAGTGAGCATCTTAGTGTAGCTGTTGCGGGAAGTACAGTTTGAGGATACCACAGTTCGCTGCTAGCTCAAGTAATTTTTGTAGGGGGTCAATTGCCAGAATGAACAGTATGGGGGATAAAGGGTCTCCCTGTCGCACCCCGCGCGCATGTCTTATTATCGCAGTCGGTTGGCCGTTGATCAAGATCCGTGAAGATGCGGTCCGAAGAATTGCAGCTACCCATTCACGCTATATCCGACCAAAGCCTAAAGCCTGAAGTATCTCGAGGAGATATGACCAGTTTAGCGAGTCGAAGGCTTTTGAAATGTCCAATTTGATGAAGAGGGCCGGCGTTCTGTTTTTGTGCAGTTGCCGTATTACTCTTTGAACATATAAGAAGTTATCATGGATGCATCTCTTCTTTATGAAAGCGTTCTGCGAGACTGATACCAACTCATCAAGCTTTGGAGCTAACCGGTTTGCCAGAATTTTGGTGATGATTTTCATGAAACTATTAATGAGGCTGATTGGCCTGAAACGTTCCAATCTATCCGCATTCTCTATTTTTGGAAGAAGGACAATGTGTGAAACATTCAGCTTGTGCAAGTTTTTATGACGGAGGTTGAGGAAATCCCTAACTGCTTCCACCAGGTCGGTTTTGATGGTGTCGAGGCATGTTTTGTAGAAAAGACCAATAAATCCATCCGGTCCTGGTGCCTTTTGAGTCGGTAGTTCCCGTATGGTGGTTGTCACTTTATTGTCAGTGATATTGGTTTCTAGCTCGCTGAGGTCCTTCACAGTGTAGCCCAAGGAATCCCAACAGAGTACTTTATCCCTCACTCCGTGCTCCCCCAAAACCTTCTTGAAGTATTGGTAAGCTTCATTTAGTTTATCCTATTGCTCAAACATTAGTCTGTCTTCGTTTTGTAGGGCACGGATGTGATTTCTTCTCCGCCTTGCGCTAGCGATCAAGTGGAAAAAACGTGTATTAGAGTCCCCCAGTCGGATTTTTGTTATCCTGGATTGTTGTCTCGCTCTAGATTTCTGTATTGTTGCGAGGCCGAGTAGCCTGTCCTTGAGGCTTTTCCGAAGGTGGATTTCACTCTGAGATAACGGACGTCTTTCCTGGGAACATTCAAGAATCGTGAGCGATACTTGTATTAGTGTTGTTTGTAGTGCTATGTTCGCGAACGCTTCTCTCCTCCAAATCTTTAGCGCCTTGGCTGCTCTGTTCATTTTTATGTGCAACCTTAGCATCGAATCCGTCGTGTGCACCGGCTGTTCCAGGATTGAGCCACTGTCTCTTGGAACCCCGGCATCGAGGCCCAGCAAGCCTCGAAACGGAAACCCCTAAAGTATTCGAAGGTTGCGTTTCCTTGCATGGGTAAGGGGCAGTGATCCGATGTCATAGTTGGCATTGCGCACAGGTCCGCATTTGGGTAGCTCTCGTGCCATTCTGTTGTTGCAAAGAATCGGTCAATTCTTGTCATGGTGGGTTGTTCTTGTTCATTTGTCCATGTGAATCGACGGCCATGAAGATCTAGCTCCAAAAGTTGCAATCTATTAATGATGTGGTTGAAGCGTTGCATCATCCTTCTATTTATTGAGCCTCTATTCTTCTCATTCGTCTGTCTGATGAGGTTGAAATCTCCTAAGATCAGCCAATTGTCTAGCACTGTGCCGCGTAGGGCTTCAATTTCATTGAGAAAACTTCGCTTATCCTCATCTGATTGTGGTCCGTATACTCCCGTAACGTCCCAGGTTGTAGCATCACAGCGTGAGGTTAAGGTTGCAGTTATAGTATTTAGAGTGGTTCTGGGATTTTGCAGATCATAAAGGTCATCTAAGGCCGCCAGCAAGATTCCACCGGAGGTCCCATTGGAAGGAATGAAGGTCGTCTGGTTAGCTAGTCTCGCTCCCAGAGTTTCATTTAGCAAGCCTGTGGTCCAATTTGCAATTTTTGTCTCCTGGAGGCATACAATTGTAGCACCAGATGATCGAATGAGTTGCTTGATGCTTTCTCTTTTCGCTAGATTATTTAAACCTCTAACGTTCCAAGAAAGAATATTACAGTTCGGTGCCATGGAAAACAGGTGAATCGACTATAGGTTGCCCTTGACGCAAAGCGGGTAGGTAACATGGGGTCAATAGCACAACATGGCTAGGTTTGAAACCCAGACTATTACTGAAAGCAGTTACTCGATACAAAGGCCTTCTGGCCGAATAGAGTCCACATGGGGTCAATAGCACAACATGGCTGGGTTTGAAACCCAGACTATTACTACAAGCAGTTACTCGATGCAAAGGCCTTCTGGCCGGATAGAGTCCCAACAGCATAATCAAACTAGACGTACGGTACAATGGCCAGGTGGCCCATAAAACAACCGACAATACTTGCACAGCTAAAATCGGGGCTTCTGGTAGTAGAGTGAAAATAAGAGGTTGATCTTCCCAAGCCACTTCGGGACCTCCAGGATTTTGCGACAACTCAATTTGTAACATGAGAAGAAAATGCATATCCTGCCTCCGGTAGTTGTCCATCGCTCAGGCGCTGATGCGACTTCCAGTCGTTGCGACCGGCTTCACTTTGTTTGATTTCTTGTTGCTTTTGTGCTTGGTCATGCCCTGATTCACCAATTCCATTATCGCTTCAACCTTCTTACTCAGAGGCTCTTCGAAGTGGCTAGCTAGCTGTTGAAAAAGTTCGTCGTGAGAGTGAGCATCATTTAACTGTTGTTGTTGTGCTGGTGGGGAAAGTTTCTTTAGTTTTGATGCTAGCAGTTCTTGAGCTAATTGAATTGTCCCCTTGTTGACCCCTATTCTTGCTTTGGCTTTTGCTGCTATTCTGGAACTTCTTCTTTGAGTGAGGTTTTTAGTAGTTGCATTTTGGTTTTCACCATTGGAGGGTTTGAGGTTGTTGAGGCATGGGGGTGTTTGTATGATAGGGGTTTGTGGGTTATGGGAAACTGCACTTATAAATTCATCTATCCCCAATTGGTTGCTTGATACTGTATGATCAGTACACTGAGGTTCTTGTGCTGTTGTTATAGTAAGCAGTTGTGTTGTCGGTGGAGTATCCACCAGAAGGGACTCTGGTGCTAAATGTTTTGCTAGAGCCTCAGTTGTCTGTTTTGGCACAGCTTTCTGCAGATTCTCTGGTGTTAGAGAATATTCAGCATGAGTTGATAGACATTTTGGTGGAGGTTGTAACGCCATATTTTCTGGGGTTGCATGTGGTAGAGCTTGCTGTGTTTTTTTCGGCCATGTTAGAACTTCTGGCGCTAGCTTCTCCAGTTCTAGAGGTTCAATTGCTATGTTCTGTGGTGTTATCCTTTCTTGTGATGCATACTGTGTTGCTAAACTCTCTAGAGTTTGTGATTTGTGCCCAGGTAGCCATTCCTTATTCTGCTCAGGTTGGGGACAGGGAGTTATGTCACCACATTGCCTGTGGAGTAGAGGTTCGGACTCGATAAATATCTCTAGTTGGGAACTGGGAGCTAAGTCCGCTTCATTCGGCGTGAGTTGACCCAGTGTGGAGAGATGTTCAGGGGGGCTAGCAGGATCAGGTTCGCTAAGCACCTACGGTGGGTTTTTTTGGATAGCCCCCATATTTCGGACAGAGCATTGAGTCTTCAGTAGGTGAAACATTTTGGACTAGTTGAGAGCAAGGAAATGGAACTTTACTAAAAGGTTCAGACTCAACTAGTAAGCATTCAGTCTCTTTTTGCACATACGAAAGGATTTGTGGGCAGACTCCAGAGTTAGGGTGTAACACCGATTCTTGCTGTGTAGTGATCTGGTCTAGCTGGGTGGTAGGGAAGGGAACTCCATTTGGACTGGTGGACTCATTATGCTCAAAAGATATCTTCAGTTGAGAGCTGGGAGCTATATCCCCCCGTTTTGCTGTTAAGTGACTAAGGATGGATAGTTGTTCAGGAGGGCTAGCAGGTGCAGATTCAGAAATTACATGCGGTGGGTTTTTTTGGAAGGACTCCATTTTTCAGACATAGCAAAGAATCTTCCTGTGAAGCATTGTGGACTAACCCATTTTTCAGACATAACACATAGTCTTCAGGTGTATCATTCTGGACTAGCTTAGATGCAGTGCATGGAATTATATTTGGACTTACCAGCAGCTCGAGCTGAGCACGCCAGTCGGAGGATCCTTCCTTGACTAGGCACTCCGGGTTGAGCTGATCCTCCCCGAACCCCCTCCGGGACTTGATGTGTGCAGCTGTGGTTGGGTCGGCGAAGGTGACCCGCTTCTTGACCTTCTCTTGCATAGATATCTTAGAGCGCCATCCAGTCTTGTTCAAGCAGCCCTGCACCATTGGTGACTCCGGAAGGTGATGCCAGTAGCGATGCGAAGATGATCCAGCTAGTCGATGCGAAGCACTGTGATAGTCTTCAACTCCTCCCCAGCACCTTGAATCACGGACCCAGCTGGACATGCTGCGATGCTTGCGTGTTCTGCGGTGGCGGTCTTCGCGGTTGTCATCTTCGTCGTCTTGGTCATCGAAGCGGCGGTGTCAGCTAATGTCTCGGCCTCTGCTTTGTTCAGCTCGATCTCTTCTCTCCCCCACTTCATCCGGGGTCCCATAGGACCATACGAACTCGCGACGATGCTTTCGGTTCGGGAGACCGCCGAAATTGCCTCGCCCCCAGAGGAAGGTGAGATCCTCTACTATCTCCAAATGATTGCGGAGGTTGAATACTTGTCCTCGCTTGAGATCAGTTGGCTCGTCATGATGAATTGTCGTCTGTGATAGTGGAACGTTGGTGGATGGGATCTCTCTGTCAGGTTCTATAACCGTCAAGGTGACCTCCTTCGGAATCTCACAGGGGTCCGAGCACCATGCCCAGAGGTCGAAGGATCTTGTACGCTCCCTGCGCCTGGTGCGCTCCTGCACATAATGAATGGCGCAGCTCTTCCCCAAGGCCCTTGCCGCCACTTCCTCGCTCCAGCAGTGTACAGGGACACCTTCAACATGGACCTTGACGTGGAATTCGAAGTTGACGTTTGTTGCGTAGCGCTGTTCGGACCAGGCCGCAAAGTTGAATTCGCGACCCCGGTACAGCACCACCGCAGCGTTGACCACTCTCCTCCGGACCGCTGACTCGGAGAAGATGACAAGGAACTGCTCGGGGAAGTGCTTGAGGAGCTGGAAGTCACCGTGGCCAAGATTGAAGCAGTCCCGAAGCATATCGCCCACTGTGAAAGACTCGACAGCGTGGCTGTTCCCGTCGAACCAGCACACAGCCGCCCGATTGATGAGTTCATCGCGACGACGCTTGATAGCCCCCGTGGCAGAGATAGTATAGTAGGCCCGAGCTGGCCTAACCCTGGGGTCGCCGGGGTATCTTGCCTCCATGGATCTCCCCTCCCGCACAACGTCTCGGTATGATCTGTTGTTGGATATGTGTGTGTTGGGAAGGTGGGACTGCGAATGGGAAGAAGGCTGAGCCACTGGTTGTGAGCAGGAAGCTGGCCTCAGGCCTTCTGATATAGCATTGTGAACGGAAGCCCTTGTGCTGGTGCATTGAAATGCCTTGTGCCCAGAACGGAAGCATCTCCAACACTTTACTGGAGCTCGACAGACGCTGGCAATATGATCTGATGAAAAACAGTTAAAGCACTTGCCTTTCATTTTCTGCTTGAAGTAGGCTGAGCCTCTGGTTGGCTGGATTGATTGCTTCGAGTTGCCTTTAGATGATGAATGGACCTGCTTTTTCCGCCACCACTGCAGGGGTTTGACCGTCGTCCATCCATCTGCCTCCTCACATGGTTCACCGGACATCAATGCGGCCTTATTTTGCAGACGCAAAGAGAGATTACGGTTCACCTCCTGCGCTGTGGTTCGGGATCTACTGAGGGACCAATGAATTTCTGCTTGTTGCCCTTTGTGTCTGAAGCGGCTCGGATGTCGAAATCCACTGTCTTCTTCTTGAATCCATTTCTCTTTATGAGAGGCTGATATTCTGGATTTCAGGATCTTTCCTTCGGCATCTGGCCATGAATGCTACTCTGGTTGAGTGCTGATCTGCCCATCTTCCTTTTCCATTGCAGCCGAGATCTGCCCATGCGCTTCAATGCCCTTGAGATGAGTGTTCCTGGGGGCCACTAGCCGGTCGCGCTGTTCGCGGATCTTGGTGCGCTCTGCGTCCAGAGCCCCATCTTTGCCTTGCTGACCCGGATCTGCACTCCTTGCCTTTGTCGCCTCTGGTTGAGGAACGGGGAAAGGTCCCTCCCCCGAAATCGCCACGCCTTCGTCTTCATTTGAAACCTTCGGGTCTTGAACTTCAACCGGTTGTTGGGGTGATTTCTGTCCAGAAGATGTAGAATCGTCCTTCGGGGAGTCCGGATCTTTGGCTGATTTGGGTGGATTGTTGAGGGATTGACCTGGATTTGGTTCGGATCTATGGGTGGAGAGGGCTTTGGCGAGGGGGAGGGGGGCTGGAGCGGAGGGGCCATCCGAGGTACAAATTCAGAGTATGATATGTGCAAAATAAATTCAAAGCATGATATGTACTCAACAAATTTCTGAACATAGTATTGCCTTTTAAAGCCTTATTTGTGTCTCAGCTTCTCATTTAGGTAGTTACATTTCGATTTTCTAATATATATCTTTATAAAAAGTGAGGTCCATATGTCATAGGATACCTGTCGGGTACCCAGGGCCGGTCCTGGCATTTTGGGGGCCCGAGGCGAAAACTTATATGGAGACCTCTTCCACCTCCTTATATATATGTGTGTGTATGTATGTATATATATATATGTATATATATATATATGTATATATATGTGTATATATATGTATATATATATGTATATACATATACATATGTATGTATATATATATGCATGTATATATATAGTCTTATAAGCACATATCATTGAAGAAATTAATATTCGATGCACAAAAAATATTTCTATAGAACAATTTAAAGTTTATGAAATGACAAATGTAAATTGTAATCATGAACACTTACTTGGCACTTGGCATCACCTTAAAAAATTTCTTCTAACATTTTGTGATACAAAGTCATCGATTATACTATTGATATCAATCTCGTCCAATAACTTCTTCTCGATGCATAAAGTCGCCAAATCATTTAACCTTTCTTGAATCATTGTTGATCTCAAATAGTTCTTCAACAATTTCAATTTTGAAAAGCTTCTTTCAACCGATGCAACAGTCACAGGCACAGTAAATAAGATTCGATAAGCAATGGAGACATTATGATAACAATCCACATCTCTGACATGCTCGAAAATCTCTATAGCAGACAATGCACCATCTAGCAAAGTGAATTTCATAATCTTTAATTCAGAAATAAGATCACGTACCTCAACATCAGATGAACCATCATGAGAGAAAGTGTCTGCAAATTTAGTGCAATACTCTTCAAGTTCACTATCATCTAATGACTTCAAGGTGCTTGAGCTCAATAAAAATCCGAATATATCTTTAAACACCATAAGTTCTTCGAATCTGGTGTAGTTGCTCGCATTAGCTCGCGACTGAGTCAAAAACCCATGGTGTAGTTGCATACCTGGATAGGGGTGGGCATTTTTAAACCGAAACCGAACCGAATTAACCGATTATTTCGGTTTTCGGTTCGGTTTTTGTTTTGGTATAATTCGGTTTTCGGTGTTCGGTTCGGTTTTTCACTTTCAAAAACCGAAATAACCGAATAGCCCATGTACAATACCATTTTTATAGTATTCTTCATAAAACCACTAAACAATTCACATATTATAATACATTTATGCATATGTTTAGTATATTCATATGTTTTATTATGCTTATATTGTAATTACATATGAATATTATGTGGGTTTATCCATATTTTGTGTTGCAATATGAGAAGGACTAAATCTAATTTACCTAATGCTATTCATATTTCGGTTAACCGAAAAACCAAAATAACCGAACCGAAATATTTCGGTTAATTCGGTTCGGTTTTTTATTTTTATCCGAGAAATTCGGTTCCTAGTTTTCAAAAACCGAATTATTTTAAAACCGAAAAAACCGAATACCCACCGGGGCCTCATAACTTTGGAGGCCCAGGGCGGCCGCCCACCCTGCCCCCCCTTAGAGCCGGCCCTGCGGGTACCCATGGGTACAAATTGACACCCACATCTATCGTATGTCCTTATCGGGTACCCAAACTCGAAAATCCATAGGTCTAAAGTGCTACTCGTGCCTATCTTTATCGGGTCGGATACTCGCGGGTACTCAAACCAATAGATAAAACTGCCATCCCTAAGTATGGCCTCGACATCTCAGCGATCTGTTGCTGCATAGTGCATACGCCTGTTTTGAAGCTACAATCCTATAAGGTGCATGCATTCCAAATCAAATTAAGTAATTAATCTGTAGAAGCTTTAGCCCCACAATATTGGAAGTATTCTATCAGAACTATTGTGTGTCGAGAGAATAAATGATATAAGTTTAACGTGTAGGAGTTTATTCTGTTCTGAACTAGCGAGGAACTACTAGTTTCAATTCAGTGAAGAAGGGAGCAGGACCAACACGTGTTAGTTTACAGTAATATAAAAAAGGGATTGAGAAAAAAGGAAAATATACGGGAGATTAAATCTCAGGAAACAAACAAAACGATTTTTTCATAATCAAACTGACCATTGTCTTACTGAACTAATCAAAAGAGCAATTGCTTTTTATCCCATCTTCATGCGGTGTTCAGGTTTGCCATGGATGAACCGATAAACTGATCTTATTGCACCTTTTGCAAATATGAACTTTGGTTTTGATGTTGGAAAAAGAACAACTCTAACAAAATATTATAACTATTTTGATGTTAGGGTTTAATGGGAAGAGGGCGGCGTGAGTTTTGTGGATAGAGAGAGGGGTTGTATTCTCAGGACAACCAATGATTCTAATAGTCAGTGGCGGATCCAGGAAAAAATTATAGGTAGGAGAAGTATATATACATCTAAGTATAAATTTGTTAGGCTTTGCTCTACCTATGGATCAAATTTGTTGGGTTATACAGTATATAACACTTGAGTATAAAAGGTCTTATAAATTATAGGTAGGACAACAGCCTAATCTATCGTACTGTTAGATCCACCCCCGTTAACAGTTGTATAGGAGGACGAAAAGAGGGAAGCTAACAACGCCTTCCTAAGACTATCTCCAGCAATTTCCCTTCATTCCCTTCCCTTCCCTTCCCTCATTCCCTTCCTCATATTCATTCCCTTCATTCCTATCATCTCCAGCAGTATCCTCTCGAAGGGTTTTGTATAGGGACTGAAGGGATTCTCTCTCCAAATCCCTTCTGAAGGGAATCGTGAAGGAAATTCGTTGGAGTGCTTGGGATCCCATTCTAAAGGGATACCGCTGGAGATAACCTAAGAGAAGCTAGCAATGATAGTTGTCCCATGGAGTGTTTGGTAGCTTCCCAATGGGACGCTAGCAGCAACAACAGTCTTCCGAGCTTTCGAATTCTTGGTATGTAGCATTTTTCTAACTATGTAGTTATACTTTCTGTTTTTCCTATAAATAAAAGAAAGGAAATACTAGTGCTGAAATCAAAATGGAGAGGCTATTCCATGGGCCATTTTGTGGCCACATAGATAGAAAACCCCATGGGGGACAGTGGGACACCATTTCTTGGCAAAATTTTGTGCTTGGATTGCTGAACAGAGTGCACAGTGGGCCGAACAACACCAGCTAGGCCCCTCCTTGTACCAAAACCAGTAGTAGCTCTGGAAGAACAGTAAGCAAATCGTTACCGATACCCTCCATGAATCACATCACATCCTTCCTTCCCCTGTCCCCCATTGTCATGCTGAACAAAATACTTTGCTCTGTGAAAGAAAACATCAGTACTATCATATGTGAAATGTCTTGGTTTGCACACAAGATCAAATCTTCTGAACCTTTTCGTTGGAAAGATGAAACAAGAAATGCTTCTCTTTTTTTTTCATCGAACCAACTGATGAAGTATCTTCCTCTTGTGGAGTCAGAACAAACACCTCGCAGAGAAAAGAGAGAGAATCTGATTGAGCCAGACAGTTCTTTTTACTGGGAGGGAAACGGAAGCAAGCCCAAGCAACACAGACAGAATATTCACAAACACAACTGATCATGCGTGATTCAGAAGAGATAAAAAGAACAGAAAAGGAAATCCTTTTACAAGCTATATTCAAATAGCTTGAGTTAATCAAGTACTACGTAGTACTACTGTACTAGTCCATGATGAACACAAGAGGAGGTCCAAGGAGTGTCAGTAGCTCGATCGATAATGATACACGAAAGCAGCCACTAGGCACCAAAATAGTCATCATGATCTTGTTCATCTCTGGTTCCTCGTCTTCTTGGTCCGCCATGGCATGGGAGCTTTGATCCCCTTAAGCTAGCTAGCTGTGCAGCATGTCAGTCTCATCTGTTGTGCAACGGGTTCGAGCTGGTAGGCACGACCCGCTTGTCGTCGTCGCCGTCGCCGCCTGCCAGCATCCCACAGGCCGGCGCGGCGCCACCGGCTTTCTTCCTCTGTGTCTTGCACCTGGCGGCGCCTGCGGCAACATTGAAGGCCACCGTGGCGACGGCGCGGCCGCCACCGTTGGCGCCAGCCGCGGCGTGGCTCGCCACCACGGACGACGACACGCCGGCGCCGGCGCCGTGGGCGGCGATGATGAGCACGACGAGCGCGAGGCACGCGGCGGCGGCGACGAGCGGCTCCCACGGCCTTCTCCTCATGGCACGACGTACGTACGTACGTACGCACGTACCGTGAGCTTGATGCAGAGGAGACGCAGTAGTGGACTAAGCTAGTAGTAGCGTGCAAGAGGAGAGAGTGCAGTGTTTGAACACGACAGTGGCCTAGCTAGACTGGCCGGTAGTGGCAGGAGTCGCTGCCAAATGCTGAGTTGGAGGGAGGGAGCTGAAGTTTCTGACGATGAGAGGGAGAGCTGATCGAGCTGAGATGGCACAGGCCCTGCAGGAGATCCAGCAATTGAGCAAGCAAGGGACTCCATCCACCGGGTTGCAACACACTTATATATGTGCCTTTTTCAAAAGAAAACTGTACTGGTTTTAAACATGCGGATTAGCCTTTCGACGGCCGGTCTAGTCTCACGGGTTCAAATGAACTCCGTGGTATATATATATATATAGAGGCGTATCCAGAAAATTAGAAGGAGGGCTAAAACTAAGATATTGAAAGCCTAACAAGTCAACCATGTTCAAAGTTTATAAACATTTATTTAACAGTCACATATAATATAAGTGTGTAACAATACAAAAGATAAGATAATTGAGAGACTGCTAGGCTGATACTAGACTATTTTATTAGACCTATTTTAGAAGAGGTATAAGAGGTTTACTGGGCCACGGGTGAGGCTTCAACCCACCCACGCCCCGGCTACAGTTACGCCACTGTGTGTGTGTGTATATATAGTGTGTGTGTCGATGAGCACATCGGTAACCAATTGTTCTTGGCAAAGATGTACAGAAGATTTTCACAAGGCGAGCAAGTTTTCACAAATATCGAAAATTTGTAACTATTTTTTGTATTAAACATTGATTTCTGATGGGACCGCGGGAGCACGACTGGTTGGAAGAAAGAAGCTAGCACCGAAGGGGAGGTAACTAGAAGTCTCCTAGGGTTTACAGTTGGGAAGGCTGCAGCACTGCCACCAAACCACATTGATGAGCCTTCAATCCCCAATTGCAGACAACATTGAGAAGACTAGAGAGAGAAGCCAACCACAAGCACAGTAAAATGGGGGGAGAGGTCTAGATGAAGAAAGAGAGCGTAGACCATGGAGGTCCTTGTGCATGGCATGGAATGGAAGGGGCAGTGTGGTTCACTGCTTTGCCTTGGCTCATCGGTGATATCCTTCACAGATGCTCCCATTCGCCCCATTCTCATTCCATTCACGAATTTGCTAGCTGCGTCTCTGTTCCTCTCTTGAGGGCCTCAAATGTGTACTTTCAGCGTATAGCGTAGTTCTTCAACTCTAAGGTCCTGTTTAGAACACGGGAATTCTGTACGAAACGAAACCCTAAGTGACATCTAAGGATGAAAGTAATGCAAAATCTATATGTTTGAAGCATTGCCTCGAACCAAAATCCAAGAAGGTTATAAAACTACGATAGATACACCATAAAACCTCACACTATATATAGGTTTCTAGAATTCCTTTTGGTTTACCAAACAAAAAGGTCCAAATCTCTACAAATTAAAATCCAAGGCTAATAAAAACAGTGAAAGAGGGATGGGAAGTCCACCCCATGGCTTGTCGTGTTCATCATCCTTGCAAGAGGACTAGACCGATGCTTGGAGTACAACAATTTTCTTGCCAATACCTTAGACATGTCCCCCTTTTAACCAGAAGGAAATAAATGATGTTCTCCAAAAAAGCCCTACCGTACACAGCTAGGGTTTGGTTCTCTCACATTGCTCTCACTGTTGACGCCATCACTCTGAGTTATGCTTCATTCAATACAAAGCTTAAGTTTGTACATGCCCGGCCGTACAGGACCCATCAAGCGTACGGAAAGGGATCTAATACATTCCTGTGATGATCGCAACTTTGGCAGTTGTAAATCAATCGTTAGATAGAAAGCGATGGCCTAGATCTTTTTAGTATTGTTTAAAAAACACTGTAGTACAATTACCCGTGTACAGAGCACTGCATTGATGTAATATAGCTATGCACTGTTCGATGATCCAAACCTAGAGCACTGCATTGACATACTATATCTATGCACTGTTTAATGATCCAAACCTAGATTGTTTCGAACAGACCAATAGAAGGAAGGGTAATAATTGATGGTAGCTGGTGGTTACGGAATACTGGCTAGCATGGTCCTCCATGAGCTTCTGTTCCTGGAGTTGGTTCGTTGCATAGCCTTTGTCCCGTTGCAGTTAATAGAGGCTGACGGATCAGTCTGCCGGTCACGCAAAGCCTGGGAAATTGTCTCCAAGTACTACTGCTACATCCCCTGCTGATTTTTGAAACAGAGAGAGATGACATGCAGTAGAAGTACTAGTATACTAGTACTGCTATTTTGATGCTTTGACTGAAGTCACCCAACGTTTTGCTGAGCCTCCATGCAAACCTGCGAAATAAAGCACTCGGTGTGGACTAACCATAACACCTACTTATTACATCGACTGATCGACTGGTAGAATCTGTGTAGCTTCCTTTTTACACATGTATGCATATAGACGAGCTGTCCTGGCTCGATCCTTCAAGAACTGCAGTGAGAGAAGCACCATAACTGCAGGGCAAAATTGGTCAGTCTCAAATATGCATGGCCGATAGGTATGCTCCTGTAGCATAGTCGTCAGCATTGGAGCAGTTACATAAATGAAGGGACTGGAAGTCTAGTAGCACGTCCCTGAAGTACATGAGTAGCACTTTACTACCAGCAGCATCAGCATGAGTATGCATGCTCAGCTGGCCCCATTCGATGTGCTCATCCAGCAGGCAGCAGCAGCACAGAACGGTGAAGTACTTGATATGCAGCAACATCAGCGTGCCGGTGCTGGCTAATGCATGTGTGTACCATACCGTATTTTTTGGACTAGAACATTGCCGCTATAGGTACATACCAATGCCTGTTAGTACATACTAGTTTCGGAACATCGACAGGCAGAGATATTCCCTCTCAACAAAAATCTGCCACTTAAGATTGTCTTCCGGTTACATTTTACAACAAGACAGGATAATACAGTAATCTGCTCGAGAGATCAGACATTTTATGCCATGTAACGAGCAGGTTCATGATACCAATAGCAATATAGTACAAGCCATGAGCACTTGAAAACAACATGATGAGCTTCCGCTTGGATGCCATGTCGATACCTGAACGAACTGAAGGTGCAGCATCTTAAGCTCCTGATAATAGCATACACAGAGATCTTGAGCAATCATATTTCTCCTCTGTAGCCTCCACCACCGTAGTAATCTCTTCTGGAGCCTGCAATCGCCATGGACTTCTGGTGCTCCAGCTTTGGACAGTCCGTAACACGATGGCCAAGGCCGCCACAATATGCACATCCCTTGACACCACTCTCCTTGGCAATAGTTTCCTCATCCTCCAATGGGTCATTAAGCTCAGCCAACACTGGTGGTATTCTTTGCTTTGCTTCCTTGAGCAAGTGCTTAAGGTCAAGAAGCGTAGTCTCTGTTTGGTTCTTGTTGATAAATGTTGTTGCTATGCCAGTTTTCCCACATCGACCTGTTCGGCCAATTCGGTGGACATAGTTCTCAATCTCGGCAGGCATATCATAGTTAATCACATGTTGGATATCAGGGAAATCAAGACCCTTTGAGGCAACATCAGTAGCCACCAAAACATCCTTCTTTCCATTCTTGAAGGACTCAATTGCATTCTCTCTTTCCTCTTGATCTTTTCCACCATGGATCGCAACAGCTTCCACTCCCTTCAGAAGAAGGTACTCATGAATGTAGTCAACATCAGCTTTGTTTTCACAAAATATAAGAACAGGAGGTGGAGTCTTTTGGAGGCATTCCAGGAGGTATATAATTCTAGCATCCTCTTTGACATACTCAACTTCTTGGATAACATCAAGATTAGCCGCCCCAGCTCTTCCAACATTAACAATAATAGGCTTCACTAGGGCACTTTTTGCAAAGTTCTGAATCTTCTTGGGCATAGTGGCAGAAAACAGAAGGGTCTGCCTTTGTGCCTTGAAATGGTCGAAAACCTCACGAATGTCATCCTCAAATCCCAGATCAACCAGCCTATCAGCTTCATCTAAGGTTAAAAACCTGTGCAAATAATGAAAGCACTATTAAGAAACTTGAAGAGTGTCTGCACTCTGCAGCTACTTTTGAAAGACCTTCAGAGAGGTTTCACTAGTTGGTACAGTCCAATATAGGCAAAAGCAAGTGATTATCTCCTAGGTTGAACCAAACAGTATCTGAACTGGTAATGTCCAGCACTGTGAGTCTGGGGACAAGATACTAACTCAGGAAGTACATGGTTTGCTGGATAAAGGGCTCTCACGAGTGTGAGCATCTTTCGCATTCTTTGGGCAGAACTATAGAACAAAAATCTCACTTATAAAGCATACTTATAAAGCATAACAGATCAACAGCCCTATGCCCCTACATTTGGTTCAGAGCTATTGAACTTTGAGCATTCATTAAATACAACTGAAAAATTAGCTAAAATATTGTCGTGTGTTGGAAAGCAAGACATAAGAGAGGTGGACGCCGGCCGTCCAATGGGCCGGCGTCTGCGAGAGTAATAGAGACACAATCATTTATATAGATTCGGACGCTAATAAAGACGCCCTACCCCTATCAGTGTGCCCCTGGGCTCAGGGTAGAGGGGGTGCCTCCTTGCCCGAGAGTGACCCCGACGGCACACCAGTTTGTATATATTTTGTATTCCATTAGAGTTCAAGGTACAAGTAGGGGTTACAATGAGCTTTTATAGATGCTCAGCCTGTTACACAAATACCATCCTAACCCTAGAAGGGCGGCTCAAGCGTGAGCATCTTTGTCATTCTAGTGAGGTGGTAGTGGATCTTGCGTCATCATTCACTAGGGCTAGGGGTAGGCCTTCGACTCCGGGGTCCCACGTGGGGTCCCAAGGCTTGGGCCCTCCTTCAAGGGCCAAAAACTGCAGGATGGGCCTCTATGTCTCAATGAACACTTATAGGGGGTGCCCTCACGTACCAAGAGTGGAGCCCCACGCCCTATGGTCGGGAACGAGGCAAAGCGCCCTGAAGGTTTGGGCATATCTCCACATACCCTCTCCAGAGGCCCAGGGCCAAGTGGGGTATGAAGGGATTTCCTGTAACACCCCATCCCGTGTAGCATCTCTAGAGGTTCAACGAGGTATGAGGGGATCTCCCATGACACCCCGCGCCATGTACAACCTCTAGAGGCTTGGCGGGGTATAAGGGGATCTCCCATGGCACCCCGCACCATGTACGCTCTCTAGAGGCCCGACGGGGTAGGAGGGAATCTCCCGTGGCACCCTACGCCATGTACCCTCTCTAGAGGCCAGACCATAGTAACAGAATACGGGGTCGAGGGTGCGATCCATGTACCCGGGTCGCCGTCCCAGATCGAGGGTCGGGGTCGACTAGGGTCGACGTCCCAACTCTCAACGGGTCACCGCACCGTTACGACTGGGATTCAAGACGAAACGAGTCCCAACTCCGGGTGGGTCGCCGCCCCATTGCAGCTGAGCTTCAAGATGGGACGAGATGCAGACTCAAAACCCCAAATCCGAACCCTAAATCCCCAAAATCCCGAACCCTAATTTCATTATTTGCCCCAATCAAGCCAAAAAAAATTAGACCTTTGGGTTTAGGACTTACCTATTCCTGGCCATCGCCGACGCCTTTCGGTTATCGTTGTGGCTGTGCCGTGCTCGCCGTCTCCTACCACGTGGCCTCAGATCGGCCGCGCGCATCGTCGCCGCCGCTTAGTCGCCGAGTCGCCGCTGCGGTTTTTCCGGAGCGGAGGAGAGAATAAGTTAGGGTTTTGCTGCGTGGTTGGTTTTGTTCCGACCCGGGTGAATCTGAGACGTCCGCTTGCTTCGACAGCTGGATGCGCGTATGGGCTATCTTCTAGCGTCACTGGGTCGTGCCGCGCGGACTGGGCTGTGTGATGGGCCGCATCGCATAATTCGTAATTCATAAGCCAATATCATATTCATGCATAACGCACAAGCCATGGTGATCCAAAACACTTGGGGTCATCGACCCAAGACACCAAAGGTCGCGACCCTCGACCCTAGCCTTCGTACCAGGGTCATCGACCCATATGCCACGGAGTCGCGTACCAATTTTTGGGTTCTCGTCCCAAAGGGGAATACCCCCTTCATACCATATTTTTTCCAAGTGTCGACCCTCGTCCCGCGACCCCGTTCCTCGACCCTGTCGACCCGGGAACTTTGTGACTATGGGCCAGACGGGGTAGGAGATCTCCCATGGCACCCCACACCATGTGCCCTCTCTAGTGGCCCAGCGGGGTTCGAGGGGATCTCCCGTGACACCTCATGCCATGTGCCATCTTTAGAAGCTTGACGGGGTTCATTGGGAGCATGGCATAGAGCCCGGCCGAAAGCTCACGATTGTGCGCCCGTAACCTAGCATTTGCTTTGGGCGTTGCCTCCAGCGCCCAATTAAGGGAATAGGGTGAGAGGACGGTTACCCAAACACCCAAACTGACTTTCCTCGCACCTCGGCTTGGACGCTAAGGTTGGTTCCCTAGAGCGCTACCGCCCAAGTGGGACTCAGGGCCTCATGCTTCGCGCAGGTGCTAACTGCATGCTAGGCTTGGCAGGTTGTAGAAGCATTGCCTGCTCGGTCACCGCACGGCCAGGGAGTAATCGACGTAAAGGCCCCACGGGTAAAAGCATTGACCATACTCTCTTACTATCCTCGTGTTTGCTCCCACCTTTTTGAATGTGTCAATTGCGGACTTGCCCCATGATTGTAGGCGACCGACGACGAAATGCCCTCATGAATGGCAAAGGCAAGATGGATGGGGATGCCCCCGCTAAGGGCAAAAGCAAGCCCCCTTGTGGAGAGGAACTTCATGCAAGGACATGGACATGATGGCTTTGTCAAGTCTACCGCCTTTGAGTCGACAGGGGATGAGAAGGAGCGCCCAGGAGGGAAGTGAACTTCAACAAGCTCCCAGTAGGTTAGAGCACTCCACCATGTGATCTTCTCTAGGTAGGCAGAGAAATGCCCTATGAGGCCATAGGACTTGGCGACCCCACTCATTAGTTAACACCAAGCGAGGTGGGGCCGTCCCTCTATCCCAATGGGTTCTTTCGGGGGTTTCCTCATGGATCGAGAGTTGAGTCTTATGCTCCATCGATGGGAACAAGGTAGAGTGCCTGGAAGGCTACGCACCGCACCATGCACCCTCCTTGGAGGGATGGCGAAGTATGGGACCTCCTATCCAGGAGATGATGTGCCCCCCCCCCTCTCACACACACTGTCCGAGAGGTGACAGGGTCTCCCTAACACTACCCGAGAGGCGATGAGGTCTTCATGGCACTAGCTCCCATTCGGTTGGTGATTGTCGCCCCAACACTCACCATATACCCTCCTTGGAGGGGCGACGGAGTACGGAACCTCCCATCCAAGAGATCATGAGGTCTCCCCGACACTACCCGGGAGGTGATGGGGTCTCCCTGACACTTAGGAGGACCAGGCACTGGCCAAGCGCCCAGTAGGATAGGGTACCTCGCCTTGCACACGACCATTGGGTAGAGGAGCATCTGGGGCAAGGACTTAGCTTCTGCCAAAGGACACAAGTGCGGAATCAAGTGCCCGTATCAAGAATATAACCTCGACCAAGAGGGCGAGGAGTGTCCGAGACACGGTCTAAGCCTACGCCTACAAGCACGGGCGCACCTATGAGCGTCCGAGAAATGGACATAGTCTCCGTCAGGAAGGCGAGGAGCGTCCCGGGCGAGGACTTAGCTTTCACCCACGCATCATGCTGGTTGAGTGCCCGCAGCGCATATAACCTTGGCCGAGGACGAGGAGTGTCAGGATGCGACAAAGTTTACACCCACAGCACAAAGGCCATGAGAGTCCGGAAAACAGACATAGCCTCAATCAGGGAGGCGAGGAGCGTCCTAGGTGAGGACTTAGCCTCCACCCACGTGCGTGGGCGTAAAGTCAAGTGTCCGTGTAGCAGATATAACCTTGGCCAAGAGGACGAGGAGCGTCTAGGACACGAACAATGCCTATGCCACAGGCACGAGCGCGGATACAAGTGTCCGAGAAACAAACATTGCATCTAGGACGAGGACTTAGCTTTCGTCCCTAGTACAAGCACGTGTCGAGTTCTTGCGTCACGTACATAACCTCGACCAAGAGGACGAGTAGAGTCCAGGGCACAAACAAAGCCTACGCCCACTAGCATGGGCACGGCTACAAGCATCCGAGAAATGGACATTGCCTCCATCGGGGATGCGAGTAGCATCCAGGGCGAGCACTTAGCTTCCGCCCATGGGCGCGGGCACGAAGTCGAGTGCTCGCATCACGGACATAACTCCAGCCAAGAAGACGATTGTCTGGGACATGGACAAAACCTACGCCCACGGGCACACATACGAGTGTTCGGGAAACGGACATAGCCACCACCTAGAATGCAAGGAGTTGTTGCCTGCAATACGAGGAAAAAGGGATCAACACTCATTTCTTGTAGCGAGATAGTATATGTGCCTCATGGTAGATAAGTGAAGTCCATCTTATGGGACGAGCAGAGTCCCACCACTTTAGATAGTGGGATCTTCGATGTGATAGTTTTCTGTAAGCATGACAGCCCGTGACTAAGTTTCGAGCTGAATCTATGGCATATGATCCGAGTTGCCTGGAAGATGTGAACACGACTTGTCGCAGGGTGCTACATTGCCATTGGGGGTTGTACCCACTAGTGGGCTTGAGGGGTACCGATGAGACTTAAGTCATGGAGCACCTCATGCCACTAGGGGTAAGTACATGCCCACATACACTTGACATAACTATATATACTACTACGACTGCACTACAAACACACATTAGACCTGACAATAATTTTGCAATATGTATGGCCCTGTCAAACTGAGAACCAGCAAACTCATCTCCCTAAACACATTGTATGACAAATTGACAATGTATTTTTTTCCAAAATTTTCACATGTATTCCTCACAAAAGGTAGTAAGATTCGCCACAAAAAATTTGGTGCTAAATCCGGTCCTACAAACATGAAATCGGTTGAATTTGCGATCATCCAGGTCCAAAAACCTGAATCTCGCCAAAATACACCGAAATCTCATCGAAAAATCCCGAAGCCAAGATAGGGTTTAGGGTTAGGGTTACATAATTTGTGTATGTATTTTTTGGCAAAATTTTCACATGTATTCCTCACAAAAGGCATTACAATTCGCCACAAAAAAATTGGCGCTAAATGCGGTCCTACAAACATGAAAACCGGCCAAATTTGTGATCATCTCGGTCAAAAACCGAAACCTCATTAAAAAAACCCAAAATCATTGTAGCAATTTGAATATTTTCAATTTTTTATCTCACGGAGATTTGAAGTCTTGGCCCCAGCTGAAAGCCGAGATTTTGGCCAAGATTTCCAAATCTCAGTGAGATTATGAACCCTGACCTTGACAAGTATTTGCGAGACTAAGTCACGCACTTAGAGGGGTGCCCATGAGAATAACTCAATGGCACCATGACGAGTGCCCACGAGACTAAGTCATGGGTACTTGAAGTGACACTTGCCTCACTACGTCACAGGCAATTTGCGAGGTGCCCAAGAGATCCTATCACGGACACATTGACGAGTGCTCATGAGACCAAGTCACAGGAACTTGACAAGGTGACCAAGAGACTAAGTCGTGGGGTACCATGGAGGGGCGCCCACGAGACTAAGTTGTGCACACCTTTGAGGTGTGCCCACGAGACTAAGTCATAGGGCACCTTGGTGGGGTGCCCACGAGGCGAAGTCGTGGGGCACCTTGGACGTAGCCCACAAAACAATGTCACAGGACACCTCAGGACTGGTGCCCACGAAACAAAGTTACGGAGGCACCTTCAAGGGGTGCCCACGAAAAATATCAAATAAGCGTGTGTGCATCTGCAGTAGCTTACAGGTAGGAAGGAGGATAAGCACTGGTATGTTCCTGAGGAAGTTTTTGGTTCAAACTTAAAAGTAATAGGGGTATTTATATAGAAACTTACATGAGCATTCTGTGTCAAATCCAAAGACAATAATGGATAATCTTCTTGTCGTGAATCACAATACCAATGGGATGAGTACACAAAAATGATAAATTAAATGTCAGTAATTTATGTTCACTTTTAGTTTACCTTCATTGGAGTTGGTCTGTCTTCTTCATATTTACATTACTTCCAAATTGCAGTTGTCATTGGCAAGGGTTGAACAATGACATATCATTTTAGTTGAATTCACCTTCATTCTTTAAAAACAAAGAATTTTGTCTGAACCCCAGTTTCTGCCTGAAGGTGCTAATCTATGAGGAAGAGAGCATATGTTGCTATTTCCAGACAAGCTAGCAAATATTCGCAACTGTGTGCATCCCTTCTACAACAAGTGCTTTTGATGATTATATACAACATGAATGACACATTTTCTTTGACAGAATAATAAGCACGGTCAAATTGTTAGCTCTAAATGTGTTCACGTTCACTAGTCCAGTAGTTCCTCTATACAAATGTATCACATGTTTTCATGAACATTACACCCAATAGGGCACCTTTCATATTAGCTATATCCTATTGCACCTTTCATATTAGCTATAGCATAGTTTTAGTTCAAACTTTATACTTCCTCTACACGCTAAGAAGAACATATGAAACTATGACACAAACACAACAGTTATATTCTGTTAAAAGGTATAAAAACACCAAATGAATCACAAAAATGCAATACACACCTGCAATTGTCAAGGTTCATCTTCTTCTTAGCGAGTAAATCCTTGAGCCGGCCAGGTGTGGCCACCACGATATGTACACCCTTCTTCACCACATCCAGCTGCGTCCTCATGTCCACACCCCCAATGCAAAGCAACGGCCGTATCTCAGGGTACCCAGCCTCCTTGAGAGGAACGAGGAACTGCTCTATCACATCATACGTCTGCTTGGCCAGCTCCCGTGATGGGCAGACGATCATCCCAAATGGTCCCTCCCCAGGGACAATCGGCATCATTGTTTCCTCCTGCAGCGCCACCATGATGAGCGGCAGCACAAACACCAGCGTCTTCCCAGACCCAGTGAACGCAATGCCAATCATGTCACGGCCGGAGAGCACCACGGGCAGTCCCTGCACCTGGATGGGCGTGGGTTGCACGATGCCCTTCTCGCGGAGCTTGCGGAGGATGGGCTCGGGCAAGCGGAGGTCGCCAAAGTCGCGGGCGGGCGGCGGGACGTCGTCGCCGTCCACAAGGATGTGCCACTTGCGGCGGAGCTCGTCGGCCTTGGCGCGCGGCATGCGGCGGAGGCGGAGGGGCGGCTTCCAGCCGGTGCGGAGCGGGTCGGAGTAGGTGATGCCCTTGGCGAGCTCGCGCACGGACATGAGGGTCTTGCGATCGGAGAGGTGCTCGATCATCTCCTTCTCCTGCTGGATCAGCTGCTCGGTGGGGGTGACCTCCGGGGCCGCGCGCTTGAGCTGCGTGGCCTTGACGAGGAGGCTGGGCTTGGCGTCAGCGTCGGCGGAGGCGGGCTGGTTGGGCGGCGGGGGCGGAGGCGGCGGAAGGGAAGATGGGAAGCCAGCGGAGGAGGAAGGAGCGGGCTTGGAGAGACGGAGCTGGCGGAGGCGCTCGGCCTCCATGGCCCGCCGCTTGGCAACGGGGATGTACTCCTCGTAGTTGTCGTCGTCGTCGGAGTTGACCGCGGCAGAGGCGGCCGCCGGGGAGGCTGCGGTGGCCGCCATGGGCCAGGGCTAGGGTTTGGCCTTTGGAGAGAGGGGGGAGGTGGGGGAAGAGAACGGTTAGATCCGATCCGATCGGATGCTGATGGTGAGTTTGAGAAATGGACGGGATTACTTACCGACTCTGGTTGGCCCTTTGGGCCGTAAGTTAAAGGCCTAAAGCCCAGCCCAGAACTAACGTAGAAATGTCCGTACTAAATTAAATCCTCAGCCCATCGAAGGGACTGCATTGATTTGTGATTTTTTTTTTCTTTACCTGAAGTATAGGTTTTTTTTCCAAGTCTGCTGTATATATGTCTTTTTTTTTCTTTGAAAATTTAAGCCATCTTAAAAACATAAGAAAAAATAGAGGTCGATCGAGACTGATATAGAAAGAAACGGTTAAGAGAATTGATGGATTGGGATGTATTCAAAGAATTGACATTAGATAGGTGGAAGTTAGCGGTTCACGTACCGAAATTATGACTTAGGATCGAAGGCTTAGCGATCTTTTAGGATATGCTTCAAGAATCGTGCGGCTTCTCCTCCATTGCAACTGCTTCAGCTCAATTGCATCTCAGGCTGCTTACATCGAGTGTTCTTTGACGCTTGTGTGACTGACATTACACAGTGCGCCATGCCACGATGTATGAGTGAGAATGTCGTACCGAAAAATAATTCCATAAGATCAGATCTTAATCCATGCAATGAGAGGCTGGATCTAACTGAGTTTTGGCACAGGTCTCATGCTCTCGTGAATCGTGATCTGATCTTATATAATTATTTTTTCCGGTGGATCAGATGCGAGCGCCACCGCTGGACGTGCCGCAGGGGCAGCTCACTGGCTGCGCTGGGCAGGCATATCACGAGACGATGAATTGACGGCATGCATGTATGGATACATATAAGAATTTAGAGCAAAATACATCATCTTCCTCGATCATCTCCCTCCTTAATTACAAAATAAATATACTCCGTAATGGAGATATATAGCGCGACGACATATATATAGGAGTAGTGGTTGATAAAGATTAGAGACGAAGATGACGGCACGTCAGCGAAGCAAAGAGCGATCGAGCAGGCACTGTTAATGTTTAGGCCTCCTTGCGGAGGTGGATCTGCGGCTTGCCGCCGGCGGCGTGGTTGGCGTCCATGACGGTCTCGAAGGCGCCGACGAGCGCCTTCACCCTGCTGCACTGCCGCCTCTCCAGCAGCTTGCTCCGTGCCTCCTCGATCACGTCGTTGCTCCGCGCCACCTCCCGCGGCCGCGGCTGCTCCTCGTCTGACCGCTTTTCCATCGCCGTCTTCACCCTGCTCCCCTCGAACCTCCGCACCGCCGCCTCGTCTTTCTCCTCCTCCTTCTCCGCGTGCTTCTTCTTCGCCTCCTTCACCACCATGAACTTGTCCGTGGCGGTCGGAGCCGGAGCCGACCCCTTCTTAGGCTCCTCCTCCACGGAAGCGGGGGTCTCCTTCTCCGGCGTCTTCATGCGCTCCTCCACTTCCTTCGCCACGGCCGGCTGATGGTTCACCACCACCGACGGGTTCGCCTCGTGTATGATCTTCTCCGGGACGATCTCGAGGTGGTGTCTGTCTTCGTTGTCACCCCCGCCGTGAACATCGTCGGCGAAATCGTCCAAGGACAGGACGCTGGCCGCGTCGGAGCCCTTGCTGGTGACTGACGTCGGGCTATCGCCGTCTGCCTTGCTCTTCTTGCGCCGGGACTTGCCACCGCGGAAGGCGCGGGAGGCCCGCTGCATGAGCTTCGTCGGCGACCACAACGACGAGTAGTACGACGACGACGACTTGGGCTTGTCCTTCGGGGTGTCTGGCGGATCGTCGGTGTTGATGGCCGGCCGCTTGAGGTGCGACGAGGGCGTGGAGAAGGATGCCGCGCGCGCCGGCTGGTGCGAGGTGTTGGAGCTGAACGGCGACGAGGGAGGCGCGTCGCCGCTCGTGGTCCGCTGGAGCGCGCCGCCGCCGTCCTGCGACCGCGCCGGTGAGGCCATGAGCTGCTTCGGCATCGACAAGCAATTGCAAGACATTACGATCGATGATGGTGTTAGGGCAAATCAAGATAGCTCTAAAATAAACCTAAGAACAAGCAAGCTATATATACGGAGTATATATTTAGCCTGATGTAATTCATGCAGTTAATTATAACAGGAAAGAAACATAAAACATGATAGGACGGCTCAATTCGGTGAGACAAAGGAATTCAAGAGTTTGAAAGCCAAGCAGCATCATATCTTTACGGACGCATAAACATCTTTTTGACTTTGATCTCCAAGACATCACATTTTCAACACAACACATGCATGCATGCTCATCGATCTCCAAAACATCACGTTTGGAAAGAACGTGGGAATTTCTGCATACTTTAGCTGAGAAGGTGCATGCAACTCACGTAGTATATATATATTTCAACAAATTAAATTCCCACATTCCAAACGGAGAGCACAATTTTTTATTTCTTTTATTTTTTTGCCGACGATATATAGAGTGTCGATAGAATTTACCTTGAGCCGATTCACCTTCATTTCTTAGTAGAGATGAAGATGTGACGATGGATTTGCGAGCATGACACAGCACTAGCTAGGAAGAAGGAAGGAGGCAGAGGGCCATTTGAAACCCCGCAAATGGCCTAAAATTGCGCGGCGATGAGTTGTGTTGGGGGGGAGACGATAATAGAGGAGGCCAGCAGGGAGGAGGAGAAGATCGAGGAAGCAACGATAAAACAAATTTAAGATCTATCAGCCAAGAATTGTATGGCCTGGAGGTTTTTAGGCAGCTCCTACGGTCTCGGCTTCGATTTCTGGCTATTTTTGGCTGAGCACAGCTAAGCTTAGCTCGATCTATCAATGGCGGTGTATAACAAACCTGAGGCATTGATTTTGGAAGGCCTCGTTTAGTTTGTAGTAATTCTAAAAGATTTATGGGTGCTCTTTAAATTTTTAGAGACAGCACACAACAGGAAACAGTATTTTTTTCGTCGGCCAAATACCGACGAAAAAGAGATACCCGACGAAAATACATATTTTTGTCGGTCTGCCGATGAAAATAAACCGACGAAAATACACATTTTCGTTGGTCTGCCGATGAAAATAAACCGACAAAAATAAGTAGACGAAAATAGGCAATATTTTCGTCGGTTACCGACGAAAATCTATTTTTTTTGTCGGCCCAGTCTAGCCGACGAAAAAAGTGGCCGATGGCTGGACCGACCTTGCCACGTCGGACTTTTTTCGTCGGCCAATACTGGGGAAGTATTTTCATCGGCCACGTGGCATCGGCCCCGTGACCGACGAAAAGACTACTATTTGCCAGTTGCAGAACTGGTCCAGTATTTTCGTCGGCCACGTGGCCGATGAAAATACTGGGAGTATAGGTGCAAAATTGCTTCCCTATGGCATTTCTACATACTGCTACTCCTAGTATTTTTTTTACCCACAGGTACGCATTTAAAATATCGAACTTTCAAAGCAGAAAACAGCTCGGCTTTGCTTGTTTTGTCTGCATTTAACATACAATTTTTGCAGAAATTCATGTACACCATCGTATATTTCTCAGAACAATCACAAATGGCATCACACAATTTGAAAATGACAGTACTATTAAATTCGCAAATGCATCACATTAATATCGCAAATACATGAACATATATAAACATCCAAATCATATCACAATTAGTTTCATCCAACTACATTACCCCAACCATCACATTGTCCTATTTACAATCCTAACTCTCCGGGGTGTTTGAATTCTGGCCGCTACCTTCAGAGGCGAAGAAGCCGTCGACTTCTGCATTAGGACCGTGCAAGCTCGAACCCTGAGCTGGCCCTAGTGCTAGAGGGGGGAAACGGGTGCCACGGTGAAGGAGGCTGAGAACCCTGTAGAGGAGTCATGAAATTTCACATTAGTACAAAAATGCAAATAACTTTCAAAACTGAATTAACCTAAAACATATGTACCTGCGGTGCTTGCCCTGGTGACGGATACACGTAGAACGGTGGAGGAGGCTGAGAACCCTGTAAAGAAGTTATGAAATTTCATGTTAGTCTAGAATTACAAATATTTTTCAAAACTGAATTAACCTAAAACATATGTACCTGCGGAGGTGGATACCCATAGAACGGCGGAGGAGGCTGAAGCGTAGGCAAGCTATGTTGAGGACCTACAGTTGCGTAGAGTTGCTGCATATAATTAAAGTGTTAGATCTGCAATATGAAAACTTAATTAGTCAGTTGAGATTTTGAGCTTTTACCTGAAGAGCTCCCTAGAGGTACGCCTACGTTTGCCTGAAGTGCGCCATCTCCGCTTCGTATTTCGCTATCAACTCACGCTGTTGGCGAGACTCCTCGCGTTGTTGGCAAGCCTGCTCCTCGTGCTCCGTGAACCTTGCATTATCCCTGGAGAAGCGAGCGCTGCTCTGTAAGGATCCCGATGCTCTTCCTTGGGATAGAGCGATGTCGGAGTCCACAACCCTGTTGAACATGGCGAACCTGCAGTAAACATATACGAAACGGAAGGCATTCATAAAAAGTGCAACTATTGATTATATTAGGATTTTTGACAAAACTCAAATAAGAGGGATGATCTCACCTGCCATGTCTCTTGCCCCCACCACTCTTGGACTGGTACATGTCCTTCAGCATCTTATGGTTCGGCAGAAGGATATCACTGATCAGTTGGACCATATCGTTGTAGCACTTGTTCGAAAAGTTGTACTTCGACTATATTGACATGAACCGCGTCATTGTCTGTAGGACGGTGACGTTGGTGAACTCATGCAATTTCTATTCCGAGGCCGAAAGGAGCCTATAAAAGCTTTGCACCTTCGGCCCAGGCTCCTCTTCCGAATTAACCTCAAACTCCCTACCAATATCATTCAGCATCTCATCCATCCTGTCTTCATCCTCATGGTCCGACTCAACAATGGGCTCCGCCTCGCCATGCTCGTACCATCTCAGATAGTCAGGCATGAAACCAAACTTGCACAGGTGCCGCTCTACATCCGACTTTATGTGGTAAGAATACTTATGGCACTTGCTACACTGGCACTTTGCGACACCACCAGCATCCCCTGCAAATGCATGGTCCACGAACGCCTGTGCAATAACTGCCCATTCTCTTGAGTGCGCCCCGGTCTTACTCCAACCATCATACATCCACCTTCGATCATCACAAATTCTCCAAGCTAAACACAGGCAACGATGTCAACCACAGCGGCTTAGTTGCGAATAAGGGCTCTACTGGGAAAGATAGGTCCTAAACCCACCCAAGAATGGACGCTAGAGCACGGATTTATGACGAGCCTTACGATCCGAATGGAATTTCGGCAGCATAACCCCGCTGTTCTCCGAATGCACGTTCAGTCTTGGTACATCGGAGAACAACTGGATCATGCTACCGAGATTTCATTCGGACCGTTGGGCTCGTCATAAATCCTACATATGCTCTAGTGTCCATTCCTAGGCTGTTCAAATTAAACTGGACAATTCTGGAACTAAACTAAACTAAACTAAAAAATAGTAAGCAACCGAAAAACAACAACGAAAAACTCACCTTACTTGGCAAGTGGCGCGCGGGGAGGGCGGCGGCAACTGCTTGGAGCGAGGAGTGATGATGCGCACGGGCGTGGGGAGACGCGGTGTGGCGCTACGGGCTACGGGCGCAAGACAGGGCGGCAGGCGGCATGGCAGTGGGGGAGCGCGTGGACGAGCAATAGCGATCGATCGAGAGGCGGCGCAAGGCGAGCGAATGGGTACGCGAGGGATGGCCACGGGGCTTAATACGCCTTATTTTCGCTAGCTAGCCTGGCCGACGAAAATAGGTCCTACGTGGCAAGGTTAGGTATTTTCGTCGGCCAGTTGACCGACGAAAATAGTTCCTCATGCCACGGGGCATAAGACGTATGGCCCAATATGTTTTCGTCGGTCATAAAAGCCGACGAATTTTTTTTTGAAATTCAACTGCCGCCCTGAGCACAACTTTTTTCGTCGGCTTCGCAAACAGGCCAACGGAAATAGATTTATTTTCGTCGGTTCTTGGCTTGGGCCGACGAAAATAACTATGTTTTCATCGGCTTCACTTGGACCGATGAAAATACAATATTATTGTCGTCGGTTTATATTAAGCTGACGAAAATATCGTGGACCGATGAAAAAATATTGTTTTCCTGTAGTGGCATTAAAATTTTTGTTGTTGAAAGCAATTCAAGCTTGGGAAAATGGACCAAGATCAGCTTTTTAGTGGTTTGTGGCATAAGTCAGAAACCACGTATAACTAGCAAGAGCAAAAAGTAAGGTGAAACGTGCTTTCGTAGCTTATGCGGATGAAAATTAGCTATTTACCGAAAGCCTTTTATAAAAAAAACACAGTTGATTTTTAGACTAGAAAACAAAAAAACAGTTTTTCTAAAAAGAAAAAATAACTTTTTAAAAAAAGATACAACTCTACAAACAGACTCAAACAGCATAAGACGTGCTTTCGCATTTTACTCTTCAGCCTTTAAGCCAAAAAAGGCACATGATGTGTTTCTGACAACCAAGCAGGTACCAAAGCACAAGAACCACCTTGCAAATATAAAATTATAAACTATCAACAACTGAAGATTTGGGATCACCAGTTTTATTTTATTTTTTACAAAAGCACGTTAACCCAGAACCAAAAGAAAGAATAAAGTGAAATGGATTTATTATGTAGCATGCACAATTGCTTTCTTCTTCTTAAATTCCAATTTCTTTCTTAATCGCAGATTCCCTATCGTAATTATTTTTTACCGTTGGGCTACTGCGAGGACAGTTACGGCAGACCATACTTTCTTAGTTCTTCGTGAGGCAACAAGTCATATGGAACCGCGAAGAGACCGAGACGACGGTCTACCTCATCACGGCCGTTGAAACGCCAACGGACGGCTGGATAAGATAACGGAATGCCACGCCACGAGACGGGCATCCGATTCTTCCAAGCCACAAATCTCTCCGCTTTCCTCAGCCTAAAGCGGCAATAAAAAGCGAGTAGGAGACGTAAACGGCTGGAGTGGCAGCTGCAAATTGGGGTCGGTGCGAGCGAGACAGCGCAGCAGCGAGTGGTGGTGAGATCGCGACGATGGCGGCGGAGGCGGGCAAACCGAGGGTGGTGGTGGTCGGTGGCGGCATCGCCGGCTCCCTCCTCGCCAAGACCATGCAGCCCGACGCCGACGTCGTCCTCCTCGATCCGTAAGCCTCTCCCGTTCCTCTCACGCTCACCCTGTGTCTGCGGAAATGCCGACGTGTCTCGGTGTTTAGGCGCCGGTGGCAACGAACCTGCTTTCTTAGCCTTAGAATTGGATGTGCTGCTATGCTGGTGCGGGAATGGGGATGTTCTGAATATTGATTGGTTCAGAAGTGCACATCTTTCTGCTTTCATTCATAGACATTTGTAATTGACATCTGTACAATCTTGGTCGTGTGCTTTGGCAGAGACCGGATTTTTAATCCTTTATCTAAAAAAAAAATCTTTCTGCTTTCATTATTGGTGTGGGAGAATTACAGTGAAGTTTGATATCGTGTTTCGACATTCTCTTACCATTTGTCTGATGTTATGCCATGGAGGATATTTCTGATGTAGAGCCATAGAGGATCATGATAAATTACGTCAATTGAAAGTTTCGAAAATGTGGTTCGTGTCTGAATGACAAACTGACAATCGAAAAAGGACACTGGACCTGTTCGTACAAGTTGGGCTAAGAATTCCACATACTGTTTTCCTTATCTCTCAATGAACAACATATAGCCGTTGCTTTTCGTTGATTATTTGGTCATCCACTTCATAGTTCAATGAGTAAACAGCGTGAATGATTTTTATTTTTGATAAAAAAAATAGCCGGTAGCATGAAGGACTTCACAAGCTTTCGTTGGCTGTGAATTCTTAATGCTTACCCAAGTTAGTGTATAGTGTACATTTTCGTATGATAAGACGTGGTTGCTCAAATGAGAGCAACTTGACCAGTGCTGTTCGTTAATTTTTATACACACACACGCACGCACGCACACACTCTAAATCCAAATTCAATTATGCTGAAAAACCAATTATTTGATCTTTTATACTAAGGATAAATTGGCTTCATACCCTTAGTCTTATTAGCTACTCCTTCATAATTGGTCGGTTCTTTCATAAAAAAGATTTCTTTAATGACAGGAAGGAGTACCTGGAGATCCCCTGGGCTGAATTGAGATCAATGGTTGAACCATCTTTTGCTGAGAAATCGTTAATCTATCACAGAGATTACCTCACCAATGCAACTATTGTAACATCTTCTGCAGTCAATATCACTGAACATGCTGTTCTGACTGCTGATGGTCAATCTCTTGCATATGATTATCTCGTTATAGCGACTGGCCATGCGTTGACTTCTAGAAGCAGAACTGAGAGGATAGAAGAATTTCAGAGAGGTAATTGGAGTTAAAGCATATAGTGGAAAGATAGTATGATTTGTGGCCTTATGTTTCCTGATTATTCTGTGAACTTGTTACAGATAACGAGAAGATAGAATCGTCAGAATCTGTGTTGATAATTGGAGGTGGTCCAACTGGTGTTGAACTAGCTGGTGAGATCGCAGTAGACTACCCAGAGAAGAAGGTGACCCTTGTCCATAGAGGATCACGATTACTTGAATTCATTGGAAACAAGGCTTCAAAGAAGTGCCTTGATTGGCTGACTTCGAAGAAAGTAGATGTGCTTTTGCAGCAATCTGTTGACTTAGATTCGTTATCAAACACAGAAAAGTTGTACAGGACATCAGGTGGAGAAACAGTAACAGCAGATTGCCACTTTGTATGCATTGGTAAGCCACTGAGTTCATCATGGCTACATGATACCATCCTAAAGGAATCTTTGGACAACAAGAGAAGAGTAATGGTGGAAAAGGATCTAAGAGTAAAGGGTTATAATAACATTTTTGCAATTGGTGACATCACAGATATTCCTGTAAGTGTACACTTAGAACTCCATGCCTATTCTATTTACGGATTTTCCTTAGGTTGGTAACATTCTGTTTTGTTCAGCTTGACTATTCTCACTTTTCCCCACCGGTATTAATTAACTTGCATATACTAGCAATCATTTGACCTAAATTGAAATGCGGCCCAAATCTGCACAGAGTGAATATTCTACATGAGTGCATTTGTTTGTAGATTGATAAGATTAACTTCAGCAACTCGTTTGTGCCCTATGATGAGGATGTACTGCCTTTCGTGTCTAAAAGCCTGCATTTTTACCAGACACTTCTTTTATAGTATCCCCTAAGACCATTCGTGCTTTGGGAATTTTTCACTTCATATCCTTGTCAAACAAGACTACACCTTATGGAGTTCATATGTCAATCTATCAGTCAAACAAAGATGTCCTAATTTCTTCTTCTTGTAACCATCATGACGACTGGACGAGATCTGTGCAACTTCAACTATGCAATAAAAGCCACAGATATTTTACATAAACCCCACTAAATAATATAATTCTACACCCTTGTCACTCCACCTTCTAATGAAATAAGTAATCCACTTTAATGTGGCTGTCCGAACCTACTCTAATGCTTGATATTTAAGTTCTGTTAACCTATTTTAGAGGCGGATCCCCATAGTTGTGTTCCCATGGGGGAAAAACTTGTTCATCTAGGGATAAAATACTGATCATAACAGTTCGTGTTTCTTTGTTTTCAATATTGTTGATGTAACATTATCAGTTTTTAATATCGCGACTGGTAACTCTATCGCAAAAACAGTGAGGTTCTTAAAGATAACTTCCATTAATGTCCAGGAAATTAAGCAAGGGTATCTCGCCCAGAAGCATGCCCTTCTAGTAGCAAAGAACCTGAAGCTACTGATGAAGGGTTCGCCTGATAGCAAACTGGCGACTTACAGCACTGGCTATCCGTTGGCAATTGTCTCTCTTGGACGGAATGAAGGGTTGGTTCAGTTACCATTCCTGACGCTCACCGGGTGCTTACCTGGCAAAATTAAATCTCGAGATCTGTTTGTCAGTAAGACAAGGAAGCAGATGGGTCTAAATGCTTGAAGTGCAGCAGTACAGGGAAAGCATGAAACTTGTCGTGTCCTGGTTTTCAAACAAATAAAACTTGTGCGCATGTCATGTATCTGTACAAGTAAATAGTGATGGTGTGACTGGTGATGAGTTGTTCTAAAAACAAGGTGATGAACAAAGTGCATGTGTATGTATGCAAAGACCTCTTTGGCCCACAGTAATGGTGTGATTAATCAACAGGTGCATTCGTTTGTTGGTAATCAGTAGTCACACCCTTAATGCCAGCAATGACTATTTGATGCCCACGGGGCCTCTGGATGAAAAAGAAGATGCATGTCATGTCAATTGTGTAGATTGATAGATGATATCAATTAAAAGACGCTCTGAATGGTCCCAAAGTGGATGTAACATGACGATGCTTTCTCGCAAAGCAATGAGAAAGAACCCGGAGAGAGAGAGAGAGAGGCTGAGCTTGGCATTCATTGTTGTGCCTTCAGGGGAACAATTTGTCAAATTCTTTTTTCCCTTTGTCCTGCTTGCTGCTTTCATGAGCCGTGAATAGGAGAAGACATCAATGTCACTGATTTCTGAGATTGCGTGATTTCTGATTTCTGAGTTTACCCCATACTGTACATTGCACTTTATCTTCTTTGTGTTTTTATGGTTAGAAAGTGTTAGCTTCGTACTTGGAACTTGCAAGCCGAAGGATACATAGATACCTACGGACACTTCACATCTGCCTAATAAGCCATACTACTGCCATTATCCTCTGATCCTCTCTCCAAATGATAGTTTATTTTTTAGAAATTCTAAATGATACTCCCTCCGTCCAAGAACGCCGGGCGTATTTTTGAAGTATCTTATCCACAAATATAAGGCTATTTCACATTTTTAATATAAAATTACGATGTTTCCTCTGTATCCTAGTAAATATCTGGCTTTACTCTACATGTATTCATTAAATATAGTGCTTAGATATAATGATTGGATATAGTTTAGTTACATACAATATCTCTTTAGTCTACATACTAAGAGAAAATATGATTTATAAATTTGGATGAAGGAAGTATATAGGTTCAATGTTACAGTAATACTCATTACAGTTCTCCTTTTGATGGATTATCTTATCAGGTCTTGACCTGACCCTTGCTCTTAATCTGCTTAATTAGGATGAGATGCCCGCGCACACACTGAAGCAATACAAGCGGCCCTCTGAAAGCAACATTGCAAAATCAGCAGGCCGTTCAGCTCGAAAACCTGCTAAGTTCTTATCATTCTGCTGAACCTGGCCTAACATTGGGGCCAAATACACAGCCTCTCTAGCAGTCTAGCTACTTGCAAAGGACAGTGCTACCCCTATCAACTTGTGCAGGCCCCACAGACCGGACAGGACGTATTGCTGCCTGATTTGCGAAGTCAGTGGGCTGCGAAGCTTTGCGCAGCAGTTTTGTGCTGGCCAGAAGAAATCCTATCATCTTTATCCTAATCTTCCCATTACCACCCCTGATCACGTCAGGTTGATGTCATCATGCCAACCACCCCATCAAGGCTACAGTATTTCTTGGACACACAGTTTTGTTTTGTCTATTCTATGCATCCCACCGTCTCCTTGTACCCACGAATCTTGAATATGTGTATGTATGCTCAGACACATACAGGGTGGAGTTGCTTTTATATATATATATATATAGGAAAATGATTCCATACTCACATGGGTGTATGTCTCCCACCTCTAATATCTTGTTTAAATGATGTTGTTATACCTCTTTATCCTTTCGAAGATACTCTAATATCGATTCTATATATATATATATGAAAATGATTCTATACTTTCGAGTGTACTCAAAAGTGATAAAGAAGATAAAGTTGTTCATTTAAGCCAGATGTTAGAGGTGAGAGTATCTTCTAGAGAAGACGGAAAATATTATATATATATATATATATATATATATATATATAGACGATGGAGTTGCTTCAAAGGATAATTAACAATTAACAATGGCATAATTTGCAGGATAAAAATGGTTGTGTCTAGACTCACTCCAGACAAGATCCATCTGAATCCGGTTTCAGGTGATCCTTCGGTAGCTGTAGCTGGACCATCTGATGCTGTCATGTTCACTAAGCTATTAGCTAGTGCCGTATTAGCGCACACATATCATATGTCTATTGGAGGCATCGGTTGCCGTGTTGGAACAAACTAACCTAAATCGATCACTACTCTCTCTACTCTCTAGCCTCTAACTGTTGAGCTTGTGACATTCTCTTGGCACCATCAGCACAACGAAACCAACAAGGAAGAAGGAAATGCGCATTCGATGATTTGCCCAAGATAATATCGCATAATCCCGTTGCGCGGTCGAAAACACGTGTAGTCACTCGCAAGCCACCGGACCGATATGGACTCTGTTTGTTTCTCTTGTTTGGGTAGTTTTCCTTTCTTTGTTTTTTTTTGTCACGTGCACGCATACTCCACATTTATCATGTACTCTAGCGCCACCCAGGCCCACTCTCCGTACACTAGGGTAGCTCCATATGGGTAGACTTAGAGCCTATTTAGTAGAGTTTCAAATCTCAGTTTTAATTAGGGTCTGAAACTTGTAGGTTAAAATAAAGTGAATTAAGTTTATATTTTTGTCTAAAATATAAACAAGATGATCCATCTAAACACTCTTAATGTACTCACAGCTCCAACTCCACGGATCTGTGGACTCCACCAGATCCACGAATCTAGTGAGCTAGGAATACCTAGCTCCACCAGATCCAAACACACTCTTAAGGGATCCAACCCATGGTGTCCATGAGTAGTGTCAGAGGGAGAGAAAGAATAAACCAACGATAGTTTCAACCCATGGTTTCCATGAGTAGTGTCAGAGAGAAAGCAATAAAGAATGCATGAGAGCAATAAACCAATACATGCACTACAAACACATTAGTAAGCAGTAAACGTCCAACCCGATTTTGCTAGTTTCTTGAGTCTTGGTACCGTCGACCCGGCTTGCATGGGACACGGTTTCTTCGTTTTCCTTCTCTCCTTCCTTAACTCCTATGCCACATCGATTTTTGCTTAGTTGGCGTAATTAATTCTATAGACACCGGTGAGGTGGAGGGTTGGGAATGCCCTAAGTGTACAACTCCAGCTTCACTAGATCCGTAGCTCCAAATGGGTAGACTTAGGGTGTGTTTGTTACAGCTCCAGCTCCATTAGAGGAGCTGGGTATTACTAACTCCATCAGATCCATGGAGTTGAAATTGTTAGTACATTAAGAGTGTTTAGATGAGTCGTTTTGTTTATATTTTAGACTAAAAATATAAACTTAATTCACTTTATTTTAATATATAAGTTTCAGATCTTAGGTGGAGCTAAGATCTGAAGCTCTACCAAATAAGATCTTAGGATTTCAATGCCATAGCTTTTCTTTTCTAATTTTTTTTATAAATTTAGCTTTTTCTAAATAAAATTATAAATCTAGTTCCCTCTCTAACGCATAAGTCATCGAAATGCTAGCCGGCCGTGGCCCCTCCCTTCTGATGCTCTTAGACAGCAGTGACGGCTTCTACGCTCCTCAAACGTGGCAAATGATATATATTATCTGCCGTGTTTTTGTGGTAAGAGAGAGAGTTAGATTTATAATTTTACTTTAAAGAGGAACCAATTTTTTTTAAAAGAAAAAAGATGAGGGAGCAATAAAAACGATCAATTCGAAACAGACAAGCAACAACTGACCGGTCTCGTACAAACGGTTCGGGTCACGATACCCGACCCGATAAGGCGTACCTTGTTAAACTGCCTCGGATCCTAGCAAAGGTGGAATCCACCCAATTTGCTTTGCTTCTCCTACTCCGCGTCTGCTCCCATTCCGGCCTGGCCATCATCCGATACGCCGCTGCGTTCCAGGTACGACGCGGTTGCGTTCGGTGGGGAGGAAGCATAGCTGCTCCCTTTTCGATCGTCTCTTGGTTCTTGTTGAGTAAAAGTTGAGTTTTTTTTAAGGGTCAAAGGTGCTTCTATCGAGTTTGTTGATTTTTTCTCTCTCTTTCCATTCAAGAATCAAGGACTTGTTTTGTTTGATGTCATGCATATGTGTTGGAATTTTGGGCGGCCGATGTAATTTGGCCTTGCTTTCGGGTTTTGATCGGTTTTAGAGCGACCAGCTGGTATTACCGTGGGTTTTGGGCTCAGAAATGCAAGTGTGTGTGGAGCTTTTTGGGCATAATTTTCTTGGATTTATTGTGATTGTTGGCGTTACGGTTTCTTTTACAAATTTCTTGCTGATGTTTAGTTTGCTCGGTTAGTGTGGAAAAAAAAATCGAGTTGGCTGGGTTACTAGCAGTTTGTATAAATTTTGGCTAGTGGCTACTAGCGATGGTTAGTTATTTCCCAGAAGTAATTCAGAGGAATTACTTGGTAGGAGTTATGTGGAATTGTGGATAGACGAATGATGTCAACACACCTTACCAATGATCATGTCATAATATGCGGAGCGTGGTCCCAATCCTTTTGTAAAGCTTACATTGGAAATATAGTTTGCACACTACTATAAGGTTTTTGATACCATAGTCTTTCTATGACTGAACTGAGTTCGTGACAGTGGTTTGTCGGAGTTAAATGAATGACAATGGCCATTTGGACTGTGTATATATTGTCCGTATACTTCTTAACATTTGTCTGGGGTGTATGTTTCGTCAACCATTTAGGATTGAAGATATGATTAACTGTCTGGGATGTCTGGTGAAACTAGAGTGTGACTCATCGTGTTGGATTTTGTGACTGGACAGTTCTATAGTAACATACTAGGATTAAGCCCGCACGCTGTTGTGGTAATTCTATTCTCCTTCTCGAATCTAGTATGGACAATGTATAATATTAATGACTCAAGGAATTGTTCAGATGGAGCTTGTAGTCAATTTGCTAAGCACACCAATCAAGGAGAAATATACTTGCCTACTTAGGTTTTAGCTGCATTGCTTCTTATAAATATGTCTAATGTTCTAGATTGTAGTATGATTTATTTAGTGTCCATCAAGAGGTACTTCCATGCTTTTCTTTTTAACGGTTACACAAATATTAAAGTATGAATAAAGGGTAGGTGATGATTACTTATCTCTTCGCTTGCTTCTAGATTTGTGTAACTTGCATTAGGAGGGAAAGCATTGAAGCACTGCTTCGTCTTGCTTTTGTGCATTTCTGTCATTATTGGATTGGAATCCGATCATAGAGAGAGAATGTACTGATGTGGCGCTCTCTTCTGCCTTGTTATTTAACATAGAAAAGATTAAAAATTTGTTTCTCCATTGACGAATGTAGTATATAGGGATTGTTGAGCTGATGTCAGTTTCCAAGTAGTTTGTTATCTGAACTAGAGCGAGCAAATTCATTCTCAAAATACTTTCCCTTTTGTTGAGTTCTCTTGCTCATTCATTTATTGACATCCATTCTACAGGTTATGTTACTTTTTGACCGTTGTGAATTGCGACTGCAGAACTACTCAACACTGGAGAAGATTTCTTTCTCTGTATATAGTACCACCTAATTACATGGAGGAGTATTTAAGTAGGAGATCCAAAACAGCAATTGGATTTCTCAGAAGAGGTTCTGGCATCTCTTCGAGAAATCAAAGTCCTGAAGAGAGGACCAATCACAACAGCGATGGACCGGGAAGCACCACAAGACTCAATTCTATGAAAACCAAACTGGCTGATAATCAAGAGAGACCAAGATATTTACGTGATTCATTTAAACCTTCAAGCTCGAAGATCATGCCTGGAAGCTCTTCCAAAGTTCCTCTTAGGAAGTTTGGTGGGGAAAAGCGAAGGCAGTCTTTGTTGGCAGGGGTTGACATTGCTGAAAGTAGTAGAAAGGCTGAGGCCAATAATCTGGAGGGTAGTAAGAAAGTAGTTGTGGAGGATGAGAGTTCAGACACTCTGCAGACTGAGACAGGAGGTTTAACTAGTGAAGAAGGTCAATTTGTAGCACCTGCTCCTGAGGTTTCGCATTCTGCTGGTTCTTCAGATATACCTGTACACACAGTTGAGTCCTTGGTAAGGAGTGCTTCGCTGAGTTCTAAAACACATAGACAGAAGTATAAAGAATTGAATTTGGGAAGACCAGGAGCTTGTTCTTTGCCATTTACTAATAAGCCTACTGTTCCTAGAATCCCTACCATTGGTACAAAGCCATCACATGGTCTTGTTAGTGGAGTACAGAGACGTCATCTTAAAACCCTTGATTGCACTTCAGTCTCTGATGTTCTGCCATCAGGATGTTCATCTGATTCTGTTCATCACAGGAGGTTTGATGCTATGAGAAAGAGGGTTTCTGATGGGGAAAGCTCTTCCAGATCAAGGGGCATGAATCGACCATGCAGCTTAGGTCATTCACCCACTACGTGTCCTGGCACTAATGGTCCTAGAATCAGAACGACTGGACAATCAGTTTCTCAACAAACGATACGAAGCAGCAGCAGAAATATTCAGGATTCGGCAGTGTCAGTAAGGACAAGACGACCTTTTCCTCGGGACACTAGGTTCAGGATGTCCGAGGAAAGAGAGAATGTCATGCTTTCTCTGCATGAGTCTACCACAGGGAGGGCACATTTTTCTGTGGAAGAAATCTCCTCAGAAAGCTCAATAGGATCATTCTCTGTGGAACTACCTCATGCAATTTACTCATCTAGTTGTCAGGACTCAAATACTCTGACTGCAAGGAGAAGATCAAGCTCCCATTTTGAGGAAAGTCCTCCACAAACATTTCACGGTCTCTTGGGGGAGAGAGATGACTACAGACGCATAAGCATGGAAGGAATTGCAGAGGTCCTTTTCCAACATGTTTTCTATATTGGTTCCGGTTGTTTTGTTCATGTAGATAGTCTTATGTAGGATTAAATTTGTCGTGGTTATACTGATTTTTGTAAATGACTGCACTATGGCTGAGGATGTGGTAATAGTTTTTCGAATAATAGGTTTGTTGTGTGTAGGTATTACTAGCTTTGGACAGGATTGAACAAGAGGCTGAACTGACTTATGAGGTTAGTTGGTTTGCCTTCATGTCCTATATTTTCTCATCGTCTACCTTTTCACTGAAAATTTGGATAACATTTTGGCAGCAATTGCTTGTGCTGGAGACAAATCTATTACTTGGTGATTTTGCCTCCCATGATCAGCATAGCGACATGCGGATGGATGTTGACAACATGTCCTATGAGGTATTATTTTCAGCACGTTTGATCCTTGTTATTCATGGGCCAATTTCTGGTATATACTTATCCGAGAGATATTTGTGTTTCCTTCTTCTGAACAGGAATTATTAGCGTTAGAAGAGAGAATAGGCTCAGTAAGTACTGCTCTTTCTGAAGAGCAGTTTGCGAAGTGCCTCAGAAGATGCATATATAGACCAGTTGCTGCAGAAGTAAACAGATCAGTCATAGATGACATCAAATGCAGCATTTGCCAGGTATCTAGTTACCTAAATGATTGTTTTATTTCTACAGTGCATGAAATAAAAAAAGGCATCTTTGATTTCTTGGGCACCTAGTGAAAATGTTGACTTTTGGTGTACGACATTAAGTCTTTGTCCTGATTACTTTTCTTGGTGAAGAGCAAAAGGACGCTTCTAACACCACTATAATATTGATCCCACTATCCTAAGGTCTCTTGTCACTGCATTAAGACTGTTTATTTGTGAATCCTTATGAAATGAAAACGACTGGCTGTTCCAGGAAGAATACATGGAGGGTGAGGAAGTTGGCCGGTTGGGATGTGAGCATCAGTACCATGCGTGCTGCATTCACCGATGGCTCAGGCAGAAGAACTGGTGCCCAATATGTAAGGCTTCAGCATTACCTTCTTTGAACCAGACCTAGGTGGTTCAAGCTTGTAAGTTAGTATGGATTTGGATGCCATCTTTGCTGTGAACTTGTAAATAATCTCGCCTGAGTTCACTACTTCACTCTGTGAAATATCAAATCGATTGTGCGCTGGAAACTGGAAGGCTCCTTCAAGTGTTTGCCATGGTAAATGAACGTTTACATACGATCACTCATATATGTGCATTAATCGGTAACCTTGACCGTGAGAAGACCATCTCATCCACTTCAATGAGACGGGTGACTATGCTCAGGTAAACTCAAGCGAGGTATGAAAATCTAAAATGCATGCTTATAGGTAGGGATGAAAACGGATAGTAATTCGGATATCAATTTTTTTGTCTTTGTTCTTCAATGGAAAACAAATAGGATATAGAATTTTCTATCCAATTCATATTCTTGTTTGTGGTGTTGAGCTTATTCAAATTCATAAAAATGAACCTCAAATTCATTATATATTTATTTAAATGATAGAAACAAAATTCGGATATCAATCGGATATGGATTCGGATATTTTTTCACCTTTTATTTATGGGAAGCAAATAATGCGTAATTTTTTTATCTAATTTTATAATCTTATTTTTATAATGAGCTTGCTAAAGTGTTAAAAATGAAAACCAAAATCGTTATATATCTATTTAAAAATGTCGAATTTGTTCAGAAATTCGGATATCCGTTTTCATCCCTACTTATAGGTGGGGACTTGGGAGTAAGATTATCAGGATCTCGATCTCTATTAGGATTTTTACAATGGATAGTTTCGATCTTGATACTATGTGGGATGTTTACGAGGTAAAACCATACTAAAAGAGTGGTTTAGACTTCGTAAGAGTGGCACTTTTCAGTGTAGGGTACTACCATACATACTGATCTTAGGCCATGTTAATTCTTTAATGCAAACTTTGGTACCTGGGACAACGGCACTTAATTTCTGTGTTTTCCTGGTGCTGCCCTAGTTTGTGTTAATGTATAAGTAGAGCTCCTGCTGTGCTGTTCAAAAAATAACTAGTAAGATGTGAATTATCTCTCAAACCAACCGGGATTACCTGCAGGTTCTATTTTTCATACGAAAGGCTCAGATTTGCCACTATAGAGTATGGACCTGTTTGATAGAGCTTCGGATCTTAACTTCACCTGAGATCTGAAACTTGTAGACTAAAATAAAGTGAATTAAATTTATATTTTTGGTCTAAAATATAAACAAGATGATCTATCTAAATACTCTAATGTACTCACAGCTCCAGCTTCACGGATCTGGTGGAGCTAGTAATACCTAGCTCCACCAAATCCACGTATCTGGTGGAGCCGGAGCTCTATCAAACACACCCTATATACTACCATATCTAAGTAAACCTTAATCCTCGGATTTAAATCGAATGGTCGGTAGTGCAACAGCTTAAGCTGCAGTCACATAACCGACTGCACAAGATGCCCCTCGGCCTTTGGTATGATTAAGCCTGTATGGTTATATCATAGTAACTCTTGAATTATGCTTAGCTAGTACATCATCTCTCCTTGTTGCCCTTTTGGCCTAAAGTGGCTACACTAGCCAATTGTCACAATTAAAAAAAAAGTGTCAGGTTGATTTGTCAACAAATAAGATGATAAAGAGGCGTGCACCACCACGAGTCCACGATGCGCATGATATCTAGAAACAACCGTGTGAAATATCCTGAAGGAACGAAATAGAAGAGGATTTCAGCATGAAATAGCTATGGTCGCAGAGGTCGCCGACATGACGAGCACAAAGAAGAAGATGTTGTGCATTTCAATTTTTGCCATTTTTTTAAAAAATCTCCTGTACAGTTTAGCCCTTAAAAAATTTTGACCAGATTATTTGCTAATTAAAGCTTAATTTACAAGTTTTCTAAATAAAAAATTAAGTCTTAAGTTAGTAATTTTCAAAATTATTTTGTTTGAGTTATTTGTGCTTGGAAGTATGTTTTATATTCTTCTAGTATTGTTTTGAGTGCATTTGCTATGTTATTTGTCCTCTTTGGATCATACTATATTTTCTAAAAAGAAAAATTAAGTAAAAATGTTGGAAATCACTTTAGGCCGAAAAGCTCTTGGAGAATCGGCTTTCTATAATCACAATCCAAAATTAGTTTTAGAGAATCCAAAACTAAAACAAATATACCCTAATTCCGTGCCTTGGCCTAGCTTGCCGCCACATCATGCTATGTCGCTAACAGATAGGGGCCACCTGTCATATACTATTTATTATATCCGACTAGGACTCTGTTCTCACGCCTAGAGGTGGGCACTCTGCCGGGCTTTTGGGCCACTCGAGGCACGACGTCACGATTCCCGGTTGGCCCGATCCGACATGAAGTGGGTCATGTCGGGCGAGCACGACATCAGAGAAAGGGTCAGACGGATCGATGACCTACGGCATGAGGAAAAAACCAGCATGAAGGTCACCGACCACACAAAGATGAGCGCTATGGACGATTTCAAGAAGATAGACGCTACCTCTGTCACCAACACCGAGAGATAAGAGGAGAGAGTGAGAGATTGAGATACCCTCTCAATCCCACTCACTCTCTCTCTCACCTGCCTCTCAATCTCCTCGCTTGTCTCGCCACTTTCTTTCTTGCCAATTGCCTACTCTCTCGCCCATGTTCAAGACACCCTCCTCTCGCTGTAACATCGCAAATAGGTCGGGTCTAGACGGCACAAGACGAAGCAGAGCACAAACGCAAATGGGTCAGGCTCGGCTCACAAAGGCGTAGTCGGGCCAACATAGCACGGTGGGCACGACGGGCCATCTCACCAAAGATAGTTCAAACACGAAGCACGATAGATCAATACCGAACTATTTCGACACGGCACGACACAACGCCCATCCCTACTCACGTCGAACTCGCCCTTTCTAACTCGCCCTTTCTTTATTGATTGGCAGCGGTCTTGCTCTTTCCTACGAGCCCAAAAAAACAAGGAAAAGAAAAAGAAAGAGGAGCCGTAGCTGAAAAGGAAAAGTAAAAGATGTGGCTGCCTGGTGTCGCGCTGCATAGCTCGATAGATCCACTCAATCTTATGTCATGCCATGCTTGACCTTGCCACATGCAAAATTCCCATCAATTATCTGACCATTCTACGCTAGTTGCGTCGAGGCCTTTTTTTGGTGCTCTGTGTCGATCGACTTGATCGAGCTTGAAACGATCGAGCATTATGAAAGCGAAACATGCCTGAAACTTTTGTATAATTGAGTAGAGGAGCCATGCATCGGCTTGTCTCTTTCCTACAAATTTACTACCTCTCGCCTCACTCGCCACCATCATCTCCCTCGAGTTACCGTGATGCTCCTCTATTTTTTACTATATAAAGTGAGAGTTTCTTTCTACGTCACTTCATTAAAATTACTCATCTTTACCATCGCTCTTTAATTATTCACCTTTGCCACTGTTAGTACTCTTAATTACCCACCTTTACTATTGCTCTTTAATTACCTACCTTTGCCACTATTAGTGATCTTTGCAAATAAACTTTTTGTCGTAAATTGAGTTTTCAGAACGCCTTGGTGCTCGACTAGTATACATGTATGTGTCTGTACTCCTGTACTGTGTATGCATGTACGATGAGTAGTATGTATGTGTACATGACTCGTTAGTTGTACAGGCTAGTACAGAATACGAATGGTATGAGTACAATTCAGACCACATTAGCGTCGCTACAATACAGTACATGTTGATTTAAATGAACGTTTACATACGATCACTCATATATGTGCATTAATCGGTAACCTTGACCGTGAGAAGACCATCTCATCCACTTCAATGAGACGGGTGACTATGAGGTAAACTCAAGCGAGGTATGAAAATCTAAAATGCATGCTTATAGGTAGGGATGAAAACGGATAGTAATTCGGATATCAATTTTTTGTCTTTGTTCTTCAATGGAAAACAAATAGGATATAGAATTTTCTATCCGAATTCATATTCTTGTTTGTGGTGTTGAGCTTATTCAAATTCATAAAAATGAACCTCAAATTCATTATATATTTATTTAAATGATAGAAACAAAATTCGGATATCAATCGGATATGGATTCGATATTTTTCACCTTTTATTTATGGGAAGCAAATAATGCGTAATTTTTTATCTAATTTTATAATCTTATTTTTTATAATGAGCTTGCTAAAGTGTTAAAAATGAAAACCAAAATCGTTATATATCTATTTAAAATGTCGAATTTGTTCGAAATTGGATATCCGTTCATCCCTACTTATAGGTGGGGACTTGGGAGTAAGATTATCAGGATCTCGATCTCTATTAGGATTTTTACAATGGATAGTTTCGATCTTGATACTATGTGGGATGTTTACGAGGTAAAACCATACTAAAAGAGTGGTTTAGACTTCGTAAGAGTGGCACTTTTCAGTGTAGGGGTACTACCATACATACTGATCTTAGGCCATGTTAATTCTTTAATGCAAACTTTGGTACCTGGGACAACGGCACTTAATTTCTGTGTTTTCCTGGTGCTGCCCTAGTTTGTGTTAATGTATAAGTAGAGCTCCTGCTGTGCTGTTCAAAAAATAACTAGTAAGATGTGAATTATCTCTCAAACCAACCGGGATTACCTGCAGGTTCTATTTTTCATACGAAAGGCTCAGATTTGCCACTATAGAGTATGGACCTGATAGAGCTTGGATCTTAACTTCACCGAGATCTGAAACTTGTAGGCTAAAATAAAGTGAATTAAATTTATATTTTTGGTCTAAAATGTAAACAAGATGATCTATCTAAATACTCTAATGTACTCACAGCTCCAGCTTCACGGATCTGGTGGAGCTAGCAATACCCAGCTTCACCAGATCCACGAATTTGATGGAGCCGGAGCTCTACTAAACAAACCCTATATACTACCATATCTAAGTAAACCTTAATCCTCGGATTTAAATCGAATGGTCGGTAGTGCAACAGCTAAGCTGCAGTCACATAACCGACTGCACAAGATGCCCTCGGCCTTTGGTATGATTAAGCCTGTATGGTTATATCATAGTAACTCTTGAATTATGCTTAGCTAGTACATCATCTCCTTGTTGCCCTTTTGGCCTAAAGTGGCTACACTAGCCAATTGTCACAATTAAAAAAAAAGTGTCAGGTTGATTTGTCAACAAATAAGATGATAAAGAGGCGTGCACCACCACGAGTCCACGATGCGCATGATATATAGAAACAACCGTGTGAAATATCCTGAAGGAACGAAATAGAAGAGGATTTCAGCATGAAATAGCTATGGTCGCAGAGGTCGCCGACATGACGAGCACAAAGAAGATGTTGTGCATTTCAATTTTTGCCATTTTTAAAAAAATCTCCTGTACAGTTTAGCCCTTAAAAAATTCTGACCAGATTATTTGCTAATTAAAGCTTAATTTACAAGTTTTCTAAATAAAAAATTAAGTCTTAAGTTAGTAATTTTCAAAATTATTTTGTTTGAGTTATTTGTGCTTGGAAGTATGTTTTATATTCTTCTAGTATTGTTTCGAGTGCATTTGCTATGTTATTTGTCCTCTTTGGATCATACTATATTTTCTAAAAAGAAAAATTAAGTAAAAATGTTGGAAATCACTTTAGGCCGAAAGCTCTTGGAGAATCAGTTTCTCTATAATCACAATCCAAAATTAGTTTTTAGAGAATCCAAAACTAAAACAAATATACCCTAATTCCGTGCCTTGGCCTAGCTTGCCGCCACATCATGCTATGCTGCTAACAGATAGGGGCCACCTGTCATATACTATTTATTATATCTGACTAGGACTCTGTTCTCACGTCTAGAGGTGGGCACTCGGGCTGGGCTCTTTTGGGCCAGCCTGAGGCACGACGTCACGACCCCGGTTCGAAGCCCGATCCGACATGAAGTGGGTCATGTCGGGGCAGCACGACACTGTAGAAAGGGCCGTACCGGATCGATGACCTAAGGCATGAGGAAAAAAACTAGCATGAAGGTCACCGACTCACACAGCATGAGCGCTATGGACGTACTCAGCAGTATAGACGCTACCTCTGTCACCAACACCTGAGAGAGATGGGCAAGAGGGGAGAGAGCTGAGAGAGATTGAGATACCCTCTCAATCCCACTCAGCTCTCTCTCTCACCTGTCTCTCTCAATCTCCCTCGCTTTTCTCGCTCACTCTCTTTCTTGCCAATTGCCTACTCTCTCGCCCATGTTCAGCACACCCCCTCCTCTCGTTGCAATACTGCAAATAGGTCGGTCTAGATCAAGACGCACAAGCGCAGCACAAAGCATAAATGGTCGTCTGGGCTCGTCAAAGGCGAGTCGGGCCAACATAGCACGGTGGACACGACGGGCCATCTCAGCCCAGCATAGTTCAAACACGAAGCACGATAGATCAATACCGAACTATTTCGACACGGCACGACACAACGCCCATCCCTACTCACGTCGAACTCGCCCTTTCTAACTCGCCCTTTCTTTATTGATTGGCAGCGGTCTTGCTCTTTCCTACGAGCCCAAAAAAAAACAAGGAAAAAGAAAAAAGAAAGAGGAGCCAAAAAGGAAAAGTAAAAGATGTGGCTGCCTGGTGTCGCGCTGCATAGCTCGATAGATCCCCTCAATCTTATGTCATGCTTGACCTTGCCACATGCAAAATTCCCATCAATTATCTGACCATTCTACGCTAGTTGCATCGAGGCCTTTTTTGGCGCTCTGTGTCGATCGACTTGATCGAGCTTGAAACGATCGAGCATTATGAAAGCGAAACATGCCTGAAACTTTTGTATAATTGAGTAGAGGAGCCATGCATCGGCTTGTCTCTTTCCTACAAATTTACTACCTCTGTTCGCCACCATCATCTCCCTCGAGTTACCGTGATGCTCCTCTATTTTTACTAATATAAAATAAATTAAGTTTATATTTTTGTTTAAAATATTAAAATTATCATCTTTACCATCGCTCTTAATATTCACCTTTGCCACTGTTAGTACTTTAATTACAAATACTATAGAGTTAAAATTACCTACTTTAAACACACTATTAGTGATCTTTGCAAATAAACTTTTTGTCGTAATCTCCTCTCTCAGGTCGCCGTGGTGCTCCTCTAGTATACATGTATGTGTACTCTTGTACTGTATATGCGTGTACGATGAGTAGTATGTATATGTACATGACTCATTAGTTGTACAGGCTAGTACAGAATACGAATGGTATGAGTACAATTCAGACCACATTAGCGTCGCTACAATACAATACATGTTGATTCGAAATTCAATTTGAAGGTAAACTTGTCAGACCTAATGTCCCATATCTCCGACTGCAAACGACACAACAACAATTGCACAATGCTTATACACCTCCAAATACAATATGCAGCACGCATCTCGATGCCTCTTGGACGTTGCAGATAGCCAGATAGCCCGAGCAGATTTGCATTTTCCGTTCCCCCAATTTTAACCGCTTCTTCCTGCTAACAGTTTATTTGACATTTTGTTTTGAAGAGCCAATTTGTTGACGTTTTAGGGTCTTAGAGCAACTCCAACCCAAACCTGTATATTTTCCTCCTAAATCACTTATTTAGAGGTGGTGTAAAAAATAGGAGCATCCTATATCAAATTTGTCTCCAACCCACACTCCCTATTACTCACCCCTATTATTTATCTAAACATTATTATTACTTTGCACCCATAAATTATTTACTAAAAATAGAAATAACGAATAAAAAAATGTTGAAGAAAATAGTAGAGGGAAGGAGAAAACCCCTAGATGTAGGGGTGAGAAGAGGTCTCTCTAGAATAAAAGTTCCTTATAAGGGTTAAGTTGGAACTCACATTTTTCTAATTCTCCTTATAATTTAGAATAGGGGTTCATTTAGGGGTTGAGTTGGGCTTGCTCTTACATACGCAATTTAGCCCACTATCGTTACAGTTTTAACAATTGTGGTGAAGACGTACCACATGGTCTCCACAACTAAAATAAACAAATTTTCCCAATAAACCCCTAGGACCCTATATATTATGATGTCTAATATCTCAAACAGGTCAATCTTTTAACTCTGTGCCACCCTGATGCTTACCTTGTTGCGTCATTTTGGCGCGTGGTGGAGGAACGCTCAAGTGACACAGATTGCACAACGTTTGATGTACAACTGGAAAAGAAAGCTACTTTCCTAAAAGGCCTCGAACTGAAATATCTGCGGTTAGAAATCCATTATTCCAAAGACCAACCACAAAATGCGTGATGAGATAGCTCTCCTAAAACTAGGAAAGCTAACCTCCTCCTTTTTCTTTTATATGCAATCAGTAAGTGCATTCCTTTTCTTTTATATTCAATCAGTAAGTGCAGGTTAGAATTGGCAAAGAATAAGATGATAAAACAAGTTTGCGGTTTTCGACCTTACCACTGCGGTTCGAGATTCAAAACCGGTTGGCAAACCGGTTTAATTAAAAAAATTAAAAAAATTTGGCAAAATTTATGTGACGTAAACCGCTTGAAAACGGTTAAAAACCGCTCAAAAACCGTTTTTAACGAACATTTAGTTGGCTGACTGGTTTTCATGGTTCCACGGTTTTCGTTGAAAATCAAACAATTTTCGATTTTTTTGAACATTTTTTATTTCTTAACCCTTCGATTTCTGACAATTTTCGAGCAGTTTTCTCGATTTTTGAATTTCAAAATTCAAGTGGTTTTATAAAAACGGTTTTTGAAACCCTATGTCCATCATCATAATATAGGCCATATTTGTTTAGACTTAGTCTTTTTGGCTTATAGCTTAAAACCAGATTTTAGGCTTAAATAGCTTAAAATCAATCGGTTTTTATATATGGTAGAGGTGGGTAATGTTACTCTAACTTCAGTGGTATTAATCTAAATAAAACCCTCAATAAGCTAAAAAACACTTCTTTGATGGCTTTTAGTTATATGAAGACTTATGGCTTTTGAAAAAGCCTAGATAAAAAGTCAGTCTTTATTTAGACTTTGGTTTTTTTATCTTTTAAATCAATGAAAAAGCTCAAACAACATTAATTATGTTCATAGTAGGAATTGAGGTCATCATAACCAATCCATTTCTCAAACCAAACACTCCATGGCTAAACAAAGAAAAAGTACGACATGAATCAGCGAGCAACCATAGCGCAGAGCATGCTAATCCCCTCATTTTGGCAAAAGCTTGTAACGAACTCTTTTTAGACTAGGCTAACAAGTAACTAGTGCCACCCTTTCTCTCCATTTCTGCTAGAGTTACTGCACTAGATAAATGACCCACCCATAAAAAAGAGAGGCAATTGCTTATATACCACTAAAAGTTTGTCTATTTCCTTATATGTCACTCATTGTGCATATGTCGTGACGCATCCAAGTATTTCCTCAAATTCCAATGGTATATATGGAATTAATCCCTTAAAAAGTGCGAGTCTGAATTGTCAACAAATGACACAATAGAAAGCCATGCATGCTTTAGGCAGAAACATGAATAAGAATTGAGTGATCACGGCCAAACTATTTCTCAATCCAGACACCTCGTTGCTAAACAGCTAAGACGTGAATCAAGGAGCAGCTAGCCATAGCATCCGATCCCATCAGCTTTTGTCAAGTTCTTCGCAAAAGCGACATCAAAGTGTCTGTCTGAGCTGAGCACTCTATGTTACTAGCTACATCGATCGAAGCCTTTTCGTTTGCGTTGGTTAATTCAGGCTGTGGATGGAGCATTGCGAGTGGCAAAGAAGTAAAGAGCGCTGAAACGTCCGTCATGACCCATGAGTAGAACTGTAGATGGCACATCGCTTGTCTCCTGCTACAGCTTGTGATGCTTATGGGCTCATTTGGAAATGCAAGAAGTTCAGATAAATACCACAAGAATTTCAAACTAAAACAGTTTAGAATGTGTTTAGTTGGTGAGATGAGGTTAAATGGGATGTGATGACCCCGTGTCATTTGGTTCAATTGTTTTCGGTGAATAGAATGCTTCAACATCCATATAGAATGTTCTTTAAATTTATATTCCACCATAATCTAAAATGAGATGGTTCCATTCAAACAATAAAATACATAGATATTTTTTTTCTTGAACCATCTTATATATATATATATTCCTATATATATATAGAGAGAGAGAGAAATGTTAATGTGCTCTCGAGAGCACGGATTTTGCCAAATCTGTGACAAAAATGTTCAATCCGAACCGTTCATCTTCTTCATCTTGTTGAAATGTAGCTATAGACCAAAGATGAACGGTTTGGATTGAACATTTTTATCACAGATTTCGCAAACTCACTCGAGAGCAGAGTACATTAGCATTTCTCTCTCTATATATATATATAACAACCAAACATAATCTTAGTTTCTATAAGGTCAGGGAATTCACACCCTCCAAATGTGGCCTTGGTATTGCCATTTGGCAAAATCCATCTAAACATCTGACCGTATTATCGTACGGCTACCATGATTGGCGTGGACCCATTTTTACACGTAGAAGTCACGTATACTTAAAAAATACTACATCATAGCTTACGGTACCAAAAAAAAAAATAGTACTAGCACTCGGCCGCACTCTATAATTCGAAAGAAAAGAGGTACTCACTCTAAAAAAATATGCTTTTTTTCTAAAATTATATAAATATTAAAATATGGATGAACGATGAATAATAATTATTTATGTTTTCGCTCGCTTAAAAAAATTATACAACTTATATCAAAGGAAAATTATAGGACGCTGTAATTATGTGAGAAAGAAACAGCAACCGTTGCTGTTGTTCCTTGTGCTCACTCAATTGCCTCAAGTACTCAGCGTGAGAAGAGAAGAGACCGGACAGCGCACGATCAGAGCCGCCCGTTCTTGTGCCGACGGCCCTGATGACGCGAAGCGGGCCCTTCTATCCCGGCCCCAACCACGCAGCCCCACTTGGTCCTGCGCTTCTTCCGTCGTCGTCCACTCGTTCGTTACTTGCTTATTATGCTTGTTCGTCCTCCTCCTCCCGTTTTCATCCACCGATTCGAATCGAACGAATCCCCAGCAAATCACTAGCAGCGAGCGGTATAAATCCCCAACCCAAGCCCTCCGCATCCGGCTCCACTCCAAGCAGCGAGCTAACCCTAGCGAGCAGCAGCGAGGTAGCCTCGGGACCTGGCCGCCGCGCGGCCCGCCATGGGCTAGGGTTTCGGCTCGATGGAGTGGGACAGCGACTCCGACGGCACCGGAGACGAGGAGGAGGAGGAGGAGGAGGAGGTCGAGGTGGGAGGCGGGGATGGGGGCGGAGGCGGGGGCTTCGCGCTGGCGATCGAGGGGGTGCTGGGCGCGTGCGGGCTGGTGGTGTCGGACGCGCTCGAGCCCGACTTCCCCATCATCTACGTCAACCGCGGCTTCGAGGACTCCACCGGGTACCTCGCCGAGGAGGTGCTCGGGAGGAACTGGTTCGTTGCTCCTGCTCCCATTAGATTTTCAACTCAGCACGGCATGTTTCCTTCCAGCTTGCGTCTTTGCTGGTTCCGTTCCGGTTTGGGATGTCGGGAGCTCGCCTGTGGTTAGGGGATCACACGTTGTTATTACTTATTAGTGTGCTTGTTTATGTTTCGTGGCGATCTGAGGAGCAGCGCTCCATACGCTCTGTTTAGATCGGAAATGCCAGCTTCGAAATTGGAATGAAGGCAGCAAGTGGTTCGTTTGGTTTGCACTTGCGGTGCTAAGTTGCTAACATAACTTTATTTTATCTTCTGGTGCTGGTTTTAGCATTGGAAAATAGTGTTCATTGGGGATGCCATCCCACGTGGGGTATAGTGTTACCGTTTTGTGTTCATTGCATCGAGTTATTCTGGCAAAATCTATGTTCTTTCGTCTCACCCATTGAATTACTGATCATATTGGTTTTTTGAGCACATGATGTTTTGAGTTGGTCGCTTGGACTGAAAAAAATTACTTCTTTTTTATTTTTTAAGCGTGTGGTGTTTGGTTTGGTTACTTGGACTGAAAGGAAAAGTTTCTTTGCTTTTTTTAGCCACATGGTGTTTGATTTGGGACTGAAAAAAAAAAACTTTCTTGTTAGAGATTCTAGTGCTTCGTGTTTGATTTGGTTGCTTAGACTGAAAATTTTTACCTCTTTACTGTGAAAGTATTTAAGCTTTGTTTCCATGCCCCCCCCCCCCCTTCTCTCTCTCTCCTCGTGGGAAACTATATCACAGTTAGGAGTCATGCACACTATTTTTGTTTAATTAAGAGCTATCTTGACATGAACAGCATTAGCAACCAAAACGATATCGGTGTTTCATTTATGACCTTATGTAAAAATGTATTTGTCTGTGTGAGGTGTTGGTGTTTAGTTCTCCTTAGAGAAGAACCTGTTCATCAGAAATTTAGAACCACCAAAAATAAAATTAGATCGTTCATAGTTGCTTTATGATCATACTACTATCTTGTTGTCTTTCTTGAGGTCTTGTTTTTAATTAATTGTTAGAAAATGGCTTCTTTTTATAGAACATTTGCCTTTTTTTTTTGGTTAGGGTGCCAACTCTCTTCTAGTTGAAGGTTGAAATAATGATATATGGGACACGATGATTTTTAATGCACGAATTCAAGCCAAATTCGGGTATATTTTTCAAAAATTCAGTTTTAGGGTATATACCCACCCATCTATAACAATTCAAATGAAATGCACACCTGTGAAAAAATATACTCCAATTCAAAGATTTTGAACAAATTTAGATCACATGCTTTGCTGATTTATTTATATAATCAGTGAATACCTACAATCAAACTACCATAAGAAAAGGCAATCCTCTTGTTTGAACTAGTTAAACTCAACTTCCAAAAAATTTTAAACTTTTTCACACGTGATATATAGGGGAGATGCCTGTTTTAGATCATGGTGCCCTAGTTTGAATGAAGCCTTTAGTGATGATAGTTTGATTGTAGGTATGTGCTGATTATGTATGTATGCATGTGTGTATGTATGTACGTGTATGTATACTTGGGCACCATGGAGATGAGCTCCATGATACAAAATGGGTATATTCTCCTATGTATTGTATGCGTAATTTTTTGAAATTTTTAGGATGTTGAGTTTAACTAGTTTACTAGTTCAAACAAGTTTGAACTGAAATTTAAACTAGAGTTTCCTTTTTTGATGATAGTTTGATTGTAGGTATGTGCCGATTATATATATAAATCAGCAAAGCATGCAATCTAAATTCGTTTAAAATTTTTGAATTCAAGTATATTTTTTCAAAGGTGCTTGTTTTATTTGAATTGTTATAGATGGGTATATACCCTAAAACTAAACTTTTTGAAAAATATACCCGAATTTGACTTGAATCCGCGCATTTGAAATCATGGAGCCTAGGCTCCATGGTGCCCCATTTCGGCGTCCTCTCTCTCTCTCTCTCTCTCTCTCTCTCTCTCTATATATATATATATATATATATATATATGCTTATATATATAAGCATTTGGTCTAAATTCGTTCAAAAATTTTGAGTTGGAGTATATTTTTTTAGAGGCATGTGTTTCATTTGAATTGTTTTAGATGGGTATGTACCCTAAAACTGAAATTTTCGAAAAATGTACCTGAATTTGGCTTGAATCCGCGCATTTGAAATCATGGTGCCCTGATTACACACACAGAGAGAGAGAGAGGGGGGGTGGAGGGAGGGTGGGAGGGGAGGGGAGGGATGGAAACAATGAGATATAACCACAAATATTTGGTTTTGTTGTCTGAATATCTAACCTAGGCTTTTGTACCATGGTGTTAAGTTTGAGTGTAAACATCCTAACAATTGTCAAACGACATTCATTAAAAAAAATGATGGAATCCCTGCTGCGTTATCCCTTGAATCATTTACCTGTGGGTGTCTTGCTTCCATCAAAGATCTCCTTTCTGCCTCCCCGAGGAATACAGCCATAATTGTGTTATTTCACTTTCATGCAACCTATTGCTTATCAAATTAGCTTGTTGGGTTTTTACCACTATCTTCTATTTTATTTGGGTTTCATCTAGTTCTTGAATTCTTCACCTCATTTCCAGATGTCCTTTATGACTTGACACCTTTTTTTTAAACTGCAGTTGCATCAAATTGTTTGCTAGAAGGGTGAACATGAAAAATTACTCTATTGTCTTAGGTTCGAAATTTTATGCTATTTGGGTAAGCTGTAAGGAGGATCACCGATTTGGCCTCAGCTCTAATTAGCACAGATATCAAATAAGTAGAAGGACCAATTTGTGCTTGAGGATGTTTGGCATGTGGCTATACCTTGACATATGTGCTTAGGTTTCTTCAATGGTGTTTATTTGACAAAATATTCTGATACTGTTTCTGTAAACTATCGGGTAAATTTAACATAAAAACGATAATGTCAAAATGGCAACTAATGCCTAGTCACCCCCCGCGTTTGCAAAAGTTTTTTTTCCCTAAATTTTATTTTTCAATCAAATACAAAACTGATTATTGGCTCCATATTTTGGTGGTGAGCTTAATTCTATTTTCATTTGATATGACTAAATCCACTAGGACTTTTGGTTCAGGATCTTGTTGCTCTTTGCTTTCCTGAGCAATAGCACTGGGATGCATTTGTTTGTAAAAATATATTGCATCAGCTTGGTTAAACACTAACAACATGAATTGTTTGAGTAGCATAGATGCTTAGAAGTTGTCTAGAGACACACATGCTGATTTTTCTGACATTAGTATGTTGTTAATTGTTATATGCAAAATCATAGTTGGGAATTAATGGTAGAAGTGGCTGAACTAACTGGTGGCCTTCAATATTATGGGGGCTAGAGTGGTGAAGGCACACTAAAGGTAGCCTTTAGTACTGTTGGGGCTTAAATAGCGAACGCACAGTAAGAAACTCCTGAACATCATGACTTGCTTTGCTGATATTATCTCATCGGTATGCCCACAAAAGAAAAGCATGTGGACATACTGTAAATCAATTGCTAGTGATAGAAAGACATCATTGCTAATGTGATTCACCTCATACAGTTTCTCAATCATTTTCTTTTGCTTTTGAGCTACCATGCATATTACTTTAACATGCTATGCTAGTCATTTACTTATACATTGGTTCATTTGTTGTCTTATTTATAATTGTTGTGCTGCTTTCTTCCCAGCCGGTTCTTGCAATGTAGAGGACCATTTGCTCGGAGGAGACACCCCCTTGTTGATGCTGCAGTAGTTACTGAGATGAGGAGATGCTTAGAGGAAGGGACTGAGTTCAAGGGTGATCTGCTGAATTTTAGGAAAGATGGCTCTCCATTCATGTCGAGGCTTCAACTAACGCCCATATATGGAGATGATGAAATAATAACCCATTATATGGGCATTCAGTTCTTCAACGACTCCAATGTTGATTTGGGGCCACTGCCTGGCTCTATGACAAAGGAAGTTGTGAGGTCTACATGGATTGCAGCAGATAACACACCCCGGCCAAGTTCAATGGGGAAGGGTAACTTCTGTTGGGAGCATTCTAATCTTTTCCTACTGAATGATGAGGTACTGTGCCAGAAGATCCTGTCAAGATTGTCACCCCGGGATATAGCATCTGTAAACTCTGTATGTAAACGACTGTATCACGTAACAAAGAATGAAGACCTTTGGAGAATGGTTTGTCAGAATGCATGGGGGAGTGAGGCTACTCGAGCTCTTGAGACTGTGGCTGGATCAAAGAGTTTGGCATGGGGACGACTAGCAAGGGAGTTGACCACCCTGGAAGCTGTTGCCTGGAGAAAATTGACAGTTGGGGGTGCAGTGGAGCCATCTCGCTGCAACTTCAGCGCTTGTGCTGTAGGGAACCGTGTTGTCCTTTTTGGTGGGGAAGGTGTTAACATGCAGCCAATGAACGATACATTTGTTTTGGATTTGAATGCCAGCAAGCCAGAATGGAGGCACATCAATGTGAGCTCAGCTCCTCCTGGTCGCTGGGGCCATACCCTGTCATGCCTGAATGGATCGCGGTTGGTTCTGTTTGGTGGTTGTGGGGGACAGGGCCTTCTCAATGACGTGTTCATTTTGGATTTGGATGCGCAACATCCTACTTGGCATGAGATTCCTGTCCTTGCACCACCAGTTCCTCGATCATGGCATAGCTCTTGCACACTGGATGGAACAAAGCTGGTGGTGTCTGGTGGCTGTGCCGACTCTGGTGTGCTTCTCAGTGACACTTATCTTCTAGATGTAACAATGGAAAGACCTGTTTGGAGGGAGATACCTGCTTCTTGGACTCCACCTTCTAGATTGGGGCACTCACTGTCTGTCTACGATGGCAAGAAAATTCTGATGTTTGGTGGTCTTGCTAAAAGTGGTCCTCTACGACTCAGGTCCAGTGATGTGTTCACGTTGGACCCAAGTGAAGATGAGCCATGCTGGCGGTGCATCACTGGTAGTGGAATGCCAGGAGCTTGTAATCCAGCTGGAGTTGGCCCACCTCCTCGCCTTGACCATGTTGCTGTGAGCCTTCCTGGAGGGAGAGTTTTGATATTTGGCGGGTCAGTGGCAGGTCTTCACTCCGCTTCACAGCTTTACCTCCTGGATCCAACCGAAGAGAAGCCCACCTGGAGGGTACTTAATGTTCCAGGGCGCCCTCCTCAGTTCGCCTGGGGACACAGTACCTGCGTTGTGGGAGGAACAAAGGCAATAGTTCTTGGAGGACAAACCGGAGAAGAGTGGATGCTAACTGAAATATATGAGCTTTCTCTGGCAAGCTCTTTAGTTTGAGGTCCCAAAGTCCTTAGCAAGCTTCCAGCTCTGTCGTAGTGATGTCTCCGGAGAAATGCTATTGATTCCATCTGACTGAAACCTGAACATGTTCACTGGTGAAGCCACGTGAATGGAATGGGCAGGCAAAGTTACTCTCTTGGCAGGGTAGTTGTGTTTGCTTGGCAAGAGGTGATGACTGCTCTCACAATATCTCAGGAGTCGCCTCATGTAGTCATGAAGTAGGAATATGTTATCACTGGTGTAGCTGTTTGTTTGGTCATATTACAAGATAATAGTTGTCATCCATAGCCTAATAATATCTGCTGTTCTCATCAGATGTTTCCTGCTATCTAAGGTAGAGAATCCAAAGGGACCGGCGTTGCATAGTTTGGAACTTCTGATGCAAGTGTGATGTGCGTTTCGATGGCGGCCCGTGACAGAGTACCTGCGTTGCAATTGTTCTGAATTTTTGGTCCATCTTTGATCGGTGACTCCTTTTGTTGCACCTGTAACACTGTCCGATCGGTTGTGTTTAATTTTGCTGTCTTTACTTCATGTTTCCCTCGGTGTGTTCAGAGTAGGAAGCACCATAAGTTCATCTTTGCAGGGATTTCACCAGTTTGGATGTTTATATTTTGTTTCTACCTCTTGATCACAAAAGGATGTTGTACTTTTGTAACTAGGGCTGTAGCGAAGTATCTGGATTGGTTATACAAAAATAGGGATATTTCTACACTGTATTAGTGAAAAAAAAATCATAATAACATAACATGTTTTTTCTAGTTTATTACCAACAATTTATGGAGGCTTGTTGATATCGAAAACATCTGCGTGCATGTATGATATATGTTTATGAACAGAGGAGCAGCTTTATCTGAAGAACATGTGTGTACATGTACGAGCGGAGGGGGTAATTTCACCTTGAAGTTACTGTAGAATCGATATCCGCTAATATAGCAATTAGAGGTGGTGAATGATTGCGCGGAAGCTAAAACCAATTTTTTTAGTGATTCTCAAAACGACTATAAACGAATTATGAAAGAATGCTTCGGTTTTCAAGAAAACAAATTGATATACGTTTACTAAAACAGTAATTCTTAAAGATCCCATCGTTGGATTGACGTGAAATTTGGACTGTAGAAACTAGATTCAATTTAGAAACTAACCCAATAAAAATCAGCTCAATCGGATCTACAAATCTAGCGTTATAACCTTCGTAAAATGATTGTACCAAATAATGACGAAAATTGATCAAACCCTACTTGCGAGGAATTAACCAATCAAACTTTTCAGATCAATCACTTGATGCCCTAGAAAGATTTTGAATAGATTAAATCAAAATTATCACAGTAAAACAATGAATCAATCTAAAAAAACAAAACAAGCATGCAAATGCAGAACGAAAAAGAAGAACGAGATTACCAACACATCAACTTACAAATTTTGATTTGTATTGCCAAGATGTGTTCACAAGATACCTCCAAAGCATCCTCAAATAATCTCCCAAAAATTCCCTAACTTTTCTTCTCTTTTCTTCTTTTACCTTTTCTCCCTGTTCTGATTTTTTCTAGGGCTGCTTTCTGGCACTTCCTGCGCTACGCACTGTAGCTTGCCAATCACTTAGGGTGCGTTTGGTTCTTTGCATGAAGCGGAACCGTTCATGTGATTTGATTTTAATCTCGTGTTTGGTTGGTTGAACGGAACCATCCGATCGAAGAAGCTAAGGTAGTCTGATTCTGGAATATTCTTTAATATTCTCCGTATGGTTCCATACGTTTGAATTCTCGCCGAACCAATCGGTCTGTGCATCGCTTCGTTCAGCCTCCTTCGCTCAAATACGCATCGCTTCCCGAGTGGGATTCCTCGCCCACTGCTGTCAGCCAGATTTCTTGCCGCCACTCCGGCGGGATTCTCGCCGTCGCCTCTACGATATCGCGAGGGCGCAGCTGATCGAGACCAACCTCCTCGCGCTCTTACGTCGCCAGCTTGTCCGCGTTCAAGGCCTCTTGCCGCCACATTACGGCTCCGACGACCTGCGCCAGCACCTCATACCTCCGGCTCCACCTTCTTCGCCTGACGACTATCCTCCGCGACCGAGGACTTTCGCTTCATCGCGAAGCTCCAACTCCTCCGACACCATTAGGCGTCCTGTTCATCAAGCTCTCCGACCAACGTCGCGTCCGTGAAGACGCGAGGCGAGGCGGACGAAGAGCGGCTGAAATCACCGTCGACATCGACGCCGACTTCGGCTGGGGCGGCGGTGGAAGAACCATCGCCAGGCGGTCTCTGACACGGAGGCGCCGTGGAATGCACGGGGATAGGATCTCTTCAACCTGCTCATGCACGGCGATCGAGCGGTTCCTCGACCTTCACTTCTACGCTTGCCGCTTCGCCGCAGTGCGGGCAATTTCCATGGCGGCGACCTGCTTTGGCGCTTCGCTTCGCCGAGGACGCCAAGGGACGCACCACGTACTACAAGGACTACCGCCGGTTCACGCTCACTCGCGACGTCAACTCCTGCTCCCTCGTCGTGGGCAGCGTGGGCGAGTACCACTCCGGCACCGGCGTCGAACGCAACGGCCGTCGCAAATTTTCTGAATTTCACCCGCGGAAAGTACCTCATTTACATGGGCGGTGGCGAGAGATGCAAGAGCATGAACCACTACATTTGATCGACCAGAGCCAGTTCTGGACAGATTGGAGCAAGTGGCACAAGAAGGATAGGCTGAAGAATTACTATACTGAAGACATCAAGATGATCCCAATGAAACTTCACGATGTCCAGGACACATTGAGCACCTGGCCTTGTTGTAGCTAGCTAGTTCATATCAGTGTCTTCATATAACACTATTGTCGATTTTGTTCGTCCAGATTGCATTAGTTTGTTGAATTACTTCATCAGAACTTGTACTAATTGCTAAAACGATTAGTATGTTGATCATCTTCCTGATGTCTCTTTGTAGGAGATGGAATCACATTAGCAGTTCTTAGTTCTTGTTCTGTATTGCTTAGAAATGCAGTGTGATGACGATATACTGTTTCCTCACAATATACTGTTTTGTACATTAGCAGTCCTCTAGATCTTGTTATTGATTATCTTCTTTACAAGATTGGCATTTACATTATTGATCTGCTGCATCACTTCAGCACTGGTATTTCTCTAGATCTTGTTATTGATTAACTTTTGTGTGTTATTAAACAGGTATAGGATATGCACTGGTAAAGGAGTTTCTGAAGGCTGGTGATATTGTTATAATCTGCTCAAGATCAGGTATAGGAAGACCTAGTTACTTGTTCTTGTATCATAAATAAAAATGGGTATCTCCAGTCAACGTGGACAATTGAACACTTCAGTGCTACCTCTTGTTTTGCTAAAAGTTGCTGAATTGGGGAAGGATGGGTTCAAACATATGCGAGAGAAGTGCTTGATTGGGAATAGAATGTCACAACAATATGTGGCAATGTAGGTGGCTAGTTGTAATTACAAACCAATCTTCAGTTACCTTGGCATCAGGTGCATGCTTTCTAGCATCAGGTGCCTAATATCTCTACTGATATTAGCATCAGGTTCCTAATATGACCGCACCTGATGTAAAATTTTGGATCTTGATCTTTCCCTAATATCTCTACTGTGCTGACTGAGAGTGCCGAAAAATAGGAACTAATCTGTTTATTATGCTTGGCTTCCAAGCTACCCTTCCAGATTTTGCTTGACTAGGAACTAATCTGTTTCTTGTTTTTACTGGTTACTGCTTGTTTTGAATAGGTGAATTGTTTCAGTTACCTTTGTTTTTTGCAGACCAAGTTGGTGCCATTGATCTAATAGTTTTGCTTGTTCCTTCAACAGGTCGGTGAAGAAGCCTCCAGGTTGCCAAGTCTGCTGTCAAGAAGAAGAATAGGTGGATGAGCTTGTTTTGTTGATGGGTGTTGGTGTTTATGTTTCCAGCTTTTTAGATTTGTTTCAAGACTGCTACAAGACAATTTTCGTAGTAGGTTCCATGTTTGTACCCATGACATATTGCTAAGGGTCCTAAAATCATTTCCATAATTATTGGCTATTATTTTTGTGCTTCTGGAAAATTATCTTGTCGCCCATGGCGTGACGGTTTTGACATGGACATGAATAGATTGTACTAGTATCGCTGAATCCTTTGTGTGGAAAGTACTTGCCTGCAACTTGAATTTGTCGTTTGATTAAGCGATGGATGTTCCTTTTCTCTCTCGCCGGCCATCATCCCACAGCGCACCAGCTCGAGCGCTTGAGATTGTCGTTATTTGTCTTGTGTTATTGTGTGTAGTTGAGATTGCGGTTGAGACTACTCAATCGTAGCTTCGGTCAATCAAGCTTCATCTCTTAACCAACCTTATCCCTCAATTCAACTTCATCCCTCCAACCAAACATCATCTCGTATCAACCTGTACCATTTCATTCAAGCAACCAAACATCATCTCGCACCATCCTGTACCATTCCATCCAAGCAACCAAACAAAATCTTGTATCATTCCATTCGAGCAACCAAACATCTCCCTGTACCATCTCATCGGGACCATCCCATCCATCCTGTACCATCCCATCCCATTCACCCTCGTACACCCAACCAAACGCACCCTTAGCGATCACTGTGTTCCTTCGCTTGCTGCAGCCGCGCGGAACCTCCACTCCGCTCCAGAAGTTTTTTTTCCCGTGCGCCGCCGCTCTCCTAAAATCCCTCGGGAATCGGGATCTCTTCTTTTTTTTTCCTTGCTATAAATCCTAACTTTTTCTCTAATTAAATACGTACATGCATACACATCCACCTAGCCTAATTATATATAGTCTAATATATGCATACAACTCAAAATTCACACATGCATGCGTATGACCCACCTGTCACTCTCGCATGACTTGTTCGCCTTCACATGTGCCGTTCTCTAATTCGAACATCTCACATGACATTCTTGACACTAGACATCGGTTCCTCACTTAATCTAGTCCCAAATCTCAGTTCCGCTATGAACCTAGTTTCGATCCGATTACCGATCACGTTCGTCCTCAAGCAACACCTGCACATGAATAAATACAAAACCGTGTACGAGCACAAGTCTATGATTTGACTCAAGATCATTTCATGCAACCCCTCATACGAGTGCATTACATCAAACAAAACCATTACCATGCTATCACAAACATATCAAATAATCATCTGAAACAGCATATGCACAAGCACTACATATGCCATGAGCACAAACACTTTGGAATACCAATTTCATCACTAAACCAGTTTTTCAACACATGATTTCACAATTACGTCAACCAGAGTGAAAATTTGCAGGATACGACCTTAGTTACGTTGGAATGAGAAATGGAGAACTATGTTTCTTTTTCTTTTCTGAATTCTGATGCATGTCATCTGCAAAATATACTAGCTGATAACAACGCTAATTCACATTTGCCTACCTAATTATAGATCGAACTTGCCCAATATCATACGATCCGACGTTTCCATCCTCATTTAATTCGTACTACACATTGAAATCGAGCACACCTGATTTATACGAGTAAGATAGAATATCGTATCATCGCCGTTTGGCATGTGCCGACGTGTTGTCTTACGAGTTGAGACTCTTGACCACAAAATTTCAACCATCCATGCCATGGCTGGTACGTACATGAGGCGGAACAATAGTCGGGACGTGGGTGGGCTGAAACTCCACCCGTAGTCCAACAAGCCTCTTATATCCCCTCTCAAATCTCTACTATTATAAAGCAGCAGTTGGTGGCAACGGTCCGTTCTTCCGCGGGCCCCACTCTCTAGCCCCCAACCCCCTCTCTTAGTCCACACGTACACAGCGCTCCCACTCCCCAGCCCTAATCTCCCAATCTCTCTCGCGCCGCCCCCAACTCCTCGACACAGTGGACGACAGACTGCGTCGCCCCCAAATCTCCTCGCGTCGCCCCCCTCTCCCCAACCCCAATCTCCTCGCGTCGCCCCCCTCTCCCCAGCCCCAATCTCCTCGCGCTCTCATTGCGCGGCCATCACGTCGTGCGCCACTTCGGAGTCGACCTCGACCTGGTGAGGCGGCGCAAGGCGCTCCATGTAGGCCTTCCGCTCCTCACGCTGTGCCGACGGGAGGCAAGGCACGCTGAGCACGACGTCGACACAGAGGTTGCCGAGCGTGGCGAGGTCCATCTCCTTCCTCCTCGCCTCCGTGGTGGCCGCCTCCTTCACCGCCTCCTGCCTCCCAATCCCCCCTTCCTCCACACTCATGCGCTCGTCCCCTCTCCTTCTCCGGCGCCGACGCCCTTAGATTCGCCACCCTTGCCAATGCCCCTTCGCCAGATCTAACGGCCCTGAGGTTAGAATCCACCCCCCTCTTTTTCCTTTTCCTTTTCTTCTTCTCCCACTCACCCTCTTCTCCCTTTTTCTCTAGGCCGCCACCACTCGGTCGGCCTCGGTGCCGCAACACCGAGGGTGGCTTTCCTTGGCTCTGGTGTTGTAGCGGTTGTCCACGACGACGACGACCGGCAGGCACCTACACCAACCCCACCGACTCCTACCCGGCCGCTGCTACTACTACGACTACCTCCATCCACGAACTAAGTGTTTTCCCCTCACTCCTCTCTTAATCCATCTCTCCTTTACTGGTTTTAGTGCTCGCTAATCATGGATTTTTCCTTTACATCTATTGCTTGTGCTTGCCGAACCCTTTATGGATTTGGATTAATATATAACGTGAATGATGTACATTGAAATGCTTGTGCTGTTTATCAGTGCCGGATCCTAGAGGATATAGTGCCTTGTTTAGTTGGGGGGCATCACCGATTTGTGTTTCATCGTTGGTCAACTGCTGCCGTTTGAGATTTCGATTGATTCTGTTGAGTTGATTGGCAATTCAGGGAAGAGATGCTGATCTGAAATGATTCTGTTGATTCGGGATGGCTGAAATGAACCGTGTATTTGCAAGAAGTCAAAAGCTCAACAGTGAGGACATTATTGATTTTGTAAAGGCTCTCTGTAAGGTTTCAATGGAGGAATTACGGTCTGCATCTGATCCATGAGTTTTTAGCCTGACAAAGATTATCGAGATCGCGTAAGGAATTTAAGTCTTCGATTTCATATCAATCCACATTGCGATGTTTGTTTACATTTTTGTTCTCTCTATATGGACATCAAAGTATGATTGTTTTCCTTTTCTCTTGTAGGCACTACAATATGAACCGCATCAGGCTTGTCTGGTCAAGCATATGGCATGTCTTATCTGAATTTCTGAGCATATGGCTACTCAGAAAATCTTTCAATTGCAATATTTGCAATGGACTCATTGCGGTAGCTGGCAATGAAGTTCCTGGAGAGAGAAGAGCTGGCTAACTACAATTTCCAAAATGAAATTATGAAGCCTTTTTATTTGCTAAGATTTTCGAGTAGTTTCATTGGTGAAATAGGATTGCAGCTTGAAATGGAATTGCAGTCAAAAGGAGTTTAAAAACTTTGGGCTTACTGGATTGGATACTTGGGTAGTGTGTACCAATTAGATGTTTCTTAGTAGATATGAATTTGTTTAGTAATGTTTGACAATAAGCTAAGAGTTATGTTTTTCTGCTCTGAAGAGGACACTTCGCAATTTTGAATGTCAATTATATGAGAACTAATCCTAAGAGCAAAGAGTAAATTGAACCAGAATAACCTGTAGTTTTTTTACCATGTTCTATTGTTTTTGCATTGGTCCATTTAATTCAGATTTTCTTGTATGCATGCTTTCTATAAATCATCTCTAGCCCTAAGGTTCCTTTGCATGACAAACATCATTCTGCAATGCTTATGCAGGTGCCAGTTGACCAGAAATTACCATCTTTGTATCTGCTAGATAGTATTGTGAAGAACATAGGACGGGAGTATGTAGGGTATTTTGTTGATAGGTTGCAGAAAGTATTCTGTGGTGCATATAGGAAAGTTCATCGCAATCAGTATGCTGCAATGCAACACCTCTTTGGTACCTGGTCGCAAGTGTTCCCTTCTTCTGTGCTTCAAGGGATTGAGGATGAGCTTCAATTTCCTCCTCAGACAATAATTGTCCTGCCACAGCAACTAATTTGCGACAATCAGAGTCATTATCTCCGAGGCAGCATGCAAATGACTGATTTGGAGATAAATAAGTTCACATCAAAAGTTTGCGAGGATTTCCTGCATCTTCAAAGCTCCAGGTATTAGGGTGTTCCATCTTCCTTCTTGCACCTTTTGTCACTCTTTCACTATGTCTCCTATTCCTAGCCTGGCTTCCAGACCTACAAGTTCTTAAAATACCCTAACACTTATTAATGCTTGCTATGGAGTTCCCTCTCTTTCCGAACCAAAGTAAAACCTCTCCTGTTTGTTTTGTGAATAGTGATTCCATGCTGTCGTAAATAAAAAATGCTAGCTGATGAATTTGGGTAAAATCTGAGTTCATTGTCAGCAATTGGAAACTGCTAGCTGATGAATTTGGGTTGAAGTCCTGGAAGGAGGAAGGATGCAAGAACTGTGAATTATTTATGTTATTGTCTTCATGAATTATTTCCTCAGTTTTCCAGGTTAATGTTGGCTCTCTATGCTCAATTTAATTGTTCTCTTCGCTATCCAGGCAAAAAGAATAGTCTGAATATGGCTTGCTACTTCCTAGACATGATTTGAGCCCACCTAAATTTCAGAACATCAGGGGAAAATGCAGTTCATCAGAAATATTCCTTGCCAATGAGATGTTTCCACAACCTCAAATTTGCAGTTTTCCAGGTGATGTCTTGCTTAAGAATAAAGGCAATCCCATCTTGTTTCTTTTCTGTTGTTAGTTTCACTTCTGCTATCGAATAGATAAATTAGATTTGGTCACCTTCATTCTATTACTTTGTGAATATGGCACATTTTCTATAGTAAACATTGCTTTATAGGTGTTGATTCTATATAGAATCACTGTATTAGGAAACAATTCCAATACTCTATTAGTGTACGTTTGATCGAATTGCCTCAATAGTTTAGCTATCAAAAAATTTCCCATGTGGTGCAGCATGTCATGTGCCATTTGACCTTTGCTCTTTTAAAGTTGGATTTATTTTTATTCGCATCCACAAATTTTCATAGCTCTGAATTATGTCAGATAATGCAATGGCCTTATGAGGATGCCTATAGTTGACCTTTCAAGCAAAAATGAATGAGGTACAAGATGATGGGACAAGATATTGATGTATATACCTTTAGTTAGATAGGGATGTTAATCTATTTCCTTTATGTGTTTTTGGTCATTTTCTCAGTTTGTCTTGGGCATTGAAAAGTAAAGCTTCTACCGTTTTGCATATAGAAAGAAGTTCAGTGCATCTTCGTCATTTTAAGGTGTTGTTCCTGCGAAGGTGATGAGAGATTGCTTGTTGCACAGCACATTCACGTCAAGCACAACAAGCTGGACGTTGTGAGCACTTTGGTGGAGTGCAAAACTTTTTTGTGTGTGTAGTTTCAATTTGTTTATTACTTAGTCTCAGTTTTGTCCGTTTGGCCGTTGACTCTTGTAATATACAAATTATTGTAGCAATCACTTTATTTTGTAGAATGCGGTCATTATGTTTAAAAGTCATACTATATGCCACTAGATATATATGCTTTACCCTCTTTTTGTTAGTTGATCAACTTAATATATGTATAAAAGAAAAAATGCTATTCAATTGTCGCAAAGAGTAATTTCAAGCTTTTGTAAGAACCCTGATTATACGCCTTTCGGTAGCAGGCATCTTTGTACTTTTTCATTGAATGCATCATTTCATTTATGGCTTGCAAATATTCACTCTGTTATGCTCGAGTAGTCATGGAAATATACTCATATGGTTTCTCTTGGTTTTGACACCAGTTCTAATTGCATTTGGTAGTGTTTTGATGTAACCACCTGTTTTTTAAGTTATGAAATTCCTTTTTTACCTCGGCATGTAACTTGTGCGCATTCATGTAAATAATTTTTACAGGTATTGGACTTTGACGCAGCAACTAGCACTAGGGGTGGGCATTTTTAAACCGAAACCGAAAAACGAATCAAACAACCGAACCGAATTAACAGAAATTTCGGTTTTTTCGGTTTTCGGTTTCTTGATTCGATTTTATTCTGATACTATTCGGTTTTCGGTTTACGGTTCGGTTTTAGTTAGGAAAACCGAAAACCGCTTCAATCGAATGAATTAGTCAATAGTTCGCCACTCGGCCAGCTCTCATAGCGCTACCTCACGCCTCAGCCTCAGCTGACTCGGCCCTCGGCGATCGGCCCAAGCCCAGCCACCGCCAGTGCCCACGATCCAACACGACTCGCCAACACCGCGCCTGGCGCAAGACGCAAGCCGCCCACCAATCCCATAGCGATAGCGGCGCACCCAAATGTGAAATGGCCAAATCTCAAATTCCCAATCGCAAGCCACAAGAAACCCTACCCATAGCGGCGCCATCCAACAGCGAGCGAACTAAGCGGCGAAGCATGCCACGGCGGCGGCCAAGGCGGTTAAGGCGGTGGCGGAGGATAATCCATGGGGGAAGCAGTGAGCCCGCTCATGAGCCGCCGCTTGATCAGCGGTCAAGTCGCCCGAGTCTATCTGGCGGGAAGACAAGCGAAAGAGGAGGAGGAGAAGGTGCTGAGGGCAAGACCGACGACACGGAGGGCTGCGGCGAGGAAGACTAGTATACAGCAGGAAGAGGAAGAGGAGAAGCCTCAAGGTGAGAAGAGTTCGATTCTGTTAGAATCTGTAAATATTATTTCCTTGTTTGCTAACCTAGATTAGCTCCTTCCTGGTTTAGCCTCCCGGTAATTAGGCTTTCCTAGTTTAGCCTCCCTGTAATTAGGCTTTCCTAGTTGGTCGGTCCATGCCTTGCATGCGTGCATGCAATGCATGCCTGTATTGTTATATATGTAAGCTTTTCCTCCATGCAAATGAATCAAGGCGATTCACCAAATTATCTCTCGCTTTCACTCTTTCAGATTCCATCAATTTGGCTGAACTGTTTGATTGCTCGCCTTTTAGCTTCGTTGATGCAAATTTTGTGTGATGTGCTAGTGTTGTCACGCCTGATTGCCACTGCATGCATTGCTAAGATTAGTCGATTCACAGTCACAGATTAGTATTGATTGCTGCCTCCCTCCGAAATTCGGTTAACCGAATAACCGAAAAACCGAACCGAATTAATTCGGTTAATTCGGTTCGGTTTTTTCGGTTATTCGGTTTCGGTTCGGTTTACTGATATTCAAAAACCGAATTTTCCAAAACCCGAACAAACCGAACCGAAAAAACCGAAAAAACCGAATGCCCACCCCTAACTAGCACACCACACTGTTAATGGATGTAATCTGAGACCAGGGGATATGTTTGCAACTGGCACACTCAGGTTGAGCGCGAAGTCTCCGACGGAATTTTCCCATTTGCCATTTAGCAACTCTTTCACTTGCTACTTTGACTGCTTGTGAAAATCTCATTGCACTGTTTGGTAATGATGACAATGGCATAAAACAAACTTCAAGTACTTCTTTTAACGTTTGACCAAAAATCTTGCATTGTATTATTAATTCCTCTCAAGCTCACAATGATGTTTGCAGGTTGCTAAAATGGATAAGCTCAATGGTTTTGCACGTCTTATGATTGTTTCAGATCTTGACCATACAATGGTGTGTTTGTGTCTTTCAGCATATAGCTTGCTTTTTTCTAGAGCTAATTATGGCCTTTTGTATGTCCTTAATGTTTAATCTTTTTAAATTCAAACTTGCAGGGCAGCCAGCTCCCACTCTATGGCATTCCTTTCACTAGCAGCTTGCATTCTGAATTAGTTATTTGTGGCACCTTGACGAATATGACCCGAGTTGATCAACTAATAATATATTATGTATGTTGGTCTCAGTTGGGTGATAGATCTAGATACATTCAATATATTATGATTATGATTTCTTATTTCAGGGTTGTCCTAGGAGAGCTTATGAGAAAGGGTTGGGCAAAAACATCGACTTATGGTGGAACATGGCTTGAGTCGCATGATGAAGTAATTAAAATGTATCTAGCAGCTCTATAGTCTAGCAGTCCCCAGCTTGTCCAACTAATTCAGGTAATTACAAAGTTTTCTATATCATTTCTACTGGCGTGCATCTTTTGGTAACGTCCTTTCCTTGGTTGATACCCTACAATCTTCATGTTATATTACCATTCCTGTTTTTTTTTCTCTATGGGAAATTTGACTTATGTTAAAGCTGGAGATGCTGCTTGACATGGTAGAAATTCCACTGTAGATCATGTAGATGAGTCCGCTTCGACCATAGTTTGTCATCCAAAAATGTAAAGCCATTGCTGCTGGATTTATTCTTTTGTTCTTTATGACTATTGTCAAATCAAAGCTCTTTGTTTTAGTTGTATGCCCCATATGCTGCCTGTCTCTGGGTTGGCTCTTTGACATTGGAGCAAGGTTCGTGAACGGGCGACAACATGGTGGATTGGCTTTCTGCTAATGATGTGATGGCAGGGCACCATTGTTAACGAATTGGATTACTGAGTGTGGATGTAATCTAATTAACAAATATAACTTGTTAGTTAAGGTACTGATGTGTTCTGAAACACAAGTGAATTTCCACCTGAACTGAGGTGAGAACACCTGTTTCCTGGAGTAGTGTTAACTTCTGTTACAATCTTATGAGAATTTAGTCATGCATATATATGTTAAGGTTCAAGTGCTACCTCTACCTTTAATAATGTGTTTGGCTCTGGATTAAAAACTTGAAATAGCTATGTTAGCTTAACCCAATTTTTGTGTTTGGCAGCAAACATCGTCAGTCTGAAATACCGTGTGGCTTGACTTGGTTTAGCTGGGTTAACAGTTGAAACACCCAGGAGGGTTAGCTTATTTAACTTTTTGGTGGGTCGGTTTAATCTTGGGTTAGGAGGGTTGAAAGGCTTTTGCCAGGTTAAAGTAACTCTTAACCGACTGGTGTTTGGCAGGTTGATCCTCTAACCCACCTCTTAACTTGAACCAAACACAGTGAGTGTGCAATTGCTATTGGTTCTGATTCTTTTGATTGCTAGGCTTGCTTTGTGAGATGGTGTTCATGTCATCCTTGGATGATTAATCCATGTGTTTCCAGGTTTGACACGAAACATTGCCATTGTGGCTGGCACGTAAGGGATGGGGGAGGCCATCGCGTGGCTCTTTGTTAAGCATGCCTCGAGGGAGGTGATTGCGAACATGGCGCATGGTGGAGAAACCGAGGTCTCAACGATCAACGTATATAGATATATTCCTATAAAGAAATAAATGTCTTAGATGCCACATGCCTATTATACTTTTTCTTATTTATTTAACTTTCAATTGATCATTTTTTTAGGAATATTGGTTGGATAATTTTTTAAGATGTCAACCAACATGCTTTTATGTAATTCATGTGATATGTGAAAGAGAAAAATTAATGTTCATTGTATGGCTTGGTATTATGTTTTGATAATATGTATCACCTTTTTTGACCTTTATGTTTCTTTAGCAATTTTGTTTTTCGTAGCAACGCACGGGCATTGAACTAGTAGACCCAATAAAACAGCCCAGTACCATCCTAGTAGTCTCTTAATTCTCTTATCATTTATATTATTACACACTTACATTATATATGACTGTTAAATAAATATTTGCAAACTTTGAACATGGTTGGTTTGTTAGGCTTTCGATGTTTTAGTCTTAGCCCCCCTCCTTCCAATTTTCTAGATGTGCCTACATCGATCGAGCTTACACGTTTTCTCAAACACACACATCAACCATGCCATGTGTTAATTATTTTATCTAGAGCACTTTTTAGATAATGGAAGATTATATCTCCCAACCTCTGCATCATAAGATACATATAGCTAACCATTTATTACATCATTATAGCAAAAAAAATTGTCTAAAAGAGATCCCTAACATGATTGTTACAACAAGACATGGCAATCGTGAAATATAAAGTCTCAATCCACACACAGCCTATTATTGAAACATCATCCATATGAAGAGATCTCTAACCACGATCTCCAGCGATCTGCATACCGACAACACCATCTCCCAAGCCTCCTAACGTTGCAACACATACTATGATCGCAACCAGTTGATGCAAGAGCAGTGCTTCAATGTTTTTCCTCCCAATACAAGTCGCACAAATCTTGAAATAAGCAAAGGGGTAAGTAATCGTCATCTACCATTCATTCATACTTTAATATTTGTGCAATTGTAAAAAAGGCATGAAAGCACCTCTCTTAATGCAAATATAAATAACTTACAACGGATTAGAGATTTTTTTTCTTATTAAAGATCACATCATTTCGACATAACTAAATTGACCAACACAAAGCAGTAGCCCCAACCAAAATAGGAGCCCTTAATTCTTTTCTCAACCCCAATAACTAGTTCCCAAATATATTGGTTATACTAATAGGAGAGGGTAGATTAAAAGCCACTTGTATAACACGCCATGCAAAACGAGCAAAATGACAGTAAAAAAAAAGGTGACGTATAGTTTTTCCATTGTTACAAAAACAATATTTTTTTCTGCCATTCTATTTTTTTTAAAAGGTTATCTTTTGTTAGTACCATCTCACGACGTAAGTACTAGAGAAAATTTTTATTTTTAATGGCACCTTAAGTAAGGGTGGGCATTCGGTTTTTTCGGTTTTTGAAAACTAGGAACCAAATTTCTCGGACAAAAATAAAGAACCAAACCGAACTAACCGAAATATTTCGGTTCAGTTAATTCGATTTTTCGGTTAACTGAAATATGAATAACACTAAGTGGATTAGATTTAGTCATTCTCATATTACAACATAAAGTATGGATAAACCCACCCAATATTCATATGTTATTACAATATAAGCATAATAGAACATATGAATATACTAAACATGTGCATAAATGTATTATAACATGAGAATTATTTAGTGGCTTTAGGAAAAATATTATAAAAATGGCATTGTACATGGGCTATTCGGTTATTTCGGTTTTTGAAAGCGAAAAACCGAATTATACCAAAACAAAAACCGAACCGAACACCGAAAACCGAAAAAGCCGAAATAATCGGTAATTCAGTTTGGTTCGGTAATTCAGTTTTGGTTTAAAAATGCCCACTCCTAACCTTAAGCTTCCACAATTATCAGTTTATAACTAGGACATCTTGATGTATTAAGACTGTATACATCGACTGAATAGAAAACTGTCCATTCTGATAGAGATTCCATCAAAAAAGTGTCCATTTCCAGTGATATATATATATAGATCGACTAGTAGCTTCTTTTTTTCCTTTTTTTTAGATTGATCTACTAGTAGCTTCTAAAAATCAAACTAGACACCTTTGTACAACAATGGTAAAGTCTTAATTCACCACATAGGTATTGTTAGTTTATTACATAATGATCAGATGCAGATGCAAAATTTCTCCAATTATAAAATGTCTACAAACAGTTGCGTGCAAGAAATGAATTGGTTAGAAGCTTACTCAAGGGTTTCATTATGTACCAAGTCAAGCTAATTACACAATACCCACCAATAATTAATTGATACTATGCTTGCATGCATGGCTTCCAAGTGTTTCATTCTTGCATCCGCAACGCCAGAACCACGACATGCCTACAGTTAGTTACATCATCACCATCATATTCAGCGAAATGTGTGGTCACCTCGCACACAATTCAGACAAGTAGCAAATTGAAGTGTTAGTTCAAGTTTCAGACGGAGGATCACAAAGAAAAGGTAGACTTCAGCGAAGTACTCTGCCACAAACTTAAGAATTTGCGAGGTGAGACGACGCCAGTTTCATAAAAAAAAAGACAGGGCAAGAAAGACGTCTCTAAAATGCTTCAATGCTTTTCCTCTCAATACAAGTTGCATAAATCTCGAAACAAACAAAATAGTAATTAATCACTATCTACCATTCATTCATGCTTTATTATTTGTGAAACTGTCAAAAAGAAAAACATGAAAGCTCCTCTCTTAGTAAGAACAAACGTATCTCATTGTAGGACCAGCAGCAACTCCTGATATCTCCCCAACCTGTTCTACATCATGTGCACTTCCCTCTCCAAGAGAGCTCAGATCATCAGCAGTCGAAGCAAGTTTCGCATCCTATCGCGGCGGGTCTCGAGCTCTAAGCTCTCCTTAAGCTGTGCCACCACCTCTGCCATTGCTGGCCTCTTCCTGGACCTGGAGACTTTTGCAATGCAGTGCCAAGTGAGCAACCTTCCAGACAGAGTTGATGTCAGTCTCCTCCCATCCTAGAATCTACAATGCTCTCGATGTAACAGTGGTCGAGGTTTTGGTGCACCCACTCGCCAACGTGGATGCTCACGCTCTCATCGATTGGGACGACGGGAGGATGACCTGTGATGAGCTCCAGGAGAATGACACTGAAGCTGTACACATCGCTCTTCTCGCTGATCTGATAATTGCGGTAGTACCTGCACAAGATCCGCAAAACACAGTGCTAGAGTTTGGTTATTTGGTAGATACAGGGATCCTTAATTCTGACAAAATAATGCCACTTTAGGCAATGCTGAAGAAGCAAGTGGAATGTGTAGGAGAAGAAATGTTGTATATAGAACGTACTCAGGATATAAGTAGCCAAAAGTACCAGCTGGTTCAGTGGTCACGTGTTTTCGAGTCACTGAAAGCCTTTGTCAGACAAAAATCAGCGAGCTTAGCCCCAAGATTTGTGGTCAAGAGTATGTTCCCACTCTTCACATCTCTGTGAATCAATGCTGGCTTACACACAACGTGCAGATATGTGATGGTCACAGAACAGAGGAGCACGCAGTTCGATCAACCAATAGAGAGAATAGAGGATTTGGGGAAGAACGAGGAAAAGACAAGGATACAGAGAATTTCAGATGGAAGATTTCATTTCATTTTCTTGTTACCCAATCCAACCCGAGTACAGCCTTTTTATACTCAGTGCTTTCGCTCACAAAAGCTACGCAGAAACAAGTTACCCGCTACAGAAAACACGACAACACTATTCCCCGTCATTCGTTATCACCCGCCGTCCATACAATCACACACGCATCTGACCCTCGGTTGCTTCTTCCTGAAGTGGACCTTCTTCTGAATTCTTTGGCGTCTCAGCGTCGTTGTTGTTCTGATGCATCTGGGTCATGACATCACCCCCCCTGCAAAATCTGCTTGACCCCAAGCACATGCCGAAGGAAAACTGGTCTTCACCACATGGAAATCCTCCCAGGTGGCCATTTCGGCTGGAATATTCTTCCATTTAATCAGCACCTGCGAAATGGCTCCATTACCTTTCTTGACCATGCGCTGGTCTAAAATGCCTTCAGGTTCAACAGAGTCGAGATTCAGATCAGCAACAACTGGTAATCGATGATAAACCGGGGTAAAGTCAGGTATGAACTGTTTGAGCTGTGAAACGTGAAATCTGGATGAATCTGGCTGCCAGGTGGTAACTCCAATTTATACGCTGCTGACCAATCCTTTGAAGAACACGGTACGGACCAAAGAACTTAAAAGCCAATTTAGGAAATGGTCGAGAAACAACGGAAGATTGCGCATAAGGTTGAAGTTTTAAATAAACTTGCTCCCCTACTTGGAACTGGCGATCCACTCTGTTGCGATCCGCCTGAAGCTTGATGCGGTTCTGTGCCGCTGATAGATGCCTCTTAAGAAAAGCTGCTTGCACCTGTCTCTCCTCCAGAAATTCAGTGATGTCTGAAGTCATTCCAGCCTCTGGTTTGAGCATAGCACCATATCGCGGTTCAACGCCATAGAGTGCTTTAAAAGGCGAGCAACCCAAAGATGTATGATAACACGTGTTGTACCAAAATTCAGCCATCGGCAACCATTTGCGCCACTGAAATGGAGAAGAATGCACTGCGCAGCGAAGATACATTTCTAAGCATTGATTAACCCGTTCAGTTTGGCCGTCCGTTTTGCGGGTGATACGCGGTACTCAATTTCAGTTGTACATCCATCACAGCAAACAATTCCTTCCAAAAGAGACTAGTGAAGATCTTATCACGGTCAGAAACAATAGACTGAGGCATGCCGTGAAGCTTGACCACGTGTTCCAAGAAAACCCGAGCCACCTGAGGAGCAGTGAAGGGGTGTTTGAGAGCCATGAAATGAGCATATTTGGAATACCTATCCACCACAACCAGAATGATGTTGCAGCCCTCAGACGTTGGCAAGCCTTCAATGAAATCCATCGTCAGGTCAGACCATGCTTCGGTAGGGACAGGCAACGGCTGTAGCAAACCGGGCATCTTGGTATGTTCATGCTTAGCTTGCTGACAAACAGAGCACTGATTGACAACATTGAGGACATCACGCTTTAAACCAGTCCAGGCGAACAATTTCTTGACCCGCTGATGTGTTGCCGAGATACCTGAATGGCCACCAACAGCACTCGCATGAAAACCCTGAATAATTTTGGTTTGCAATGCTGAATTGGCACCCAACCAAATCCTTCCTTTATATTTGATCAGTCCGTGATGAAGCTCAAAACCACGATCGTCTGGACTTTTGATCGCCAAAGCAGCCAGTAACTGTTGCGCCTTAGCATCAGTCACATAAGTGTTCATCACTTCCTGAAGCCAAACCGGCTGAACAGTAGAAATGGCCTGCAAGGACAAAGTATGGCCGACTCGAGATAAGGCATCAGCGGCGCAATTGAGGGATCCTTTCTTGTATTGAATACGGAAATGCAAACCCATTAATTTTGTCATAGCTTTCTGCTGTAAGTCCGAGACCAATTGCTGTTCTCCAAGAAAAGAGAGACTGCGATGGTCGGTATTGATAATAAACTCACTCCGTTGGAGATAAGGACGCCAACGATCGACCGCCATAATAACAGCCAGGAATTCTTTCTCGTAAATTGACAGCTTTTGGTGTTGAGGACTGAGTGCCTTACTCAAATAAGCAATAGGATGATTGTCCTGCATCAAAACAGCGCCAATGCCCACCTCGCAAGCGTCAGTTTCGACCACAAAGGTCTTCTGAAAATTAGGCAATGCAAGCACCGGAGTAGTAGTCATGGCATGCTTCAAGGCGTCAAAGGCCTGTGTGGCTGCTAAGTCCCAAGAAAAAGACTTTTTCTTCAACAAATTAGTGAGAGGTCGTGACAAGATGCCATAATCCTTCACAAACTTACGGTAATATCCGGTTAAACCCAAAAAACCACGTAGCTCAGTGACTGTGGTGGGTCTTGGCCAAGAAAGCATAGACTGTGTTTTAGCCGGGTCTGTAGCAACCCCTGTGTGCTGAAATAACATGTCCCAGATAAGTAAGACTCTGTTTGGCAAATTCACATTTGGTTCTTTTCACAAACAACTGATGGTTTTGGAGCTCCTTCAAGACAGTATGCAGATGACTTATATGAGCTTCCAAGGATGGACTGTAAACCAAGATATCATCCATAAAGACCAACACGAACTTGCGCAAATAAGGTCCTAAAATGGAATTCATCAAACACTGAAAAGTCGCTGGTGCATTCGTGAGCCCAAACGGCATGACAGTAAACTCAAAATGCCCATGATGTGTTTTAAAAGCAGTTTTCTCAATGTCAGAAGGCACCATGCGAATTTGATGATAACCGGAACGCAAGTCCAATTTGGAGAAATATTGTGTGCCCGCAAGTTCATCCAACAATTCCTCCACAATTGGCATGGGAAATTTGTTCTTGATAGTCAAACTATTCAATTTGCGGTAGTCCACACAAAAACGCCAACTCCCATCCTTCTTGCGAACAAGTAACACTGGAGATGCAAATGGACTTGTGCTGGTTTGAATTAACCCCGTTTGCAACATCTGAGCAACTTGCCTTTCAATTTCGTCTTTTTGCAAAGGAGAATATCTATAAGGTCGACTGTTAACAGGTATGGCTCCTGGGATGAGAGAAATGGCATGATCAAACCGTCGAGATGGTGGCAAAGTTGTAGGTTCGGCAAAAACCTCAACAAAATGATCCAAAGTGTGCTGAATGGCTGGTGGCAAGTTGTCACTGTTCTGTCTGGCACCTTTAGTGTCGAGCACCGAAACAGTCCAAATCTCATTGTGATTGCGCCATTTATACCAATCCTTTATCCTGGGTTCAACAATGTGCTGTTGTTTCTTGGACAACACACCTTGCAAGTGAACTGAGTGATCCAGATACTGAAATTCAAGAGTCTTCTGTTTCCAGTCACAGAGCATAGGACTATGCATTTGAAGCCAATCCATACCGAGCACGGCATCATAAGCTCCTAGCTGTAAGACTTTCATGTCAGTCCAAAACGTGTGGCCTTGCGCCCACCACTCCAGACGAGGAACTCTTCTGTTGCATTGAAGCGTCTCGCCACTCGCAACATAGACATGCAAAGTTGGAGTGGGTTCAGTACGACATTTAAGCCGTTCCAGGCAAGCAGAGCTGAGGAAGCTATGTGTGCTGCCTGAGTCGACTAAAACCAGAATAACTTGATTATCAACCATAGCATGAAGCCGGATTGTTTCATAATCTTCTGTTCCAGCTATCGCATGCAACGACAAGGTATACTGCTCCTGTTCAAAATCTTTGTCGGCCTCTTCTAAAACCTGTAATACCTCCTCAGAAAGCTGTTGAGGATTCTCCTGAACTTCCAGAGCATGCACTTGTGCCGGAGGCCTCGGTTTACACTGGTCTTTGTCAAATTTTTCACCACATTTAAAACATAGGCCGCGAGCACGCCTGTGGCGACCCGCACGATTAGCCCAGGGTCACGACAGTCGCACTGTCATTACTCTGAGATAATCACACGAATCTCGGCATACTAGCTAATCAAAACACCGAGCGCACCCGATGTTTTATCAGATAGTACACCGTGTTCAGAATGTTGCAGCAGAACAATAATTAGAGACTGATTGAAAATATATTCAAACCAAGCCACGCAGGGCTATATGTCCAATACATAAATAATACATCTAATCCCTGTACAACAAAAGGGTAATACATAGATATATTGCACCAAAAGACTGACGAAACCGATATACGGCTACTCATTCCTTCTACTCTTCCTGGTAGAACTCCGCAGCCTCGTCCGCCCAACCATCTGCTTGAACACCGGAGCCAAACTCTAGAAAAGGGGGATTTAGCAAGAGTGAGTACAAAAGTACTCAGCAAGCATTAATAACAAATGCAGATATGAATTTTCCTCTCAAGATCAGCCATCTCTTACCTTCCCTCAACATCCATTTTTACAGGAAATAAGTTTTTGGTTTTCTTTAAGGGTTGGATGTTTTAAACATGAAAACTACTACACTTTCGTATATGAGGCGAGACTTAGCTTCAGTAGCCTCCAATCCAGAGCAGAGCTTGAATTCAAGATTTTAACCTGCCAAGAGTTAAGTATCATTTTAGCCATAGCGACCCCATCCTGTGAGGCCCCAGAACGTTTATCACCAATCCGGTATTAGATCTCCAACCCTGGTAGCCGACGAGTAGTGGTGTCTCATTGCTCCCCCCTTACCCTCGGCGTACCGGTTGTACCACTACATCAAAAGAAGATCGGTACTCCCCTAGGCTTTAAATATAGCGCCTGATCAACCGCAGCTGATTCCGTGTCCCTCACTGGGACTCCCGGCATACCCAGCTTCACACTCCTAGATAACTACCTCACCACCAATGTGGAGATCATAACACCTTCATAATGACAACCTTTTACAAACACTGAAAAGTCGCTGGTGCATTCGTGAGCCCAAACGGCATGACAGTAAACTCAAAATGCCCATGATGTGTTTTAAAAGCAGTTTTCTCAATGTCGAAGGCACCATGCGAATTTGATGATAACCGAAGCATAAGTCAATTTGGAGAAATATTGTGTGCCCGAAGTTCATCCAACAATTCCTCCACAATTGGCATGGGAAATTTGTTCTTGATAGTCAAGCTATTCAATTTGTTAGTCCACACAAAACGCCAACTCCATCCTTCTTGCAACAAGTAACACTGGAGATGCAAATGGACTTGTGCTGGTTTGAATTAACCCCGTTTGCAACATCTGAGCAACTTGCCTTTCAATTTCGTCTTTTTGCAAAGGAGAGTATCTATACGGTCGACTGTTAACAGGTATGGCTCCTGGGATGAGAGAAATGGCATGATCAAACCGTCGAGATGGTGGCAAGGTGGTAGGTTCGGCAAAAACCTCAACAAAATGATCCAAAGTGTGCTGAATGGCTGGTGGTAAGTTGTCACTGTTCTGTCTGGCACCTTTAGTGTCAAGCACCGAAACAGTCCAAATCTCATTGTGATTGCGCCATTTATACCAATCCTTTATCCTGGGTTCAACAATGTGCTGTTGTTTCTTGGACAACACACCTTGCAAGTGAACTGAGCGATCCAGATACTGAAATTCAAGAGTCTTCTGTTTCCAATCACAGAGCATAGGACTATGCATTTGAAGCCAATCCATACCGAGCACGGCATCATAAGCTCCTAGCTGTAAGACTTTCATGTCAGTCCAAAAGCGTGTGGCCTTAGCCCACCACTCCAGACGAGGAACTCTTCTGTTGCATTGAGCGTCTCGCCACTGCAACATAGACATGCAAAGTTGGAGTGGGTTCAAGTCTGTACATTTAAGCCGTTCCAGGCAAGCAGAGCTGAGGAAGCTATGTGTGCTGCCTGAGTCGACTAAAACCAGAATAACTTGATTATCAACCATAGCATGACGATCGATTTCACTCACTATGGTTGATCTTGGAATCGGCTCATCGCCCAAGTGTAGTTTGTTGACCTTATATTATAGCCTCGTGAGGACCCCGAAGCCACTTCCTTCTCATCGGCGCCCTCTACCCACCATAAATACAGATATGCACATCCACGGCTCCATTCGTTGGACGAGCCAAACATCATTTCCACCATTTCAACAACCCACTCATCATCACATCACAACCATATTTCCATCCGAACCCGATTTAAAGTTTTCACTTGCAATATAAAATTTTCAATGCAGTGATGTATGGATAATTATAGAAAGGCATTCAAAAACATTTAAGAAATATGATCAATAGAAATCTTGCCTGAGATAAAAGCAGAAGGATCGTCCTTGCCCGTGTATTGGATCTGATTGGCTGGGATGCTCAGGTCTGACCCTGAAAGCATACACATTATCTAGGGCAATTTAATGCAAATATTTTATCATGACGTCCAACCAATTGATGATCTGTCGGTCAAATTATAATTAACACAACAGATACAAGTTCACTTGCTGATTTTCACGCGACCCGACAGTCGATTCCCAAAATCGACGCGGTCCGCGGCCAATTTACTTTTCTACCCTCTTATATTTTCTCTTCTTTCATTTTTCTCCTCTTATTTTCTTATTTTCCTATTTTTCCTTTCTCTTTTCTTCTTTTCTTCTCTTCTCTCTCTCTTTTCTTTTCCTCTCTGCCTGCCCCTTTCTTTTCTTCTCCTCTGGCCGAGACCTCCTTGGCTGCATCGCCTGGCTCCCTTCTCTGCGCCTCCTCTCCTCTTGGCCGACTGCTTCCCCAGCGCCTCTACTTCCCCTGGCTCTCTCCTGGGCGCACTCCTCCCTGGCGATTTCCTCCCTGGCGCCTCCTCTCCCGGGCGCACCTCTCCTCCTGGCGCACAGCTCTGCCCCTGGCGGCCTCCTCCCTGCGCAGAGCCTCCCTCCTGCGGCTGCTTCTTCCATGGCCGGCTCCTACTGGCTCCACTAAGCTAGGGTTTCTACCCCTTTTATTTTCTAATGATTTTGCTTGCACATTTTACTGATTAAAGAAGACGCATAGCTAGATGGGGGTCTATGATGATTCTTCGGTTGGGATGGCTCTGGATGATGGTAGGAGTGACGGTACTGACTTGATCCACACGCCGGGGGAGTGTGAGATGAAGTCAGGGCGCTCTCCTAGCCCCTAGGGCTACCCAACCCGCTGAGACCACAAGTGTTGCTCGATCCACTGGCTATTCTACTCATCTACTAGATACTGGTGGTGTGCACCTGATGATCGGTTGAGGAGCAAGCTGGAGACGAGGTTGAAGTCGATGAAGAGGAGGCAGTGCCGATCTTCTTGCTTTGGCTGCTCCTTCCTTGCTCTTCTGGACTCCCTTGCTTCTCCTTCTGGATGGCCTCCTCTCCTTCTCCTCCTTGCTTGTTGCTTCGGCTAGTTGGTGGAGCTAAATACCCCTCTTGCGATTGTTGTTCTTTGTGTTTTGAGGTTGAGGCAGTGAAGTGCATGTGTTGAAACGATTTGGTTCTTGAGCTCAAGAGTGAGACTAATTGCATTTGTTGCAATTAGGAAGTGGTTTGGGTACCTCTCGTGCATGTGTTGCACTTGAGGAGGCCTTGTGCATGTGTTGCACTTGGTGATCACCGAGGCGCATTTGTTGTGCCGGTGAGGTTCAAGCAAAGGAGCGGCTTATTGCTCTTGGACAGTCATAGGCGGCATCGCTCAATTTGGAGCTCTCGAGGTGTACCCGCAAGTTTGTGAAGGTTCAGGTTGAGCTCGCAAGCGTGAAAAACCACGACTAGTGGAAAGAGGTGTGCTCGGCCGGAGCAGGTCAAGTGTGGGCTAGCCTCAAGCGTGGACTAGGGAGACAAGCAAGTCTCCGAACACCACGGAAAAACATCGGTTGTCTCTTGTCTCTTTATATTCTAGCATTTCCATTGTTGTCTTATTATTGATTGCTAGACCATACTAGAATTGCTTAGTGGTAATTGTTTGTTCAATATAGCAATTCTTGTTTAGAGACATAATTTAGATAGTGCACATAGTGAGCCTAGTTTATTTAGGCCTTAATTGTCAAAACCGAGTTTATCGCTTCCGCATTAAAATTGTGTAGGTTTTGACATAGGGGTTGATTAGAGCGAATTGATTAGTGAGCGATCGAATTTTGTAAATCGCCTATTCACCCCCCCTCTAGGCGCATCCTCGACCCTACAAACGCAAGTCCAATTTGGAGAAATATTGTGTGCCCGCAAGTTCATCCAACAATTCCTCCACAATTGGCATGGGAAATTTGTTCTTGATAGTCAAACTATTCAATTTGCGGTAGTCCACACAAAAACGCCAACTCCCATCCTTCTTGTGAACAAGTAACCTTTGGAGATGCAAATGGACTTGTCTTTGGTTTGAATTAACCCTGTTTGCAACATCCGAGCAACTTGCCTTTCAATTTCGTCTTTTTGCAAAGGAGAGTATCTATACGGTCATCGTTAATGGTATGGCTCTGGGATGAGAGAAATGGCATGATCAAACCGTCGAGATGGTGGCAAGGTGGTAGGTTCAGCAAAAACCTCAACAAAATGATCCAAAGTGTCTTTGAATGGTGGTGGTAAGTTGTCACTGCTCTGCAGCACCTTTAGTGTCGAGCAACCAAAGCAGATCCAAATCTCATTGTGATTGCGCCATTTATACCAATCCTTTATCTGGGTTCAACAATGTCTTTGTTGTTTCTTGGACAACACACCTTGCAAGTGAACTGAGTGATCGGATATCAAATTCAAGAGTCTTCGTTTCGATCCAGAGCATAGGACTATGCATTTGAAGCCAATCCATCTGAACACGGCATCATAAGCTCCTAGTCGTAAGACTTTCATGTCGGTCCAAAAGCGTGTGGCCTTGCGCCCACCACTCGAACGAGAACTCTTCATTGCATTGAAGCGTCTCGCCACTGCAACATAGACATGCAAAGTTGGAGTGGGTTCAAGATTTACATTTAAGCCGTTCGCAAGCAAGCAGGTGAGAAGCTATGTGTCTTGCTGAGTCGACTAAAACCGAATAACTTGATTATCAACCATAGCATGAAGCCGGATTGTTTCATAATCTTCATTCCAGCTATCGCATGCAACGACAAGGTATACTGCTCTCTGTTCAAAATCTTTGTCGGCCTCTTCTAAAACTGTAATACCTCCTCGGAAAGCCGTTGAGGATTCTCCTGAACTTCGAGCATGCACTTGTCTGGGAGGCCTCGGTTTAATTGGTCTTTGTCAAATTTTTCACCACATTTAAAACATAACCATGAAAGTTACGCCGATACTCATGATTGATTGCCGCACGTGACAATTCTTCAGAGTTCAATTTCAGTGGTCCTGCAGTATGGTCATAACGACCTGTCACACCATATTTAGGAAGCAATGCAGGCTTGGGATGTTTCAACTTCAATTTCTCCCACTTCTCCTCTTGAATTTGAGCCAGAAGGAATGCCTTACGGAGCGAGTCTGGTAATTGAATCTCCACGTCATACCGAATCTCCTCTTTTAATCCCAGAATGAAGTGGTGAATGAAAAACTCTTCAGTACAGGACTTATTATATGCCTTCACCTTGTACATCACCTTCTCAAACTCATTGCGGTATTCAGAAACTGTGCCTGACTGGTTCATCTGAATGAGTTCCCGAATCGAGCGCCGAGAATCAAACGCTCCAAACTCTATCTCAACAGCCGACATGAATTGCTCCCAATTGCTGGAGGGGTGTTCCTCCTGATACATTTGGTACCATAACACAGCGTTGCCCTCCATGTGCATGGCAGCTGCAGTAACCCACAACGATTCATCAATATTGAACATCTTAAAATACTGCAAACAGCGGTTCTTCCATATTCGTGGTTCATCTCCAGTAAATTGAGGGAAGGTTAACCGGAAGAGGGTTTTCTTCTCGAACTCCGTGGTTGATAACTTTGAGTTGAAGAAGAATGTTTAGACTTCTGCATATCCAACCCAAAACGCAGGGGAGGTATCGGACACCTTCCTAATAACCCCGCCGTATTGGCTGTGATTTCCCCCGTCTTGAGGTTTGTATTGGCGTTTATAGGAGGAGGTGTTTGCAGCCCCATACCCTCCTCCGATCGTGCCGAAGGTTGCATGGAGGGACTCCCTTTCACAGAATCCATCATCTTCTGAAACTGATCAAGTAACCCAGTGATTACCGTGTTGTGTTCCGCCACCTGGGCTTGAAGCAATGGAATGGCTTCCACTGGCTTGATCTTCTCCACAATGATGTCCAGATTAGCTTTCAGAGACTCCCAGCGCTCATCCATCTTGTCCCATTGTGCTTCCGTCTGTCTAGTGGTTTCCCCCATCGCGTCAAGAACCATCCGAGTCTGCACCGAGGGCTTAGGTGGCGCCGTGACTACTTTCGATCGAAGGAACCAGAGTCGGGAAACAAAGTTTTGTGGAAATGCCCGGAATCAATTTCTTGATCCCAAGCTTCTCCAAACCCTTGTCTCGGATTTTACCCCTCAAAATCGAATCAGTCAACCCAAATGGTGCGTGCGGAGGAGCGGCCTGCTCTGATACCAAGTGTGATGGTCACAGAACAGAGGAGGATACAGAGAATTTCAGATGGAAGATTTCATTTCATTTTCTTGTTACCCAATCCAACCCGAGTACAGCCTTTTTATACTCAGTGCTTTCGCTCACAAAAGCTACGCAGAAACAAGTTACCCGCTACAGAAAACACGACAACACTATTCCCCGTCATTCGTTATCACCCGCCATCCATACAATCACACACGCATCTGACCCTCCGTTGCTTCTTCCTGAAGTGGACCTTCTTCTAAATTCTTTGGCGTCTCAGCGTCGTTGTTGTTCTGATGCATCTGGGTCATGACAAGATATTCCAGACCTGTGATAAAGTAAAAATATAGTTTTTGTAACAATGTAAAGGTAAAAAGGAAATCTCAGAAACTATTAGATGGTTAAATCCTAACGTTGTGCAGCATCAAGGGCGATCTGAAGACGTTGCTCACTTGCTCCCAAGTGAGTGGTTTACTAGTAGAACTGTCTTGGCACGTCAACAGAAATAGAACATAGTCAGTTTAAATAAGATTTTGGAGGAACGCATGGAGTTCATACTTTCAAACATAAATACTTATAACCATGGCTGCTTTAGGGCCTAGGTTGTTCTACTTTGCAAAAATGTAGCATTCCTATGTAATCTGAAGTTCAAGATATAGCACACAGCTGATCTAATCTAGGACACCTAAAAGACTTGGATTAGCTGATATAAGCATCTATATTTGAATAACTAAGATGAACAACATCTCAGATGATCCTGCAGGTTCCCTTCGGGCATGTACTCGTAGACAAGGGCCAAGTGACTTCTGTCCTTGCAATAGCCAATCAAGGAAACAAAATTCTTGTGATGTATACTTGTCAAGTGTTAAGCCTGCAACATTACTTGTGCAACTGTTGTTCAGAAAATTTTAGCAAAGAATATCTTTGTTGGAGTTCCTCTCTAACAGCGAACTCCAGAACGCACACAAGAACACAAAGATGACACAGATGGTTTTTGGTGCTGCTCGAAACTGGACAGCTTTTCTCTTGTATTTCTCAGCTTTAAGAAGGAAACGGAACAAGCTAAACAAGGAAAGTAAAAGCTAAACATGGCAAGCGATTTTGCCCACTATTACAGGAAGTAAACTAGGTAACTAGCAAATGAAATAGGCAACTAAATTATCACGCACAATCAGGATCAGATCATGGGTTATATTCAACAATCTTGAGAATGATTAGCAAGTGTAATTTCATCTACAAAACCACAAAAAAGAATTCTTGAAACTGCTCGTTCACCACAATTCAGAAACAGATGGTTACACAAAGAAAAAGGCAGGTGTAAGGAGAACGTACTGCATTTTAGCCAGTATATTTCAGAGGGAGAGTATGAAAGAGCTGTGACATAAAACTTCTTCAAATTGATTCTTCTTACCTCAGCCAGAAACTCTTTACCTCCTCGTGAAGATGACTCAGAAAGCACTTTCACAGCAACTGGGTTTCCATTATCCAAATAACCAAGGAAGACACCTTATGCGCGGCGCTGAGCGCGAGAGGGGAGGTGCTGCGCCGAGCCGCCGAGCTTAGTTCTTCGGCGCGGGAGAGGCATCGGAATCGGCGTTGGCCTTGCCGCCTTGGCCTTGGCATTTCGTCGAACACCTATGGAGCAACACATCTAGAAACACCTAGTGGCTCGTGAGCCGTGACATACTGACATCTCGGGATCGAATTGCGAAAAGGTGTGAAGCATAAAGTGGAGCGCTCCGGAGTAGGAACGTCAACTCAGAAAAATCATGAAATGCAACGGACCATCAATGGAGCAGGTGATAATGCAGATGGAGAGGAGAGGAGAGGAGAGGAGGGATCAAAGTGACCGTGTTTATTCTTCGAGTATTACTTTTATGTATCGTTTTTTTATATAAATTATATAAGTTTTAAAGCAACTACAAAGATAATTAATCATCATCCAATATTATTTATACTTTAATATTTGTATGACTTTTAAGTAATGATATACTGAACCACCTCTTTTTTCTTTTATTCTTCTTCTTCTTCTTCTTTTTATTCCCTTTCCTGCATGGCTAGTTGGCTACATTTTGTATATATATATATATATATATATATATATATATATATATATATATATATATGTACTACCGTATATAGTGGGGAGAATTCAGGAGCAACCAGGCCACCATGTCATCAGTTTTTTTTTTTGAAAAGCTCTTCGAATAATCAGAAATCGTGGAGAGATCTTTTCACAATAAATTAAAAATCACGGATAGGTTTTTCTGCCGATTATTTTGCAAAAAGATCCTATAGTACGGTTCTTTCGACTCAAAAGATTTTAAAAAATTTAAAATTGTGAACAGGTCCTTTCATCAGTTATTTTGCAAAAAAAACCCCGTAATTCCACAAATTCGACGCAGGCACTGATTCTTTCAACCCGAAAGATTTTTAAAAATTAGGTTATTTTGCAAAAAAAATAGTTCCGCAAATTCAACGCTGGCACCGGTTCTTTCGATCCAGAAGATTTAAAAAAATTAGGTTATTTTACAAAAAAAACCCCATGATTCTGAAAATTCGGTTTGCAAAAAACTCAAACCAATTTTTTTTCTCGCCGTGCAGCATCGCTACTCTTTCTAGCGTTCATAACGTGAAACGGATTACACCCGTACGAAAGAATCAACAAAAAGAATGTGTACACCCATAAACCATATCCACCCTAAATACCAACTTTTCTTTTCATCTTTTCTTTTTTTTTTATCATCTCTTTTTGATTATTACCTCATTCATCGTCTCAATTAATTAATCCTCCTACTAACAAGTAACAACAGCTAGAGATCCACCGAGCTCGCAGGCGGGTCTTGCTGTTGCGGCTGTCGCCGCCTCTCGACCTCCATGAGCTTGGAGAAGACCCCGACCATGGGCGCGGTGTTGTACGTGCACGCCTCCGTCTGCATGTACGCGCCGCGGTGGTCGGTGAACACGTCCTTGGCGTTGGGCCCGCCGACGACGGCGCCGACGAGGTCGTTCGGGTTCTCCCGCCGCGCGCTGTACCACGAGTCGAACCCCTGGAGGCAGCCGATGAAGGCCTTGTCGTGCTGGTACGACGCGCTCGACGCCGCGCGGTGGTGCACCCGCCGCGGGTACCGCCCGCCGTAGCCGACGAGGTAGCTCATGCCCATGGGGTTCGACCCCAGGATGTAGTCGGCCTGGGACTTGGCGAACGCCAGCACGTCGCCGGGGGACGCCTCGCCGGCGCCGCACCTGAGCCGCTGGCCCAGCCCCGCGAGGAGGTCCGAGTAGACGGTCAGGAGGAAGGCGGCGTTGGAGACGTACTGGAGGTTGTTCCACGGCCGGATGAAGAGCAGCCCCGCCGGCGTGCGGCGGGCGTTGTGCGCGTCGCCGCCGGAGTTCTTGTTCAGGCACGAGCACACGTAGTACTCCGCCTTGGACCTGTAGCGCTCCAGCACCGCTCGCTGCTCGTCGCTCAGATCCTTCTCCTCTAGCAGCAGCTGCTCCATATTTATATGAGGAGAAATGAAATATTAATTACACTACAGATTAAACATTAATCAGATGCTAAATTAATTCTTGTCTAATTGTTCATTCGCACAAACTGAAAAAGCGCTAGACGATGAGATATCAATGTTTTAAGATAAACTTCACAATGTATCGGCAATTAATATGGAACATATTTTGCCTTGCAAAAAATGATGGGAATTGCTAAATAGCACTCGAGTGTTTTTTTTGTTTATGAGCACTCAATTTTTTTTGTCTATTAGATATTACTTTGTGATCCATGTTGTGCTTCCTCATTTTGACTGTCAATATCTAACTTTGTGATCCACATTTTTGTTTGTTGTGTTCCTTTTTTTACAAATTGTCACATTATTTTTTACATAATTTAATTTATGTAAAACTAGTATATAATTGATGTAAAAAAAGCCATGCATGGAATGCTCAAAATTTGAGTGCTATTTAATAAGAAAATACTCAAGTGCTCCCTAGACACCTAGTGTGTAAAACTAGTATATAATTGATGAAAAAAGGCCATGTATAGAATGGTCAAAATTTGAGTGCTATTTAATAAGAAAACACTCAATTGCTCCCTAGTCCCTAGACACCTCCTCATACTAATACAGCTACGGCCACTATAAGCGTTAGTGCTTAGCAGCAATAGCTATCTGTGGCTCAAAGCAATTTGAACTTTTGATTTACATGTTTATGGCCTTGTTTTGATCCAGTGATCTAATCTATATGGTCCTATTTACCAATATACACCTTCATCGCATTGAGAAATACAAACAAATTAAATTTCCAAATAACAATATAGTCCTAGTCGTTTCTCTCTTGATCTCCTTCCGATGTTTGCTGAGCTTTTTTTTTTTTTTTGTACTGAGATTGTCACTACCACATTCATGCATGTATCAATGCGGACAATGTGTCTTCCCTTTGGTCTTTAATTTGTCTTTTGCCTGTTGTGGACGTGGATACTGAAAAGTGAGAACAGATATATCTTTGATCTCTAATTTGTCCATTCTCTCTTACAGAGTGGTGATTAACTAGGGTACTAATTAGTAAGCAGTGACTTGAAAGTAGTAGTGATTTCTCTCTAGGTCTCTTTGATTTTTTTATCTGACTTAGCGTTGTATAGTTGTATAGTTAGATACTAACTAACTAGTCACTATTAACCCGCGGTAAGTATATAGTGATTGGTGATGAGCAATTAACTGATTACTAATTGGTGAAAATATTTTTTTCGGGCTTGTGACATAGATAGAATTGCAAGACAACGCCCTAACCAAAAAATTCATCTTGGGAGCATATAGAATCTATCATGGTGATAAAAAAAAAATTAGCATACTATTTTTGAGTTGTGAAATGTTTCTCAGAATTTATGGCATTCTATACATTACTTAAAATATAAAAACCAATATTTTATATAGGACCGGGATGAAGTATAGTTTTCATGATAGCCTCCATAGTCCACGATAGCTCTTCAGCCAGCGACACCGCAATATATAATCACGATTTAAAACACTGGATTAAACTAAATCAAGCTACATAAGAAAATTAGAATATGGGCCACATGATCATCCATGTTGGGTTCAGTTGTCAGGGCTCTGGTTGTGATCCAACCACTTCCACTTTTGCCAACACATGGAACTGCTGTTTGTTGAATGCTTCATGGATATATCATATTGTTTACCTGATAGATGCATACACGCATGGCACTCCTCACAAGTGGAAGTCCAAGATAAATTAATATACTATATAGTGTCAGTTATATATATACGTGCTTTCATTAATAATTGAAGAAATGACCATTGACTCCTCTAGCTAGTCCAATTTGAACTAGTAAGATGGTGGCTAGCTAAAATCTGTAGGATTAGTTGATCTGCTTGCTCCAAATTAAGATCACATTCCAGGCAAGCATAGGTGAGGGAGAAGGAGCTTGTGGATGAATAAAGAAATGGGCATGCAATGCATGGTAAGAGCTGCCTGGATGGTATTCTAAGCATGGGGTCAATGGAGTTAGGGTTAGGAAGGCAGTCCATTTCTACAAGACACCAATAATGTCATCGGTCTACACCTTACAAAAATCCAAGGTTAGGAAAACAATCTTGTCTCCTGAAGAATAATTCTACCTACATCACATGGGAGAAAAAATATATATATTCGAAATAAATAATGGTTAGCGAAAGACAAGGCACAGGTGGAGGAAAGATCAGCCTGGTCCATAAAAAATCTGAGGCATCTCACTTTCTTCCCTTGATGAATTGAGCATCTTCTGCCCTTTCATAATTAGCTTCTTGTTAAGAATCACCATCCGCGTAATTAACTAACTAAGATTTTGTGCATGGTATCTCAAAGAAAATGCGTGTGTGCCAAATTAGCATATATGCTATCTAGCTGCTTAATTATGCATACAAAGGTACGCATGCAGCTCTCCCGCGTGTTCTCAATCGAAAAAGCTAGCATATATGCTATGCATTCTTGTGCAAGATGGAGTTGGTTGGGCATGGCGCATCCATCCATCGATTCCAACACAAGCAAGCTCATGGTAGCTATGCTTGTAAGATGGACTAAGCAAAAGGGGTGCACCAAACAGGCTTGCTCTTCATGCTAGAACCGGTGGTACTCGCTCCTTGCAGGCAAGCGTGTTGCGGCACACTCAAACATCTATCTATCTATCGATCGATCTAGATCAAATCGGGCCAACCATTGATCTCTCTATCATGAATGGCCCTATTTGCTGATCGATCGACTGATTACCTTTGATCAGGTTTCATGCATTGCATGTCAACAAGTTAGAGCGCAATCGGCGGTGGGGAAAAAAATCGATTGATGTGTAATTAACATTGACAGAGGCTAGAATTAAGCTGGTCGATGTTGCAATCAGCAGAAAAGGCATACGCAATTTTTGACTAACTGAAGGAAGCTAGGTAGGTACATGCAGGTTAGGCATGCGTACGTACTTGTCAACAATGGAGAATAATAATATTGAAGGATCAAGGTACCTTGGAAGCGAGGAGCTGGAGGCCGGCGTACTTGATGTCCCAGCTGAACTCGGAGACGGCCCAGCCGGTGCCGCCGAAGTCATCGGCGTTGGCGACGGCGTAGTCGAGGTAGTCGCGGCGGCCGGTGGCGCGGTGCAGCCAGAGCGCCGCCCACAGCAGCTCGTCCTTGTACCCGCTCGACGACGGGTAGTAGCTCTTCACCACCCGCACGCTCCCGTCGTACCGCCCCCTGTACTTGTCCCCAAACTCAAACAGCTGCATGCATATACGTACATACATACGTATAAAAAGTACGTTATATATACGCGTACAAAGTACAGTATTGAAATTTTTGTGTACAATGGATGCATGGTGAGCTGCTCGCTGTCATCAAATGCCAGCTAGTAGAGTCGTTTTCTGATGAGAAATTTTATTGTGTGGAAGTTAGCAAATCTTAAAGGAAAATTAATCTAGTTTTAATCTTTGTTTTGGTGATGTTTTTTAAGTGACAAGTGACGTTGTGACGACGACGACGACGACATGTAGGCATGTAGGAGTACCTACGTACCTGCTGCGCATGGTGGAGGAGGAGGTGGGCGTAGTGGGCGTCGCCGGCTCGCCGGAACACGACGGACGCGGCGGCCATGGCCGCGGCCGTCTCGGCGGCAACCTCCGACCCGGGTTCTCGGCGTCGACCTTGTACGAATGCCGCGACGTCGTCATGTCCTCCGGCCGCTGCCAGCAGTAGTGGTCCGAGTCGCCGTCCCCGACCTGCCGTAACACACGTACGTACATACAGGAGAACGTACAGTATACGTACGCATCTATCAAATTCATATACGGTAATACGGATACGCATGTCTACGGCGTAGGTATTTACGTACTCTATACGTATACGCGCACGTGCGGACAGTACACAGGAGAGGAGGAGGAGGAGGCCATGGTCACCTGCGTCCAGAGCTCGTCGGGCTTGGTGTGCGCCTTGATGAAATAGTCGGTGCCCCACTTGATGGCCTGGAGCGCGTGGCCGAGTTCTCCGGCGGCGGAGATCTCCCGCCGTACTCGAGGACGCCCCAGGACAGCATGGTGATGGTGAACGCCATGGGGAGGCCGAACTTGACGTGGTCGCCGGCGTCGTAGTACCCGCCCACCAGATCAACCTGCACGCACACGGCAGCAACCGTTCAGCCATGCGCGCGCGCGCCGTCAAGAACAGCTCGCTCGCCGGCGACGGCGACGGATCGAGACGGATACGTACCCCTTGCTCGAGTCCGTCGGTGAGGCCGGAGTGGCCGCGCCACCGCACGCGCTGGTTGTACGGGAGGCGGCCGGACCGCTGCGCCTCGAAGTAGAGCAGGCTCTTGGACAGAGCCTCCCCGTAGTCGTGCGCCGCCGCCGCCGCCGAGGCCGACGCCATCACCAGCGACACCGCGACCACGGCCGCGGCCAGCACGAAGCTGCCAGAAACGTCGCTCATTTCAACAATCCAAGAACCTGTACCCCTCCTCTTCCCCTACTCCAACGCAACGCATCGACCTCTTGCCCTGCCCTGCTCGATCAACTTCAAATGGGAATCAACCGGCGGCCGGCCAAAACCATTGTGCTCGCCGCAATCAATCCGCTGGCTCCCCGGATAGACAGAAATTAACAACAGGTGCACCTTGTTTGCTTCTCCAATCAAGTAAAACCTGCTCCTCCTCCTCCTGACCTTGGAATGGAAACTGCTAGTAACCGAGGTAATTAATTGCGCTGAGTAAGGCCAGGCTGATGATTTACTCTTGCCCGCTTTGGCTGGGATTAGTTCTCCCTCCTTCCTGAGAAGATGATCAATGGTGCATCATATACACAGCAAATCTTTGAGGAGTAATGGCTGATGATTTATACGCTAGCTGCTTGTGTATGTGAGAGAAGAAGAGGTTGGAGAATTCTCGGCTTAGTTGGAGGGAGGGAGGGAAGGACGCAATCAATGGGGGTAGGAATTTAAAGGTGCATGTATCGATTGACCTTGTGTGTACGCAGCTTTGCAATGCAAACGATCTCCTACTGTCACACATAGAACACATAGCTTTTCTAGCCCCATCGTCTTAGTTTTTCACAAATCTAGCACTCCGTGTGAATTTACAAATTTGACTCTCTCCTCACGACAAAAGATGTGATAGGTGATACATATCCCCTGCCGCTTCTAAAAAGCGCAGGGAGGTGGTTGTCCCAATGGCAGCGCGAATGCAGGAGCATACGAGCAAGCACTGTAGCGCAAGAGGGGGGAGGGGCGCGAGTGCGACGACGAGCACAACAGGACCTAGCTACTGCACGGGTAGTGTGGAAGTGTCCCTACCGCGGTGAACTGAGATATTTTTGTGATCGGCCAAGCTCTGCTGGCTTCCGTGCTCTTCGGATGTGGTAAGACGCTAGATTTGTAAATCCGTAAACGAGGAGGCTAGATTTGCAAAAAAAGAGTCGGGGTACAAAAGCAATTGATTCTCACAAATAGTGTCGTTTTGGATATGGCACGGTTTTTAAAATACAGCTTTAATCACTGATTTCTATTATAATATACTTATAAAATTTAATAAAATTATAATACTATGAAAGTACCTTTTGAGACAAATCTACATATAAAATTTTCATATATCCAATTTAAATATTTATAAAGATATTGACAACTAAAGTTCCAAAAATTTAATTGTACTTACATTCAAAATCATAACTATTTGTAAGCGGAGACTTTCGAAAGTTTAACTGTGCTTATATCTAAAACAATTAACTATCTATGACTATAAGTGGAGAGAGTATTTGCAGGGTGAATCAGTGGGTTGAAAGGCTCCTAGGCTTGGTACGGCGGTGTCTTCACAAGCGGAGGACAGGGACATCAGACATGCATCTGGCCTCTGTCAGTACGGGCTAGTTTAGTGCAACTACAAATACAGGCACAGGAGGGGACTTTATTGCAAAACTCCGCATGTTCCTTTCCTACGATGAGTTTTGTTCCGGTTGGTCCGGCCCCACTGCCACACATCTGGCACGGTCCACGTGGCAAAAGAGGAATGTTTGCGTTTCAGGCGCCAGATCGCGCGATCGATGGTTGAGATCAAGGCATCGATGATACTCACCAGACTAAGTTTATCGGACGTATTTCTTTTTATCATATAAATTAAAAAGATATTAAAAATAACTAGATTATTTGTAATTACTATCACCAAACATTATAATCAATGCATACATTAGAGAATATAAATGTAAAGATGGATATTTATTAGGGGTATAGAGGGAAGATTACACTAATTTTGTATTGAAATAAGAAATATGTCCTAAATTTATAGATAAGACCATTAAAAAATAAGTTTTATAAACTTGGACACGAGGGGTAATATAAAAAAATTTCCAAAAAAGTATTTACCCCTCTATTCTTATTTTCAACGTGTTTGATCGAGCCCGTCGATTCTTGATCCAACCGCAGCGGATCTGTGGCCTATCCCAGACGGCATGGACTTGAAAGTGTGCCCAGCAATAAGAATTTGCTGTTGGAACATTACTCCATTAGAGGAGAAGATGCAGCGAAGGGAGGGTGATTAGCTCGCCTGTCACGGAGGGCCCAGTCTTTCTAAATAATTAAGGCAACGAATTCGCGACGAATAGTCGCACACGCGAGGAGAAAACACAAGCAAATTACCTATAAACTAAAGAGGAAAACAACAATTTGAAAAGGAAAGAAAGAGATTTGATCGATCTGTCTGGCTTGCTAGCTAGCTAGCATGTACTTTGTGGCTGTTACTTCTAGGTCAGTTCGTTGCCGTGTTGCTGTCAGGTGCTAGTAAGTGGCACCACAGCTTCTGTGTTGTGGCTGTCTGCCTGACTGATCACCACTGCTGGTATCGGAGGATGCTTCGGTTGTTGGAATCCAAAAGTTTATTAGTATTACTTGACCCTAATTGCCTGCCTCGTATTTGGTAGGGGAGTAGGTAGCTTAATTGCTAGGATAGGAGAAGGAAAGAGAGAAGAAAGAATTAAGGGCCACGTTTAGAACAAGATTAATCAGCACACTGTTAAGCAAAATTAGACCTTGACGAGGAGACCCACCGGAGACTCCTGTACGCTCGCGTAGTACTTAGTAATGTTAAGTACGTCAAGAAAATAATTGATCATCTATAGAGAAACAGTTTCTGGTGCAGCTAGCTCTGTCGTCCTCGATTATGTTTTTGATCGACTTGGCAACCTCAGGATCGACGATGACAGAGCTGCACAAAAAAAAAGGTATTGTATACTTTTAATTTTTTTTAATTGCTCATATCCATGGATTAAGACTCAAGAGCAATGTTTTATTATTCCATTTTAACAAACAAGAAAGACAGGTAGTTAGTTGGATTTCAGGATTCAGCCTTAACATATATATGCCGCTGCAATATCAAATCAAAACCCGTGAAATAATTCCTTGAAGAACACAACCTGCCGTTAGGAAACATTCTAAGATTTCAATGATACATATCTCGCACGTACGTCAGCAATATGGGACATGTACGCAACACAAACACTGTCGGTGCATGCGTTGCGTCATGCGTTCGTCATCGGAGACATGCAGGAAAGGAAGATGGACCAGACGGTCGATTCGTAAGAAGAAAATCAACTAAAAGACGAAAAGATTTGGCACGTAGGTACACGTGTCGTCAGCATTAGTCTGTTTAATCACAATCAGTTGAAGCAACAGGCAGGTACTGGAAGGATGTTCAACGCCGGCCGAACCTTGACGACGGATGGCAGCCTGTGAACAAATCAAACAGTTAAGGCCGCACGCATGCGTAACCAGGTGAAGCTAGGTCCAATTATCACCTATCTTCTTTCACAATCTTAAATCACGCAGGTCATAGTTGCTGATTGAATTCCAAGCTAGATATATTGAATACGTAGATATAGGTACGTACATATATACATGCATGCATGGGGACAAAATGCAAGTAGAATTAAGATGATGTACTACATGCAACTTTCTTGCATGAGCACAACTCACGCACATATTCAAACCCAAAGTTTGGGTTGTTATGGAGAAAAAGGTTGGGGGTTGCTACATATGAAGAAGGGAGAACACAAAAGTTAAGAGCATGTTTGTTTTAGCTTTTGATTCTAGATTTTGGTTCTAAAAGCAGAATAAGGGATTGTTTGGTAAAGCTTTAGATTCCAGCTTCACCTGAGATCTGAAACTTATAGACTAAAATAAAGTGAATTAAGTTTATATTTTTAGTCTAAAATATAAACAAGATGATCCATCTAAACATTCTTAATGTACTCATAGCTTCAGCTTCATTAATCTGGTGAAACTAAAATTTTCTGCTTCACCAGATTCTCAGAATCTGGAGAAACTGAATCCCTACCAAACAGGGCCTAAAAAACAAACAGCTTGATTCTAGAATCCGATTCTCACAATCCAGCCCACCCATATGCACTAGAAACCATAATTTACTTCATATGTGCCTTTAGATTCTAGCTTTTGGAGAATCAATTTCTGTACAACCACAATCTAAAATCACCTTTTAGAGAGTCTCAAGCTGAAACAAACAAACCCTAAATAGACATGACCTTTTTGTCTATTTAATCAGAGATTAAAAACGATTGTGTTGGTAGTAGCGCCGTATACTTTGATTTTTTTTTTGTTTGTTTGTGAAACTCGCTTTGGATTATTTTATAATCAATCAGTATTACAGTATATTTCAACTGACAGAGAAGTATAACAACATCTTTGAAGTATATATCAGATGTGAGAGTACATGTTCAAAGAGTACGCAGTCATGTTCTTCGTATAAAAATATTTGCAAGTACTAGTCGCAGTTTGACTTTGCCTGTAAAGAAGAAAGTAAGAAAGAGCGAGATAGCTGCCGGAAAAGGCCTAACCTTTTTTTTCTTCTTCGGAACCACCGGTCGGCATCTGTGGAAAGGAGTACATTATGCATGAACTCGTGATTTCTTACTCTTGTTTATTTATCTTGCTTGTGTTTGGTGGATTTAATTAACTTAATTGATTGAAGGACGACATTGCAGACATGTAAGGTCATCCAATTCATTCAACTTTTCATATATAAAACGACTTGGGGCTTGTTGCGTTGTCTTCTTCAGCAGGCCAGTTCGTTGAGGAAATTCAGAGAGAACATTACAGCATATCAGATAATGGACACCTCTTGTCAGCAACGTAATAACAAACTGTAGTTGCCAGGTGAGCATCATGCGCAGAGCTAGATCGATATAGCTGGGTAGATGTCACTGCAATGTAGATGCATGTAGTGTATATATCCAATCAGATTTAGATTAGCAGTTCACGGCCGGCAAGTTACACATCAGCAGGTGCCATTGCTATTGCGTTGACAGGCCTAGCTACAGGAATGCATGTACGTAGTGCATGAGGTGCTTGTGCGTCTTCTTAATTCGCCGCTCCCAAGTTTCAGAAATTACGTACTCGGCCGTTCGAGAAAGAGAAGGCTTGGTTAATTAGTTCCTGAAAAATGTTCTTCATTCAAGGACTGTAGGCGCTGACAGGAAGTATATATTTTCCCATGCAGACTAGCGAAAATTTTATGTTTGGTATCCCTCAATATGCCGGAGGCCCTCTAGGATAGGGGTGAAAACGGATCGGATAATAGCTTTATCATATTTGTTTTCATATTTTTTTCTCGGATGCGGATACGGATACAGATAGTTCGGATACGAATATGAATACGGATAATATCGAATACAGATACGGATCGAATACGAATCGAATCGTATACGGTTTTGAATATTTATCGGAACATGTTAACCCCTTAAATTGTACATAAAAAATCAATAGAAACACATAACTAATTGATTTGATCAAAATATTATTGAAAATTGAACAAATGTAAGCATTTTCATTCACTTAGACAATAATTAGACACCATGTTGCAAACAAAATTATATAAGATTTAGTTTATCACACACATACGATTAGTTCATCATAACATAGATCAAAATACAAAATAAAGGTAATCTTTGCTCAGAGATACAAATAGAAGCAAAAACATAACACACTAAATGTTTGATAATACTTAGATATCATGTCTCTAGGAAAAGTATATAACACTTACATGTAATGACTTAAGATTTATATTCTTAATTGAATTATATTTAAAATAATAGATTATGTATTTATGAGTTTTTATGATTTTTTAGCTACTTATTTAATATATTTTCCTATTAAGAATAAGAGTTTTTGAATTCTTGAAAATAATTTTTAAAATGTTAGATTGTTACTGAACTTTCTAAAAAAATCATAATTTTTGGAGTTGGTTTGTTAATTTTAATAATTGAAACTTGCTTTAGAGATTAATTAAATTAGAAAACAATTCTGAAATTAAGACACTTTTTTGGGCCAAAAGAGTAGTCTTGGTCCAGCCCATATGTATATCCGAATATCCGACCCACCATTATCTGGATTATCCGAATCTATATCCGTATCCGACGGATAATGAACTACCGAATCCGTATCCGTATCCGACAAAAAAAACTGTATCTGTATCCGATTCGATACTATCCGACAAATATTCGATCCGACAGAATCTGTATTCGAAAATATCCGGATTGATCGAAAAATATCTTATCCATTTTCATCCCTACTCTGGGACTCTGGCTAATTGAAAATTTTCTAGCACCGTTTCCTAAAAGCTAACGAGGTCTCAGCAAAAGTAGTCATGAATTGTTCCAAGAAGAAAGCATTCCCATTAATTCCCGAAATCAACTCAAAAGATTAAGTAAATGCATGTTAGCAGGTAGGTAGCACTAATCGCTAGAAGCCTATTTATATTTTTCCTTATTTCTCCCACATGATCGTTCATCGGACCATCTAGGCCCTTCCCCAGCATGGTTCCAAGGGGCGAGTTTATTTGGTCGATCTTAAGTGATGCAAGTAGGAGTGTGTTGCTCTAATTCTATTTATGATAAATAGGTGTAGTGATTAATTTGACAGTATATTTATGATAGAATAATTTATTTGAGAAGATCAAAGTACTATGTTGAATTGGTTTTTTATTTTTAATAGGAGATGTAGCGTAGCTGAGTAAGTGAAAATCTGGTATAACCTATAGGTCACGGAAAATCCAGACGGAGGCGCATAGCTTTGGTGTAGTACTGAAAAGAGACACAGTCTGAGTGAGACGGGACACAAAGAGGTCCATAGACAGACGACGCTGTGTAGCGACCAGCAGACCGTGAAGGCGAGAGAGCCATGCGAAAGCAGGGGGCAAGTAGATTGTATACGGGCATGTATTGAGTTGTGAGGCCACAGGTGTGTTTGGTTGCTTGCACCGCCCTAGTCTATCCCTATGAGCCATCCAGGCTAACTTTGGTCTGATTAAGTGGATGTAAGTTGAGTTATTTGGTTGCTTGTTTATACATCTTACGGACTTGCATCGGAGAGAAGCTCAATCTCTGTATTTTCTCCATTCTGTATGGTTAACCTCATGTTTTCTTTCCTTTGTCTCTTGCAGTCATTTGTTTTTTGTGTATTGCATCCAACATATCTTTTGAAAATTTTCTGAGTTTTTATGTGGAATACAGGGGGGCATAACTTTCAATTCCTACGTTTTTCCTAGTACAATCCTTTTCACTTTCCCGAGTTTCAAATAGGTTCTAGGAGGGCTGAGCTCAGATCGGTTGGCGAGGACGCTAGCTGCGTGCCCCACCTGCCAGTGTTCAAGTCTCGCTTGAAGCGTGCGCTTGCGGAGCTGAGTGCAAGCGCGTGATGCGTGCGTGTGTATGTGAAGGTGTGTGCGTATGTGTTGGGGTGTACATTTATAACTTGGCTGTTATTTTTTCTTTTAGTGAATGTCAGAGCTTTTAGCTATTTTTTTTAAAAATAGGTCGTAATGTTGTGTTTCGTTGCACTTTAATGAGTATTATCATACTTAATTAATTCATACTAAAAGGAGTCATAATATGCTAATCACTCAACTAATCACGTAATTACATGACCCTAGCAGCTCACTCGTACATATGCTTGTATTGAAGCCAACGCTTCTCTTTTTTTTTTAGATAAAGGAATTAAATCCGGCCTCTGCAACCGCATACAGCCAAGTCCATACAAATATTATATCCATATATCAAATTGCAATGATGACAAGGAAACGAAAAATTAAAAGCAAATCCTAAAATTGCTTCGCCATCCGTTCTTGTGAAAGAATTCCAACGCTTCGACCTCCAATGCATGGCATATCCGTGAATGTTCTCCTATTAACATCCGATTGCAATAGGGCTCAAAACCGCATCCAAGATGTCCCTCGAACATAGCACGCATAAAAGAAGAAAAGGATTTCTGCAAAGATTAAATCGCTATGCAGACACCAAATAGACCATAAAATGGCAGCACTCGACAAAAATCAATTGCCTTGCACCTTTCTCAAGGCCAATTAACCAAGGACCAAACATATGAATCAAAGATTTTGGCAATAGTAAACCAAGAGCAATATGCACTACTGCCAAATAGTTTTTGAATGATGACATTCAAAAAATAAATGTGTTATTGTTTCGTTACAATTACGAAACAACATCTTTGATTCCCATTCCACCTCTCTTAGCTAGATTGTCCTTTGTTAAGAACACCACGTTGAAAGTACCAGAGAAAAATTTTAATTTTTAAAGGAAGTTTCAACTTCCAAATGAATTTGTTTCTGAAAGGAAGAATACCCTGGTTCATCAAATATTGGTACATAGAATGAACAGAAAATTACCCATGTCTATGAAGATCCCAATGAAAAATATCCTTCCCATCTGTAAGTTGACAATTAGCTATTTTGGCAATAAGATTATACCATGACATCAATTTATTCCCTGATAAAGCTCGTCGAAAATTAATATTTGGGGGCATTTGTATCATCACCTTGTCCACAGTATCATGTGGGTAATGAGCAATTTGATATAGACTCGGAAACTGTATCTTAAGTGGTACAAAATCAACCCATATGTCTTCCCAAAACCTTGTTTGTGAACCATCCCTTATCAGGAAAGATCCACATTTGAAAATCCTCATTAACTTTCAAGAGCCCTTTCCAAAATGTGAGTCCCTGTGTTTAATATGAACTTGGGACAAACATTAGAACTTAAATATTTATTTCGAAGCAAAGTTTGCCAGATCCCATCCTCATTCAATAATTTAAATAACCACTTACTAAGAAGACATTTATTTTGAATCTGTAAATCAATAATCCCCAACCCACCCTGATCTTTAGGTTGACATAGGATATTCCACTTAGCCAGACGATATTTTCGCTTATCATTACTGCCTTGCCAAAAAAACCTAGAACGATAAAAATCCAGCTTCCGTAGAACCCCCTTGGGAATTTCAAATATGGACATCATAAACATAGGAAGACAACTTAACACAGAATTTAGGAGAACAAGTCGACCTCCATATGAGAGTTGCTTAGCCTTCCACATACTTAATTTTCTTTGAAATCTATCTTCAATTACACCCCATCCGCATTACGGAGTTTATGGAAGTGCATGGGAATCCTAAGTATCTAAGCGGTAAGAACCAATACCACAACCAAACAAATCGGTGTATTCTTGTTCATGTTGTTTAGCATCACCAAAACAAAAATTTCACTTTTATGAAAGTTAATTTTAAGTCCGATAATTGTTCGAACACACAGAGCAATAGCTTCATGTTTTAGCTTGTTCGATATCATGATCCATAAAAGAATAGTATCATCTCGCATATTGTAAGATCGATAAGCCATCCTCTATAAGATGGGGAATAACACCTCTAATTTGACCATCTTCTTTCGCCGCTTAATTAAAGCAATGAGCATGTCACCACAATGTTAAACAAAATAGGTGACAAAGGGTCACCCTGCCGGAGGCCTTTTTTAGTTTGAAAGTACTGTCCTATGTCATCATTAACTTTAATGCCCACACTTCCACCAGTGACAAAATGCTCAATCCATAAACACCATTGATGGCTGAAACCCTTCATTCGCAGTCTCTAGTCTCTAGTCTCTTACAAACTTTTTTTTTACAAATCTGACTTTCTTTAAATGCAATTACAAAAATAGCTCCCTCCAAACACGGAAGCAGTACTGAGTTGTTGTGCCGTGGCAAGGTTTCTACCGAGCCCCCTTCTCAACAGGAAATGCGTCAAGCAAAACCATTAATTAGTCATTGTAATTAATTAACCACTTAATTAAAATAACGTTGCTTAATTAATACCTACTCTGGTGTAGCACAGTACCTCTGTTATCGAGGATTTGCTACATGGCAACTCCTACTGTACTTATGGAAAGCAAAAGATAACACATGTTGTCTATCGACGCTTCTGTTGTTATGGAAAAAGTTATTTTTACAATTAAGTTTTAAAGTCATATTTTAAAAAAGTTTAACAAATGGCTAGAAAATCACTAGCTTCGCTCGTATCTCAGTTCTCTCTTAATTTTTTCTTTGGAGGAACTTCTCTCCTAGCTAGTCAGACCTAGAGCTGGGCATTGGGCTGGCACATGGCATGGTGGGCATGACCCAGCCTAACCCACACTCGAATGGGTTTTGCCGATATGGCACGGTTGTTTAGGCCACGCTAGGCCTACTAATCGGGCACGATAAGCCCAACTGGGCTGTGCTCAATCCAGCACGGCCTGCCATAATGGTAACCATGCTGCGGCATAGCTCGACTTGCTTGCAGCATGTCAACCCATGCACATCACGCCCCACGCGGCAGGCAGTAGGGCACGCGATGGCCTGTGGCAGCAAGCGGCCGGTCATGCGGTCGTGTGCGATGGAGGGGAAGGCACTTAGGGCACCGACGCGCTCGCCCGCACGCGCCACTAAGCGGAGGAGAAGGGGAAGGTTGGGGGCAAGGGAGGCAAGGAGGTGGCCATGGGGGCGAGGGAGATGGAGGGGCGGCCATGGGCGGAGGGTAAGGCAGGGGCAGAGGGGGAGGGCAAGTCGGGCGTAAGGGGGTCGAGGGGAGGGAGGCAAGGAAGCAGCCATGGGGGCGGAGGGCGAGGTGGGGCAATGCGCAGTGGGAGGTGCCAGTAGGAGAAGAGGAGCGTGAGGAGGTGGGGTGAGGGGTTGGGGCAGGTGAGAGAGAAGTAGGAGAAGAAATGGAAGAAAAGAAAGAAATAAGTGAAAGAAAAAGGGAAAGAACAATGAAAAAAAAGAAAGAGAAAAAAGAAAGAAAAGGGAGAAAAAAGGAAAGAAAAAAGAGAGGCGAAGGCGGAGGAAGTCGGGGCCTATAGGAGATGTGGTGACAGTGAAGGCAAACCGGAGGGGCAAGGAGACGAGGGCGTCGAGGGGGCGAGCTGAGGAGGAGGGCAAGAGAGAGCAGGAGACTGTTCAGACGATAGAGACAGTGAGAAAGGAAGGGGGAGGGAGCTGGCCATGGATAGAGAGATCAAGAAATCGATCCATGCGGAGAGAGAGAAAGGGAAAGAGATGAGGGAGGAGAGAGATAGAGAGAGTATTTGTGTTTATTGCCTTAGTTTTGTGTGTCTCTTCTTTTCTCTCATTGCAACAGTGCAATGGACTGTATCTAAACCGACACGAATTATAAATAAACCGTGTATAGGCTCATCTTCGATGAGCCGGACCGGCATGGTACCCACGTCTAAGGGTCCGTTTGTTTTAGCTTTTGATTCTGAATTCTGGCTCTAAAAGGAATAAAAAACAAACAGACTGATTCTAGAATCCGATTCTCATAGTCCAAACACTAGAATCCACAATCCACTTTATATATACTTTTAAATTCTAACTTTTAGAGAATCTATTTCTCTATAACTATAATCTAGAATTAACTTTTAGAGAATCCAAATATAAAATAAACAGGAGTAAGTTACCAGACACGAGTCCAGACCCAGCCCCTCTCGTTCCGCGGCAAACTCTCGGCCTTCCTCCATTTTCGCGCCTTCGCCCATTGATGCCCTCCTCCTCGTCCTCATTCTCCTGAAGTCGTCTCGTAACCCACGTTCACTGCGTGCCCTCCGTTCGTGGTGGCGGCGAGGAAGAGAAGGAGGCCGGGGGTGCGTCCGCGATGAGGCGCTCGGCGTCGAGGGAGCGCAGCGGTGGCCGCGACAAGGCTGGGGTGGCGGCGGTGGCCGTCGACGGCGACAGGAGCAGCCAGCACGCCCTCAAGTGGGCCGCCGACCACGTCCTCTCCCGCGCCCACCCCTTCTTCCTCCTCCACGTCCGCCGCAAGCACACCTCCCTCCACACCACCGGTAGCGCATACCATGGACGCGATTCTTGAGTCAATCTCGATTGCCCACGTGACGCGATGATCTTGATACAGCTGACAGATTTCCAATCGTAACATGTGTCTGCACGGTGCAGGTGGAAAGCAGTTCTCCACATCGCACGTGCAGGATGATGTCGCGGCTTCTTTTCTTGCTCAAATGGATCTTCAGACCAAGGACCTGATGCTTCCGTTCCAGTGCTTCTGCAGCAGAAGAGGGGTATGCATCATCTAAATCCACCTTTTCTCTTGGTTACATACTGAATCAATTGTTTTGGCTGAACTGAAGGTATGAAAAGGCTAGTGTCATCCTTGTTTGATCTCCTGATAAATCTAGCGATTCGGTGCCATACTAACCACTTCTTGGCTGACTTTCTTTAATATCTGCAGTTACAATGCAGGGAAATTATTCTTGATGGAACTGATGTGTCCAAAGCTATTGTGGATTTTGTTGTGCACCAGAATGTTGAAAAGGTAGTGCTGGGAGCATCATCGAGGAATGCATTTACAAGGTGCTCTATCTAATTTATAACAACCTCGGTTGCCATTTCTTTTCTGAAATTACCGGATGAGCCTCTTTCTTAGTAAGAAAGATGCTTGGACTTCCATGTACTTAGTTTGCGTTTGAATCTATCCTCGATTACACTCCAATCTGCATTACCGAGCTTATGAAAATGCATCGGGATACCTAAGTATCTGAACAGGTAAGATCCTATCCCGTAGCCAAACAAATTAGTATAAGAATGTTCATAAAGTTTGGCTTCACCAAAACAAAAATTTCACTTTTATGAAAATTAATCTTGAGCACGATAATTGTTCAAACACACTGAGCAATAACTTCATATTTTTAGCTTGCTCAATATCGTGATCCATAAATAAAATCGTATCATCTGCATACTGCAGAATAGATAAACCATCCTCTATCAGATGGGAGATCACTCCTCTAACCTGACCATCTTCTTTTGACCTCTTAATCATTATAGAGAGCATGTCCGCCATAAGATTAAAAAGAATAGGTGACATAGGATCGCCTTGCCTGAGTTCTTTTTTGGTCTGAAAATAGTGTCCAATGTCATCATTAATTTTGATGCCCACGCTACCTCCAACAACAAACTTTGCGATCCACGAGCACCATTTTTGACAAAATTCCTTCATGCGAAGGGTTTGCTGAAGAAAAGACCATTTAACCTTATCATAGGCCTTCTCAAAGTCAATTTTTAGAATCACTCCATTGAGTTTCTTAGAATTCAATTCATGAATGGTCTCGTGTAATATCACAGCACCCTCCATAATATTCCGACCTGGCATAAAAGCCGTTTGTGATGGTCGTATCACTTCGTTAGCCACTCCCATAAGTCTATTTGTAGCCACCTTAGTGAATATTTTAAAGCTCACATTTAATAAACATATTGGTCTGTATTGTTGAATTGTTGTTGCCTCTTTAACTTTAGGCAGTAAAGAAATTATTCCGAAATTGAGGCTATGCAGAGGTAAACGGTCGAAATAAAAATCAGTGAACAACGCCATAAGGTCCGCTTTTACATTGTTCCAGAACACCTGATAAAATTCCGCAGGGAAACCATCAGGACCGGGTGATTTATTATGTTCCATCTGAAATACCGCCTCTTTAACCTCTTTTTCAGAAAAAGGTTCAATGAGGGAGTAATTTTCTTCATTCGTTACTTGAGGTATATCTAGATTCTGATTTTCCACGAGACTGAAATTATTTTCCTCTGGTGGTCCAAACAACCCTTGATAATAGTTTGTGATGTATGCTTTTAATTCAGCATCACCCACTATTACTCCATCTTCTTGATCCAACTTAAAGATGTGTTGTTTTCTATGCTTGCCATTAGCAACTAAATGGAAATATTTTGTGTTATTGTCTCCTTCTAAGAGGTTTTTGGTTTTTGCTCTCTCATACCATTTGATTTCTTCTTCCCTCAACAAGTGAACTAGTCGCTCATTTAGGTAATGCTTCAGGTTTAATTCCTGATCTGAGAGTATCGTACACTCTGCCTTTTTATCGAGGTCATCGATCATTGTAATTAACTTCTTCTTTTCCTTTCTGTTATGACCAGCTGTATGTTTGGCCCAACCTCTCAAAAATTGACGAAGAGATCTTGTCTTATTCTGCCATCTTTCGATCGCATTAATCCCTCTTGTCTCTGATTGCCACTTATCAGCAACCAAATCATAAAAACCCTCTCTAATCAACCAGCCCCATTCAAATTTGAATAGGGGTGCCGTTCTATTATGGGTAGAAGCACCGGTACTCGAAAGCAAGGGTATATGATCAGAGTTACTTCTATCTCTAACCCTCGTAAGGGGGAATTTTTGCTCCCACTCAGTAGAAGCCAAAACCCTGTCTAATTTTTCAAAGGTTGGATTATCCCCACTACTCGCCCAAGTGTATTGGCGACCAAACATATTTATCTCTCTGAGATTTAGAGATTGAATAACCATATTAAAAAGATCCGGCTATTTTGAATCAAAGTTGTCCTTGTTTTTATCATCTGGGCTACGTATAATATTAAAGTCCCCACCAATAATATACGGCAGAGACTCTTTATTACACACAGCACGAAAATTTGATGTTTTTTTTAACCACCGCAGGACGATAAGGAAAATGGATGTGCCCACATCTGTTACAAAATCTGCACCAAACTTCTGTTCAGTGTATGTTATAGCGAAAGGGAAGTTATCGTCTTTTAGGCCTGCCACTCATGCAACTGTAAATGATACCGGCAAAGATGATTTGAAGTCTGATGCACCTGGGAATCGACTGCTAGCTTTAAAAAGTTTGTGTTTCTCTGACACTCTTTATTCATTTAGATGTACAATAATTATCTCTAAAAGATTATTATTTGAATGCTCATGAAGTGCATGCGTACTTTGCAGGTGAACCAGCACGCAGGCTACCCGTTGAAGGATCTTATTCTTCCAGGTGAGATCACACATTTTCCCTACTGCTGTATAATGCGATGCTTGTCTTCACGACCATCACATGGAGCTATTTTCTCCTTGGCATCATCAAGCTGCAATAGACCGTTGTGGAGGCTGCACAATAGGAGAAGAGTGCTCAATAATAGGTGAATCATCAGCAGAGGAAACAATATCATGAACCTATGTATTTGGGACAACAACATCATCATCATCAATCACGTGATCTCCATCATCCAAGTGCTCCACCTGCACGCTTACTTTCTGTTGTCCTTCATCAGAGGCATTAGTAGACAGATTCACATGATACATAGCAGATTCATTGAAAACAACACTTCTACTTATTAAAATCTTTTTGGTTTCAGGGTTCCACAACTTATATCCCTTTACACATGAACCGTAACCAAGAAATACGCACTTAACTGCTCTAGATTCAAGTTTTCCATTATCCACATGTGCGTATGCAGTGCAACCAAATACCCTCAACTGTGAATAGTCAGCAGGTGTGCCAGACCATACCTCAAAACGAGTCTTCTTGTTGAGAGCTCTGGAGGGTGACCTATTTATCAGGTAGCAGGCGGTGGATGCAGCTTCAACCCAAAAGTGTTTGCCCATAGCAGTGTTGGACATCATGCAGCGAGCTTTAGAGATGATCGTCCTGTTCATCCGCTCGGCTACACCGTTCTGTTGAGGAGTGTATGGAACGGTGTAGTGCCTGACAATACCTTGTCTTCTACAATAAAACTTAAAAGCATGTGAACAGAATTCCATCCTATTGTCAGTACGAAGGACTTTTACCTTCCTTTCAGTTTACCTTTCTACCATGATCTTCCAATCTTTAAAAGCATCAAACGCATCATATTTATTTTTTAAGAAATACGGCCACACCTTTCTGGAGTAATTATCAACAATAGTAAGCATATAACGAGCACCACCAAGGGAATGTTTACGGGACGGCCCCCACAAATCAGCATGCACATAATCTAATATACCTTCAGTTGTATGAACAGAAGTAATGAGTTTTACCCTCTTGTGCTTACCGAATATGCAGTGCTCATAAAACTCCAACTTGTCAGTGTTGCACCCATCGAGAAGGCCTCTCTTACTCAATTCTGCCATGCCAAGTTCACTCATATGCCCGAGGCGCATATGCCAAAGTTTAGTATTACTAAAATGATCGAGCAACAGCAGATGAAAAGTAAGTAGAAGATCGGTGATAGTATTGCCTCTAAGAACATATAAATTTGCAGATTTCATATCACCTTTCATTATAATGAGAGAACCTTTCTATACCTTCAAAACTCCACAAGCGAGTAGTTATACCCTTTGAGATCGAGAGTACTCAACGAGATGAGGTTCTCGCCATGGTTGGGACGTGTCTCACATCTGTCAAAGTCCTTGTCATACCATCATGCATACTGATCTGAACGGAACCAATACCTATAATCTGACATGCGGTGTTATCTCCCATCCGCACAACTCCTCCATTCTGCACAAACTCATAAGTATTGAACCATTCTCTATTAGAGCATATATGATATGAGCAAGCAGAATCAAGTATCCATTCAGCATTCATTGAGACACAACAGGCAAAAGCAATAAAAGCATCACCCTGGTCGAAACTATCATTAGAAGCAACAGAGGCCTTACCATCATCCTCGAATTTATGCTTAGGTCGGTATGTACCGTTCCTCTTTTCTTTGTTCTGTAGTTTCCAACATTCAGAGATATCATGGTTATTTTTCTTACAATACCTGCAGAACTTTTCCTTGCCTCTTGACTTGGAATGGCTCCTACCGACAATACCTGCAGAACTTTTCTCCTGCAACACCTCCTGCAAAATATTATTAGAAAGATGAAGATGAATCTGAGACAAAGCCTTACGGTCCTTTCTCTTCTCGTCATCGGACCAAGACTTCGAATCCTTCTTGCCGAAACTCTCCAGCGCATCATCTAGATCCGTGTGCGCCAGCACTGCCCGCATCTTGACTTGCCACAACGAGAACCTTGTATCCAGATCCAGCAGCGGTAGATCGTACTTCAACGATGCCATGTCGACGTAAACCCTAGATTGAAACGGGCAATAGGAACGTGGCTCTGATACCACTTGTTAGAAATCGACACGCACACAAGAACGAAGTAGATCAAATCAACACAGATCAGACACCAAGATTTAACGTGGAAAACCCTTCAAGGTGAAGGGAAAAAACCACGGGCGCCGGCTCTCGGGAGTGATTACAAAACGCCGGAGAGAACCTCGCGACGGGCCTCCGCTCCGCTCCGACAGAAGTTAGCCTTTATCTGAATTTGGATCATAATTCAACAAAGTGCATGTGTGATTTGCAGGTGAACCAGCACGCAGGCTACCGGTTGAAGGATCTTATTCTTCCAGGTGAGATCACACATTTTCCCTACTGCTGTATAATGCGATGCTTGTCTTCACGACCATCACATGGAGCTATTTTCTATATGATTGAAGTCCACATCAGATAGCTTCGTTTATTTCTCATATTATATGTGCTTCCCCTTTCTATTGTTTTCATTCTGTCTGCATTTTGAATTCTGATCAGGCCTGTGTCAGTACGCGCTGCTATGCACATTGATGCCAGCTCTGATGAATCAACGGAAGAGGGCAGTCTCATTTCACCAGATCAACAGAGAAAAGCCGATTATTCATATCTAAAAACATCTTCATGTCCAAGTGAATTATTAAGAAACATTAATCAACAGGGCAATTACGTGTCTTCAGAATATCCTGGGTACCGCAGAGATATATTGCTTTTGCCAAATAAGGACAATGAGCGCGAATACCATGCTCCACATAGAAAATGCGTGGGCTTTGATGAACCAAGTTTTAATGATAGTGCACTTAGTCCTGGATACAATGCATGCGAACCTTTATCTCCAATCCCAAGAGGAGAATGTACTGCATCAACTTCTAATTATCGAACAGTATGCTTTGATAATTCCTGCCCTTTGTTTCTTAATTCTTCTTGGCATACTAAACTATTATTATTCTCAGATATATAGAAGTCTTATCAACATCGTCTCATTTTTCAGGAAGATGTGGAAGCTGAACTAAGGCACTTCAAGCTTGAAACAAAGCAAAGGAATGGTGATATGCTTCCGCGGAATTACAGAGAGGTATTGGTGATACCTACACCTTATGAAGTCTTGACTCTTGATTATGGTTTACCTCATAAAATTATTTGTCTCCAATTCCAAACTTGGACTCAATCTGAAGTGAAGCATTCTTTTGGGACTGCAGTTACCTCTTGGGAATGAAGGCGAGATAGAAAACTCGTACGCAATTTTTGAACAAGAGACCGAACCTATACAAGAACTCAAGGAGAAGAAAAGAACAGATGCAGAACCAAATTCAGCAGTTCTTGGCCCAAAGCATAAGCTCTTGACACTCGAGACTTTATCGTCTGACACTCAACGTAGAGAACGAATCATAGAGGAATTTACAGATCATAATTCCCAGGAAGCAGTTGACCTGATCTTGAGACGCTTGCCACCAAAATTTTACTCACCTAAAAATGATGGTGGACATGGATCTGCGTCTGAAGAGACTCACAGACTTGAACTGAAGTGTAAATCCTTGCCGAGGCCAATTGAGACGAAAAGAATGCTAGAGGGTCTCCCTACTAGATTGCGGTGCAGAATATACACGCCAGAAGAGATTGCGGATGCGACTGATCATTTCTCGATGGATCTGAAGATTGGGGAAGGAGGTTATGGACCGGTATACAAAGCTACACTTGACAATACTCTTGTTGCAGTCAAGATTCTCCACTCTAATATAACTCAAGGACTGAAACAGTTTCAACAGGAGGTACGTCCATTGCTACTTTTGTTTGACAAATATGCTTTGCCAGTACCATTTCTCATTTCTGAACTTCACAAAATGATCGTTGGGACAAATTTTGGCATGGCAATCTTTTACAATGTTTTCAAAGAACAGCACGGCCATATCCACATTTTACTTTGTCGATATGGTTACTACAGTATTGTTGAAGACAAAATCATCTGGTCAATGTGGTGGGCATGTGAAATTCCAACCTGCTGTTCTGTGTAGATTTAGCAGTATGACTTTGTAATGCAATATTTGTGCATTAGAAAAGGAGAAAGGAAAGGAATTTGATGAATTCTGGCTAGTCCTTCGCGCACAATACAGCATGCATTAGTGATGTAAATGCTGCATTTTGTGAATCGTGATGGAAGGACTTATTATCGTCAGGTTGAGCTGTTGAACAACATTCGCCATCCAAACATGGTCCACCTGGTGGGTGCTTGCCCTGAGTATGGTTGCCTGGTGTACGAGTACATGCCGAACGGCAGCCTTGAGGACCGTCTCTTCTGCCGGTCAGGCACGCCGCCGCTGCCATGGCAGCTCCGTTTCAAGATTGCAGTGGAGATAGCCACCGGCCTGCTCTACCTACACAAGATGAAACCTGAAGCCTTTGTCCATCGAGACCTCAAGCCTGGAAACATCCTACTTGACAAAGATTTTGTCAGCAAGATCGGCGACGTCGGTCTCGCTCGCATAATTCCCCGGGCAATGGGCGATACCGTCACGCAGTGCCGGATGACTGCCGCTGCAGGGACCTTCTGCTACATTGATCCAGAGTACCAGAAGACCGGATTGGTCAGCACAAAATCCGATGTGTATGCTCTTGGTGTCATCTATCTTCAGATGATCACTGCAAAGGACGCCATGGGGCTTGCTTACAATGTGTCTGACGCACTGGAAGAAGGGACATTTGAGGAGCTCTTGGATCCTAATGTGGCCGGCTGGCCGGTGGAGGAGGCTCAGAAGCTTGCTGAGCTTGCACTGAAATGCTGCGAGCTGCGGCGCAGAGACCGTCCTGATTTGGAATCCGTCGTGCTGCCTGAGCTAACCCGTCTGCACTTACTCGCCGTGTCATCTGAAGATTCTTCTTCCATTGATCAACGCCATCAGCGTTTAGCCAGCGACAAGGTAAAACTAACCGGCTATCCTTTCTTGCCTCCATCTGAACTTGCAAGTTATGAACTGAATGCAATGAAATGCAGTCAAGGCCATCAACTTCCATAGATCAAGGCCATCAGCGTTCAGCCAGTGACAAGGTTTGGACTTCTTTTCTGCTAATGAAATGAGCGCAACACTTTTGTGTTTTCTCGGGAAAAAAAACTCTAAACTGAATGCATCTAGGTGTCTTCAATAGGTTACTGAACTTTTTATCATCTAGGTGTCAGCTGGATTGGCTGTGTACACCCTAGCTGTGTAGAGGCCGGGAGTCTTCTTAGTATAATTGTATCACCTTGATGTAATTTACTAAGAATAATAAAAGCTTCCTTTATCAAAAAAAAAAAGGTGTCAGCTGGAACTGGTTAAAGCTTGCAGTGCAGAAGTTGGTGTTTCATCTAGGCTTATATTTTTCTACTATGAATGCAGGATTTGCCTTTGCATAATGACTTGGCCAAGATTCTGGACGATGGAGGTGTGAAGGGAGCATCATTTGCAGCATAGCAATACAAGGACCAGAAGTAGGCCTGTCTATCATACTGGAACTGCAGTTGTTCCAATTCTGTTGTAAATACTGCCCTAGCCCAGCAATTTTCAGACTGCTGTAGTTCATTTTTGGAAATGTCTCATACTAATACTAATCAACCAGTAAATTAAACACACAATCAATAGCTCCCAGCTAGAAATGCTGAACACTTGCACTCACTGCAAACGGGGTCAATCCCATGTTGTTCTCGTTCTCCATGACTGACGACTGTTTTGATCAAGAGATTGGAATCATGTTTTCAGGACCGGGAATAGTGTCAAAAAAATTTATCCTGAAATGTTATATTTGCTACAAGATTTTAGGAGTTTGCTCGCAATACCATGTCTAAACAATTACAAAACCGAAACAAGTGATAAAGCCTAATTTTTTGTTGACAGTAACAAGCCAGTTAACCTATTATTTTCAATGATGATGATGATGATGCGTGCCACCAGCAAATCAAACCATGGGAGATTAAAAATTCTGTTAGCGGCCTGCAGGACAGGCTAGTGGAAAGGGTATAAGAAAAGAGTTGGCGATGGCACCAAAGAAAGAAACCACCGTTGCTCTGCTCTGGTCCCATCGTCCACTAGAGACGTATATAAAACTCCCATCTTGGAGCTACCGTTTTTCTCGACCAATGGGTCAAATGGTCAGCAAGATGTTTTGTTTTCAGCTGAGTCCTGGTTTTGCTAAGTATTAAAAGATAAGCACTGATCACTATAGCTCTGTGAGTACATTGCTAACTGTTTTTTTCGATGTACTCCCTCCAGTCATCCCGTCACAAATAGTTGTCGTTTTGGACAGGGGCGAAGCCAGGATTTCGGGTTAGGGAGGGTCACGTGGATCAACTAAAAAATATCATAGTATCCATAAAAAATATCATAGCAATATCGATGCATTTAAATTTACATCTCTATTAACTTAAATTTAGTTCTACGACTATCTAGAAGATCATAAGTCAATAAGTTCATCTGAACTAATTTTCGCTACTAGTTCTTTTTCAATGTAAACTATCATGCAATGTTGAAGAAAGTCATTTCCTATTTTATTTCGAAGGCGGGTCTTGACAAGTTTCATAGTTGAAAATACTCTCTCTGTGGTTGCTGTTGATACCGGAAGAGTTATGACCAATTGTAACAGCCTATCAACCATTGAATAATAGGAAGATTTACCTATTTTATATAGTCCATTTGTTAAGTTAGTAAGAGAAATTAAGCATTGCATACATCAAGTTAAGAAAAATAGAGTTTTACCTGTTGGGAATGGACTAGACCTTTATTTGTTGTTTGCTAATACTAGCTACTACTAATTACTATCTACTAGATCTTATTTTTGGTTAGGTGGCCGGCCTCCTTCCCGCCTCCCTCCTCCTCGGTTTTGGACATAATTCTTACCAAACTTTGAAGCTTTAACCATCAATATCTCTTTAAATATTTAAATTGGATGCATAAAATCATATGTATAGATTTATCTCGAAAAGTACTTTCATAATACTATAATTTTATTGGGTTTTATAAGTATATTATAATAGAAATTAGCGATCAAAGTTGTATTTTAGAGATTGTATCGATGTCCAAAACGACAACTATTTATGACCCAGAGGAATACTACATTTGTTGAGAACTTTTATGTTAGTATTAGAGTAAACACTACTTCCGTTTGTAAATGTATGACATTATAGAAAGTGTGTAGTCAAACTTCTTTAACTTTGACTTCTAATATATATATATATTAAAAACTATTTAGATTGGTCCTATGAAAATGGTATCATTAGATTACTCGTGAAAAATATTTTCATAATATAATTATTTTATATTTTCTATAAACATATTGATATAAAAAGTAGTAGTTAAATTTGCATATTGGAGACTGTATCAATGTCCAAACGTCACACATCTACTGTGAAAATTAATATATTTTCTCTATTAATTGTCCTGTATGAATGTTGCACAATCACAGCATCATTAATATGAAGAATGTTTTCTTTTTGTGTCAATTGAAGAAAATGCAAGGTTGACAGTTTGACACCAAAACAAAACAAAAACGTCACCCTCCTTAAGAAATGGAATGGCGGCATCACGAATTCAGCTTCTGCTGCCGCCGCCGCACTCTGATCTTGGCTCTTTGCTCAGCCTCCCTTCAAAACCATCATCTCCCATAACTCTCTTTGTAGCATCTTAGTTTGTGTTGTGTTCATTTGTTCTCTCTCTCAAGAGCATGTTGATCAACACGACAGCCAGCTTGGTTGCCGGCGCCGGCATCGGCGGCCTGCGTCCAGAACCGCCGGCCAAGCTTGTCCAGAATCAGAGGAGGGTGCCCGGTTCTTGCAGGGCAAGAACCGCATCCAATGGCTTCAGGACTCGCTGCATGAAGGTGAGAAAACTTGATTTATATCACTCTAGAGCAAGAGCTTCCTTCCTTTCCTTTTCCCTCCATGTCTGCATAATGGAGTCCTGTCTGAAGTAACGAATCTCTGCCCGTAAAATCTGCTTCGATGACGATGGTGAGCCAGACATGGAACCCTTTCACCAACACGAGGTACGAGGCGATGTCCTACCTGCCTCCCCTGAGCGAGGAGTCGATCGCCAAGGAGGTCGACTTCATCGTGTCCAAAGGCTGGGTTCCCTGCCTCGAGTTCGACAAGGTCAGCAACTTAGTGCTAGTCTCTATCTCTACTATATAAAGTGAGAGTTTCTTCCACGTCATTTCATCAAAATTACCTATCTTTACCACTGCTCTTTAATTCCCCACCTTTGCTACTGCTACTTCATCAAAATTACCCACCTTTGCCACTATTAGTGCTCTTTGTAAATAAACATTTTATCGTAAATTGAGTTTCCGTTGCAACGCACGGCTACATAGCTATCTATTGAATTTAGGTCTTCTCTATAGGAAAACTGCAACTTAAACCCTATAACATAGTTTCAAGAATGAGACCTTCCGTCATACGGAAATTTGCAGAAGGCACCTTAAAATCTTTCTGATTATTATGATTTACTCTTGTAGACGTATATAATTACTAGAAATTATTGTTTTGTTGCTTTAATTCGTCTGTAACTTATAGTTCCAAGTACAAAAGCCTTTACATACAAAAATTTGCAAATTGCACCTTAAAACTTTTCTTATTATCACGGTTTAGTCTTTTAGATTCCTGCTAAGTATTATTTTTCTACTATTTTAATTCGTCTGGAGCGATTGTTGTTCCGTTGCAACGTACGGGCACTAGGCTAGTATCTTAATTATGTGCGTGCAAATGCAGAAGCATATCTTGTGACTCGCCTGATTCCATTTGCGTTTGGGTTTTGCAGGAGGGGAAGATCCACAGGAGCAACAGCCGGATGCCGGGGTACTACGACGGGCGGTACTGGACGCTGTGGAAGCTGCCCATGTTCGGCTGCACCGACGCGGCGCAGGTGCTCCGGGAGGTGGAGGAGTGCAGGAGCGAGTACCCGGACGCCTACGTCCGCCTCATCGCCTTCGACAGCAGCCGCCAGTGCCAGTGCATGTCCTTCGTCGTCCACAAGCCCTCCGGCTCGTCGCCGTCCTCCTCCGCCAGCAGCCGCCTGATCCAAGCCCTCCTCTTCATGCTGCCCTGCTGCCATGCCATGCTTGCAGCCTTACCTTCCTATTATCTCTCCAGCTTAGTCTGCTCTGCTGCTTTCACTCCATACTTGGGATGAATGGATGGATTGGACGATGGCAATAAAATGACGAGTGCGCCTTCAATATATTTCCCCTGTATTGTTGTCGCGTCACAACAATGGCATGATCGTGAGCCATGAGGAGCGCTGCGACCATTGCTTGTGAGCGATCTATTTCAATAACGATGATCGTGAGCTTGCAGTTGAGGTAGCCACCGTGCCTGCCTGCCTGCCTTGATTGGTAACAAGTGATCATGATGAACTACTGCTTGTCACCGGCTCATCTCAATTACACAATCGAGAGAAGCAACCGATGGCTATCGATTAGATCTGCAGATGTTTTTCTATCCTTCTATGCCCAACCTGACCTTCATCCACTGCAGAAATGCAAGACCAGATGTGTAGGCCATGTGCACGCAAACGCTGCAAAACGGAATCCAAAGTTTTGTCCAGAACATCAATGGAAATACTCAAAACAGTACATTATTAAAGCCAACAAATGCGCTATTAGAGAGTAAAGGCATAACATTAATCCAGACTTGTTGAATCTCGTATCTTAAACATCATGTTTTCCTCCCATTCCCCACGAAAGTTAGCAACACATTGCATCCCCCCTCCTTAAAAATACAGCACATCATCCTACTGACAAGACAGGGTTAGCTTAGATTCGTCAACCGTCAATTCGAAGCCCGCTTCATCCCACACAGGTGTTTTTCCCTGATTCAGCCTGAGAATCACCCCTCTTTGACCAGCTAGCAACAGAAACTTCAGGTTCCATGACCTAATTTGACTGAATTGCACAGCTCCTGATGCTCTGACATGGACAAATGCTAATGACAGAACTGTAAACTGTGGGCTACAAATTGAGAAAAGAAATAAGCTGCCTGATAAATTAAACCTCCTACTGTCATGGCGAAGAAAGTTCCAATGAATGGATTGTATAACTACTTCAATGAAATCTCCAATGAAGAATCAATGCAGCGATCTGCTACGAAAGAATGGGGACCAAAAATGCCCCCTACAAAGAGAATGGCAATAGCTTCCATTCCCTTAATGCCAAAGTTCCATGCAGAAACCAGAGGGAATTGAAGGTGGCCTTTTGCTGTAGATTGCCTCCGAGAAAGTGTCAGCAAGCTGGCCAGAAAGGCTTACAGGATCATCAATGAGAGTATCCACGTACACACTAACTATCCTCCTCTCATGTGGGGTAGCACGCAAGCTATACCATGTCAGAAACTTCACTCTGAAGTTGGTCTCAATATAGCCCTCACACTCCAGCCACCTGACAACCTTGACACAATACTCATAAGATGCTTCTGGACATCCATCCTTGTGGCCAATGTCCTCAAATTTACCTGATGCTCTTTTATTTGATGAATTCCCAGGTTCCCTTTCAGGATTTGAAGTGCCATTTTGAAGAATGCTATCACCAGGTTTTGCTTTGAAGCTCCTTCCACCAATCTCCTGACCGTTTTCCATACCTCTTGGTGCAGTGGGTGGCATAGAGCCAGAGTATCGAGGTGGAATAATCACCAACGCATGTCCAGCAGGTGCATTTGATGCATCTTGTGATCTACAAACTTCGGTTCTTTGATTCTGCTCCATTGAGTTTGAGGACTCCCTAAGTAATGCTGTTTGAACAGTTGAATTGGGCTCCTCATCCAAAGCTGATGCTGAGAGCCCAGGAGCTTCTTCCAGTTCAGTGACTATTGTTTCCCTAACTGCAACCATCCTTACATCCTGTGAGTTATCAGTAGGTTCATTGGGGTGATGAGATGCTTTATCTGAATCAAGGATCTCGGGATTTTCACAATATTCAAAATCACTTTCTGGTGACTTATTTAGATCAGCATACACCGTAGTGTTATTGTTTGAGTCCACACCCTCTGATGAAGGATCAGATTGACCACCACTGTTTGTCTTTGGGCTTCCGTTATTTTGTTCTAGTCCAGCACCACCTGGCATCGAACCCTTTGGATCATTTTCCTTCTGACAGCTTGTCTTTATTCTGACATCCCATGACCCAAACTCGTTGGAGTTGCTTAATGCAACTATCTTAAAGATATAGCTTGTAGCTGGCACAAGTTCAGTGATAACTAAAGTTTTCAATGGTACAAGTATGATGCCAGTTGGATTTGATGAGTAGGATCCTGTACCAGCCACTCGGTGCCATATGTTAAAACCAGTTACCACTTGGGCAAGCGTAGGGCATTGACCCAAATCCAAAACTACAGTGACAGATGTTTGGGTTATAGCTTCAAACTTTATGAAGTTCGATGGTATCACAGTGAATCCTGAAAAAGCAAATATGCACGAATAGTCAATATCATCTGCATATGTGAGGTCAAATGTGAAGGGCATGTAAACTTACGTTGAAATTGTGAGTTAGGAGACCCACCAGAGAACAAAGACTCCATAGCCTCTATTGCTTGAGCACAAAGTTTCTGAACTTCAGCACCAACAGAAAGCCGACTGACAATTCCACGACCCATATTTGCAACTCCGGATAAAGGACCAACCTCAGCCACCAGTTTATTCAACGCCGTGTCAACAATTTCATGCAAGATCAAGTACTTTTCTGTGGAGATGAGGACCTTATGACTCAACAGTATTCGATGACACAGTACATCCAACCGCCGAGCATCTTTAGCTATCAACAGTTGTTTCTTCCAGGACCTGAGTAAGGACATTAAACAGTCAGGCTATCGCTCAGCAAATTAATTTACCAAAAGGACCCTACTTATGGTCTGAATATTCAAACTGAAAAAATGGAGCAACAACAGTGTAAAATCAATCAGAACTCCTAAGAGGAGCTACCTTTTGAAAAATGAACCAGTAAAGTTGATGAATATAATAAAGTGTGTTGTACTGGATTGCTAAGGAAATCATTTTCCAAAGCTCTTTTACTATACAACTACTTCAAAAAAAAATACTACTAACGTAATGATCTGGCAGATTCCTGCGTGAAGGGAGAAAAAAATTATTGAGCATTCAGCACCAAAAAAAAAGGAAAAAAAAACTGCCCAGCAATCTCACCACAGTTCAATTGGCTACTTTTTTTTCGAGTAATTCAAATGAATTATAAAATTACAGTTAGTAGATATGAACCTCCATGCATAGTATAACCATTACCAACATTCAATTCTGCACTCTATTCATCCTCACACGTATACGCCACTTATTACCTTGCTAAATTTCACCTAGTTAGAACCTTGACTCCATCCCTGAAACTAGAACTACAAGAAACCTAAGGGATGCACTACAAAAAAGACATTAAATATAGGGTTAAAGGGCGGTTTGCACAGCTAGCAACCTATATAGTCCTAGCTTAAGCCTCAGTCTATCCCAATGAACAAATCTTACACCAGATGGAAAATAGATGGATCCAACATCATACCAGGTAGAAATGAGCACACAAACCCAACAGTATGCCAGTTCGTAGCATAAACTTAAAAAGCAACAATAGCAGGCCATTTCTAAACATACCAATCTGAAATATCCATTGCAAGTTTTTGGACTAATGATAATGACAGCACAATGATCTCATTTAATTATACATAAACATAGAAGTATGGAACCAGTAAGGTAAGCAGTGGCACTTTTTGTCTTGCAATGATTTTTATTATTTCTGTACGGAAATTCCAGAAAATAAAAAGTTACTGGAAACCGAGTTAACATGCAAATTATCAAAGCCAAGTCTCACAACAATCAAATTAAGATATTTCTAGCTGTTATCAGTGCAAGAAATACTGGGAGCACTGAGCACAAAACAAGGCAGTGAAGCAAGCACAGGAAGAAGAAAAGTTACATAGAAAATCTGTGTAATTTATTTTATACTTGAGAACACAAAATATGTGTAAATAAAAAG